>JARFXV010001366.1:142500-719009 GCA_031761425.1 Cosmopolites sordidus | reverse complement strand
AAAAAATAGAAATATTTATTTTTTCGACAAAAATCGTTATTTTTCGATTGATGAAAACTTGAAACTCTTGGTGAAACATAGCAACAATGATAATAATTAAAACACTTGGTATTTGTTTCACAATATGTTCAATATATTCTTTGATATGTTACGGCCTCGCGATCATTCTCAAAGTGTTTTAATTATTATCATTATTATTTTTATTCAAAACGATCTCCTTGCGCGTTAATACAACGTTTTGCATGGTTAATTAGGTTGACGAATTAATTTTTGAGTTCGACCAAAGACATGTCCTTTAGGAGGGCTGTTACGCCTTTTGAATGGCTTCAATGTCGACATAACGCTGTCGTCCTTTCATCGGCAAATGAAGTTTTTCGAAGAGGTAGAAGTCGCAGGGAGACAAATCAGGCGATTATGGTAAATAAGTGATGATTAAAATGTAATTTTTGGTAAAAAAAAAGTGATAAGCGCCGAGCGAGGGGACTGCGCTTTATCGTGCAACAGGCGACAGCTGTCTTGTTAACGGTACAGTGGCCACACACGATGAATACGTGACAACAGACGCTTCATAACACCAAGATAAAATACAGCATTAATTGTTTGACCAGATGGAATAAACTCTTTGTACACAATTCCCTCCGAATCGTAGAAACAAATCAACATTTTTAACTTCTCGAGAGGGTTTTTCTTTGGATTCGGCTAGCTCGGGTGCTTCCATTCGCCACTTTGACGCTTGGTTTCTGAGTCATATTGAAAACACCACGTCTCAACAGTAGTAAAAATGTTATACTTGAAGTTTTCGTCCTTTTTTGACTCATTAATCAAGTTCTTGCAATGTTGGATTGGTAGCAATTTTTGGTCGCCAGTCAATTTGTGCGGTACAAAGCATGCACCAACTTTCCGAAGTTCCAAATGATCGGTCAAAATGCGATGAATTGATGGACATGTTCAATTCCATTTCCATGAATCGCAACGAAGATTTTAGCTGATTTTTTATAAATTCGCGTAAATTTCAATGTTATTTTGAGTACGCATGACATACTTTGAATCGTTTAAACCACTCGTAGACTCTACCACGGGATAAACAATCCTCACCATATATTTGTTTTATTAATTGAAACGTTTCGGTGGATGTTTTACCAAGTTTAAAATAAAACTTAATATTCGCTCTATGTTCGATGTTCATTTTTCGACCGATAATCTAAACACATTGACACTTTATGTGCGATAACATGGCTTCTAATGAATTGAATGTGATGAAATTTTGTCAGGAGGTCAGTGAAGGATGCACCTTTCCAATGCTCAAAAGATAGAACGCCACTAGAAATAACTATTTAAAAAAAATCAGATACATCTTGTGTACACCTAAACCGCTGTGGAGCGATTACTTAATTTTTTTGGTTCACTGTGACCAAATGCGGCACTCATCATGCTGTTAGATTTCTCATTCCCAAATGTTCGTAGAGGATGTTACGTAGGCATTCGTCCGGGATGTTTATCATCTCAATAATATCTCGAACTTTCAGTCTGCAATCGGTCAAGATAATATAATTAATAACCACAACGGCGTGTCATGAACATGGAGCGACACTGGTTCAACCTAGTTGAAACTCGGTAAATCACTTAATCCATATAAGTCCCCATATTACTTTTTATATATATTTCTTCAATTTGCATCATGGTTTTTCAAGCAAAATATAATGTTTAATCAATATAGAAAAATCGCTATTTTTCATGACAGTAAAAATATCGAAGTTACTATCATCATCAATAAATTATTATTATCATTCAGAAAAGAATTCTGTACGGTACAGCAAAAGTTTTACGTTGAAGGTTTGACGAACAGACACGACCGAATCCAGAGAGACAATTGATGAAACTTCGTTTCAAATCAACGATTCGTTCTGCATCACATTGGAAAAATACATACAAAAGGATTATTTAGGGTAGGGACCGACTGAATTCGGTATTCCGTACACGCACGGGCAGGTCCTCGGTCGCTTTTAATACTTGGAACTTGTTTAATCCGGGTCATGTACCCAGACGACGAAGAATGTCCCGTTAAAATACTTTAAATGAATAACAAATTCAAGGTATTGGCTCTATTGTATGATCTCTGGACAAAACATCTAAATTTGTTTAGTGTCTTTTTTATATTCGGTTGGCATTAACATCGTTTGGTTTATTTAGGGTGTTCTAAATTAAAATGTTTTTTATAAAAAAAAATACATTACAGTGAATAACAGAAAAATATGTTGCCTATTCTAAGAGGATGTTCATTTGGAACAACTTTTTCTCTTTTGAAGGATATAAACTTTCTGTTCGAAATGCTATTTCCTGAAACTTTTGTTTCCTCAGAAATTTCTTCCTGTATTAGTACCCTGTTATCTCTAGATAGTTTGGGAAGGCTAATCTATCTTTTATTTTTTTCTTTTTTTTTTGGGTTTTTCGCCACGATCTAAAACTCAAAAAAATATCTGCTCTTATGTATATACAATATCTTATATAACAGATCTAGAACAGATATTTTTGGTATTTCTTTTAAGTTTTAGATCGTGGTGAAAAATCCAAAAACGCAAAAAAATAAAAAAAAATGTGAACACGCCACAATCATTCAGACAATAATCTATCTCTTGACATGTAGTTCCAAAAACGAATCATGATCGTCATCATTCAGCCATTGTCGATCCACTGCAGGATGAAGGCTTCCCTAGCATACTTCCAACTCACGCAGTCCTGAACTTTCCTCTATCATTCCAAGTCAATATACTTGATGATATTAACGAGAAATCGTGATTTAGGTCTTCTCCGTAGATGTTTATGATAAAGCGGTATCCATTCCAGAATTGCTTTCGACCCTCTATCGTCACATAGCCTCGCTATATGGCCTGCTAACTTCAATTTCAATTTCGTCACCTTCCCGCACAGATCTGAAAATCTAATGTAGCTTAACCTTGCACCATTGCTTTTTATTCCATCCTCCCAATCTATATTACGGAATATGGATTGGGAACATTAGGGAATAAAAATCAATGGTGCATATTTAAGCAATCTTAGATTCGCGGATGATATCGTTCTCCTTTCACAAGACGTAGATGAGCTACAAGAATACATACGAAAGCTACTAAGAGCGGGAGAACCATTTAGGTTGAAAATAAACCTTAAAAAGGGTCAGGTTATGTTTAACAAATTTGCTGTCATCAAAAGAATTTCTATTCTAGGAAGTGATTTAGATGTTGTGGACCACTACATATATCTTGGGCAAATGATTTCAATAGAGGGTGGTACCGCCCGGGAGGTGGAACGGCGGGTTAAGTGTGGCTGGCAAGCATTTGGCCGGCTCAATACAGTATTTAAGAGCAAAATCCCACTTTGTCTGAAGAGAAAGGTTTTTAATCAGTGCGTGCTGCCTGTTTTGACATATGGAAGTGAAACCTGGACACCCACATCACAATCAGTTTAAAAGCTTAGTTGCACAGAGGGGAATGGAAAGGTGTATGCTTAGCATTACAAAGCGGGATAGAAAGACCTGCATATGGACCAGAGAACAAACGAAGGTATGTGGCATTATTGGAAAAGCGAAAGAATTGAAATGGAAGTGGGCTGGTCACATAGCGAAACGATGCGACGACAGATGGACCAAAGCAATTCTAGAATGGACACCGCTTGATCATAAACGCCCGCGAAGAAGGCCGAAAACACGATGGACGGATGACATCATCAAGTATATTGGACCCGAATGGCAGAGGAAAGCTCAGGACCGTGCGAATTGGAAGCATGCTGGGGAGGCCTTCATACTGCAGTGGATCGACAATGGCTGAATTATGATGATGATGATGATGATGATATATATATATATATATATATATATATATATATATATATATATATATATATATATATATATATATATATATATATATATATATATATATATATATATAACGTGGAAATATTTTGGAAGGTGACTAGGGATTTAAACATAAAAAAAGTTTTTATAAACATACCCAAAAAATAACTAATTATGCTAAAGTCGTGAAATACGCTATACTTCTATAAGTTGGAATAGCAAAACGTCTTTTATATTGATAATTGAATATTTTAGTCAGGAGCGTCACATACAGGCAAGTCTCCTTGGCAAATGCTGTCAATGCGTCAATCAGCTGAATAAATCGTCGATAATTATCGGTTTAGGCTTCAAATCGTCCATACTTATGCACCAAATATAAGCTATAGGGATGAGGAAATTGAGGAATTATGATGATGTGGCCCAGCTTTTATACAAGGAGAAATGTAGGTACAAAATCCTGAATGGTGATTTTAATGCCAGAATTGGAACAGCAAGAACTGGTGAAAATGCAACTGGCCCATATGGAACTGGTGAGCGAGACAATAGAGGTGACAGATTGGTTGATTTTGCTGAAGGACAAGAACTTTATATTATTAATTCTTTCTATAAGAAAAATATCAGCAGAAAATGGGCAAGGAAACGTCCATCTGGACTCACAAGTTAAATTGATTACATCATGAGTAACGATAAAAAAATATTTTGCAATTGTACTGTCCTTAACAATTTTAATGTTGGAAGTGACCACCGAATGGTACGAGCAAAAGTTAAGATTAACTGTCGAAGAGAGCGCAAAAAAATGGTAAGGCCAAAGAAGTGCAAAGTTGATTCTGGAAAATTGCTGGTCAGAGGCAACGATTTTGAGATTGCTTTGTCAGACCGTTTTGCTGTGTTACAAGATCCAGAGGAGATGGAGATATCCGTTCGTTCAATGTGAAGAAATCACTAACAATATGCGGCTTCAATAGCAGCAGAAGAAAAATGTTTCAAACAGACAAAAATCTCATCGATTCAACATGCAGTTAGTGCAAAAAGCCCTGTAAGAAAACAAAGGAGTTAACAAAGCTAAGCAGAAGCTGAAAAATAAAAGAAAGCAAATTTATGCCATAATGCATGAGGATGGCACAGGGTGCAGGGCGCGTACGCAAATGTTGGAGGCTGTGAGAAAATTTTATTCCCAGTTATATGATGATCAGAACCAATTAAAGACAACAATACCCACGGAAGAACAAATGCCAGATATCCTAGTGGAGGAAGTAACAAATACTATAGAACCGATGAAAAACAGCAAGGCTCCAGAAAAGGACAGTATAACTATCGATATGCTAAAAGATGGTGGTCGGACGTTACATAAAACACTGGCAAAATTATACTCAAAATGCCCCAAAGAACAAAAAGTACCCGACTTATGGAAAAATGCTGAAGTGATCATTTTACATAAAAAAGGAGCACATGAAGATTTAAAGAATTACCGACCAATAAGCCTCCTATTAGTAATGTACAAAGTTTTCAGTAAGATTTCAATGGAGTTGGATACCGCCCAGGAGGTGGAACGATGTGTTAAATGTGACTGGCAGGCTCAACATAGTGTTTAAGAACAGACTCCCACTTTGCCTGAAAATAAAAATCTTTAATCAGTGCATTCTACCCGTTATGACATACGGAAGTGAAACTTGGACACTCACATCACAATCAATTCAAAAACTTCGGATAGCACAGACGGGAATGGAAAGATGTATGCTTGGCATTACAAGATGGGACAGAAAGCCCTGCGCATCGATCAGGAAGCAAACGAAAGTGTGTGACATCATTGGAAGAGTGAAGCAATTAATATCTAAATGGGTAGGCCATATAGCGAGGCGATGGAACGACAGATGGACTAGGGCAACCCTAGAGTGGATACCGCTTGATTGCCGCTTAAGTATATTGGACCAGAGTGGCAGAGGAAAGCTCAGGACCATGAAAGTTGGAAGCAAGCTGAAGAGGCCTTCATCTTGCAGTGGATCAGCACCGGCCGGTGATGATAATGATATGATATGATTTATATATATATATATATATATATATATATATATATATATATATATATATATATATATATATATATATATATATATATATATATATATATATATATATTTCCAAATTAAGCAGTATAAAGTGGTGTAGTAAAGGGTATTCCATTAAGAGGTTTCGAATGTTGGTAACGAATAAAAGAAACGTTTCATAACATACCTGAAAGTTATTTATGGCAGTGTACAATTATACATGAAATACAACATCTGTCAAGTGACCGCAACGACTTCTCTGGCGTTCCAACGCTTCTTCCAGTGCGCAATATACATGGAAAGAAAGCTTTGCTGCGAATTTGGTGGAATAGTAAGGGAGCTCTGTATTACGAACTGTTGAAACCTGGTGAAACGATTACTGGCGATCTATACCGACGACAATTGATACAATTGAACAGAGCATTGAACGAAAAACGACTAAAATACGCCCAAAAACACGATAAAGTAGTTTTTCAACATGACAATGCTCGGTCCCATGTTACAAAATGGGTAAAAAACTATTTCGAAAATGTTAAATGGGATGTCCTACCCCATCCGCCGTATTCACCGGACTTAGCCCCTTCGGACTACCATTTATTCTCGATTATTCGAATTCTCGATTACTGCTGAACACATTTACGGAGTTATGTCACGAATTATTCGCCTAATTTCTTCTTTCAACTGTTGAACGGTTTGCGGATTATTTTCGTAAGCTTTGCTTTTCACATAGCCCCACAATAAATAGTCTAGCGGCGTCAAGTCGCATGACCTTGGTGGCCAATTTACGTCCCCATTCCGGGAGATCAGCCTTCCTCCAAACTGTGTACGCACAGGAGCTAAAGCAAGTCGACCATGGGCAACGCCGTGCATTTGCCAATTGGATCCTACAGATGCAGGCAAATGACAATAATCAAATGACAGCAGTAATCGAGAATTTAAGCCAGAAAAGTCGTGGCGGTCATTTGACAGATGTTGTATTTCACGTATAATTGTATACTATCCAGCTTCGCACTGCTATAAATAACTTTCAGGTATGCTATGAAACGTTTCTTTTATTCGTTATCAACATTCGAAATCTCTTTATTATAAAGTAAGTAGGTGGTAGAGAATGAGGACAATCAGTGAGACTAGTTTAAAGAAAATTTAACGCTGTTTTTAATAATATAACTGATTTCTTGGCTGGTCGCGTTGGTGCGGACGATAAGATCAGCGGCCTGCCGCTGCTGTGCCGTAACCGCACTGGAGCGGTAGTTGATTCGATTCCAGCGCTCGGATGCTTGTTTTTCTTTGTCTTCTCATTTGGTCACTCGCCAGTCGGTAGGTTTCCTGATAGACTTATGGGTAGGCACATAACCAAGGGTTTATAGCCCGAGGGGGGTGCTGGCCTGGCTGTCTCGGAAGCTGATGACCGTGGTTCGGAACCCACGTTAAGCTGTAGGTCCAGTCGCTAAATAGCCTAGTTGCTGATGTACCTCTAACCCTAACACTTTACCTATTTTTTTTGATTCCATGTAAGAGAATAGCTTTATTAGCGGTTTTTGAAAAATAGCACGAAACCCGGAAACATTCTAAAAATAAAGATAATTGGACTAAAATAAATATTTTTTTCCTGAAATTTAAATATATAATCTGGTGCGGTGTTTTGAAAATAAGTATTTTTTTTAATCCTTTCCATCTTTGGTCAGTTTTGGTAGTGTAAGCCTACCGGACTTTTAATTTATGAATAAAACATATCACGGACGAACATATTGTTAATGAGAAACTTTTCAGTTTTAGACAAATGTTAGAGTAATTTTAATTTTGTCAATAAATGCTTTAATTATGGCACGTTGTTTTTGCCATTGCAATGTTCAGGCGCTTAATTGAAATTTAGAAATTAACTGACATTATTATTGCAATATAAATAAATTGCATTTGTTTTGTTACATAAACATTTTCGTGCACTCATTTATTTTATTACATGAATGAGAACATTTTAGTTAATAATTACTCCGTTGCAATATCAAAATTATTTCAAAATTTAGTTCATATATATATCGGGTGAATAAAATATAAACCGGAATTGTTTTATACATATTTATTATTTATTAAATAATGCAAAAAAACAATTGATTATTTTTCGATATAGTCTGCACCACGCTCTACACCTTTTTTCCAGCAGTTTGGTAGCTTGTGAATTCCATGCTTGTAGAAACTTTGAGTTTGCCAATTTTTCACCAGCCAATTGGGCACGAAGTTCTCAACATCTTGATTGTTGTCGAATCGTATCCTCCAAGTGCATCTTTCAAGGGTGCAAACAAAAATAATCACAAAGTGACAAATCTGGGGTGTATGGAGAGGGTGAGGGTTTCACAATGCATATTCTCCAGTGTTTGAGTGAAAAAGGACGGTTCTAATTAGGCTGCCGGGTCTTTTGCTCCTGTAAGCGGTTTTTGTTGCCCTCAACAGCTGCATTAATAGGTAGCATTAACAGTACGTCGATCATGTAGAAAATCAATCAGCCAAACTCCCTTCCAAACGAAAAAAACGGTAGCGAGAGACCTACCGGCTGAGAGACGGGTTTTGGCCTTTACAGGGCAGGTTTCGTCTTTCCTTCGCCATTCTTTACTCGCCATTTTACATTCTGGAGTGTAATAATATCCCCACGTTTTATCACACGTCACGATACGATTCGAGAAAGTATCTCCTTTCCGCTGAAATCGATTCAGAAGTTTCTTACTAATTTGCAATCGGATGTTTTTTATCTGCGATCAACAACTTCCGAACTCTTCGGGAACAGATTTTACTGCAGTCAAGATGATTTCTGATGATTGTTTGAGCACTTCTAAAGCTAATACCCACCTTTAAAGCGATGTCATATATAGGGAGCCACCGGTTACCTTCCATTCGCGAACTGCACCAATATTGTCAACAGTGACACTTGACCTGGGACGTCGATTAAGACTTACATTTTCTACACTTTCTCGTCCACTCTTAAACTTCTTGGCCCAATCAAACACTTGGGTCTTAGACAGGGATCGTCCCCATACTGAACCTTCAACCGAGTTAATATTTTGGATGGTTTAACGCCTTCCTTGGTTAAAAACTTTATTATAACCCGTTGCGCAACGGATGGTGGAACCCGTTGCTCACTCATAGCTGTACTGGTAAAGGAACTAAGTGAAACGGCTCACCGAGAGTTTCCCCTACTCCTAATACATTCCACTACTGCGACGTACCCTGACACCATGCTTATGATTGGCTGGCATTCATATATATATATATATATATATATATATATATATATATATATATATATATATATATATATATATATATATATATATATATATATATATATATATATATATATATGTAGTCTTAGATTTTCTTGGACTGCGTCCAATGAGACAGCAGTAGCTGAGTCGTCACATACCCAACCATTGGGTTCCACAATCTCATGTGGAACACACAACAACCTGCGTCTCCGCCTAAATAAACATTTTTGTTGGTTGCTTGACCGGGAAGGAGCCCCACCTATCCCTTCAACTTAATGTTTCGTCTCTCGAGGTTCAGACAGGGAGTCGACCTCGAGAGACGAAACATTAAGTTGAAGGGATAGGTGGGGCTCCTTCCCGGTCAAGCAACCAACAAAAATATTCATATATGCGTTAATTATTTTTGGTCTTCATAATGTTATTACTATAATTTATTGTCTATACTAGGGGACTCCAAACTTTCCGGCCTTAGGACCATACTGATTACTCCAGTAAATTATAAGGGTCAAAACCAAAGCCAGCTGTATACTTGAAAATGACGAGTGAAATATCATCAAAACCTCGTTGAAAACTTAAGTACTTTTCAGTAGATAAATTCTTTTATTGGAAGTTTTGAGACGAAACTTACCGAACTTTTCTTTTCAGTACTTAAATTTTCAGAAACATTTTCCAAAAAGAAACGCATCAACATATGTATATATTGGGTGGGACAATAGTCACTAGACCACCATCGATATTTGATTATATATTTCTTTTAAAAAAAAGCAAGATAGAATTTTGTATGTATGTTGATTTCGGTTTGTATTTTGTGCTTACAATTTGTTTAAAATTCTGTCAATTAAAAACGAGTCGTTAGCGGCGATGCAATTTTGTGACCTTTTTACCACATTTTTCATAACTTTTGTCAACATATCTGGTGTTAGTGCAGCGATTTCAGCACGGATATTGTCTTTAAATTGCTATGTGGTTTAAGGCTTTTTTATGTAAATCTTTTCCTTCAAAAATTCCAATAAAAAATAATCTAGAGCCGTCAAATCGATTCTGCATGAAAATTGTCAATTTAATAGAAGTAGTTTATGGGGATATTGTAATATTCTTATCGCTTATTATTTTCTGTAGGTAGAAGGTCTTGAACATTTTGAATCTTATAGGCAAATACGTTCATGTCACTTTTCAAAATTCGGTGTACACTGCGTGAAGAAATTCTCATTTGTGCACCACGTCGTCGAGTCGACATTTCAGGAGACTTCTCTCCATTCCCCCATGTTTAAATCCAGTGGTGGTTGGTCCATAATGGCACCTGGGCACGTGCCCTACCTAAAAAATTAAAAACTGGAAAAATAATTTCCGATTTTATATTAATTTATTCTCTGTTCTGTCTATGATCACGTTTTTTGCGACTTCTATAGTCTAACATCCATAATGTCATTCGTGGTTACGAAATAGGTCATGGATTGCCGAAGCGCGCCGATTAAAGAACACGTGCTCTGGGCACAGACAAGTTTGTGCCGCTACTGTTATCTTTACCTTCGCGTGCGAAAAACAAAGACAGCAATACATCGTTTCGCTAGTAACTGGGATATTAAACACATTTATAACGACATATCTTGGGCGCTGCCCCATTCTCAGACATCCTAAGCGCTGACATCAGTGATGGGCGGAGCTTATCGAACCTTTCCAAGTAAAGAAAATGTCTGTTGAAATTCTCATAAGATAATTTTTGTTAGTCATTTTCTTCTTTTTACAAGTATAAAGATAGATATAGTTAGTAGAAATAAGCAATTTCTCTCACAATTTCATAATCCTCAAATTACATTTTACATTTAACATATTTGAATTGCTCGTAAAACGTTTTTATTCGGATATTTTCTTGTGTGGAAGTAAATTTAAGGTTATGTTACTTTGCCCTTATGAGTGTCAATTTCAGTTTTTTGGGAGGATTTTCAGGTATATTTTGTAATTTATTATTGGTAATTTGATTTTTTTACAAAATCTGTTATATAAATTGTATTGACAATATTGATGTTTCTGTTTTAGTTGAAAATGGTGATGTGTTTTGTGCCAGACTATAAACATTACAGTGAACAAAAAATTGTAGATTTTTTACATTTCCTGTCGATTCAACTGAGCGAAAAAAGAGGTTAAATCTAGTGATATAATATTAAATATTTATAAGATGGCATGGACGTATAAAAACGATTGCGCAATTTCTAGGCGACTAGATCGGAAACCCTCAAAACATTCACTGATCTGTAGTTGCCATTTTGTTAACAATTTTAGAAAAAATGATCCCAAGATATTTGATTTTAATATTAAAAGGAAATTTGCGTTTGAATCTCCCGGGAAATGGTATGATATTTAAATATATATGGTATAATATGTCTATTTATATATATAGAAATGATAAGCTTTTAGAAAAATTGAAAGATAACTCTAGTTATATTATTTGTTACAATGACAATAATGAAGTAGTTGTCAATGGGAGCCACAATTACTATCATGAAATCCAAGGAAATATTTACATTTTAAAGCGATCGAAGTTTTACTAATGTATATGGACATTGCAAGAAGTTGCAACGGTTCTTATTGAATATGATCAATCATGGGCAGAACATTTAGAACTATTGGAAATTTTTTATGTTAAATTTTACTTACCTAAATTATTGGACATGTAAATATATATGAACGATTATAGAGAATCGTAGAAAGAAACGGAAATTCACTGACAATAAGGACCCCAATCCGAATATCCGGGTATGCAAGAAAATTTGTGATACCTTAACAATACAGGTTCATGAATCTTTTGGTTTTGATGTATACCTAACTGTTGCAAATTTATTTGAAACTGAAAAATTTGATGCATATCGAGCCGTCTTTACAAATGAAGTCATTAAAACTGTGTGTAACCTGCTTGCAAACGTAAATTACTTAAAATTAAAAAATTAACTTTATGAAACACGGTGGGGATGTTTCGCTGTTACAAATGTTTATCCAAAACAATTTAACATAAACATTTAGTGAATCTGTGCAATTGCTGACTGTTTTGTGTACCGTCCCTATGACGACTGTGGAAAGCGAAAGATGTTTCTCTACCCTTAAACGAATCAACACATTTCTAAGAAACACTATAGGCCAGAAACGGCTGTGTGCATTAGCAATGTTATCTATTGAAAAAAAAACTTGTGTCAATTTAAGTCAATTTAAAATTTTTATGATCAAGTCATCGATCCCTTTTCTGCTCAGAAATTTAGGAGGATTGATTTCAACTATAAACAGATTTAATTGTCATGGCCCTATGGTGAGTTTAGCAAAATTTTATTATCTGTGTATCTATTTGGAAATTTGATGTCTGTCTTCTACACAGCAAAGTGTGTGTATGATAATAAGAAATGTAAAATATTTGGTTGCGACGCATTTCTCTATCCCCATTTCAAAATTTACTTATACATGTCCCACCTGTTTTTTTTCCACGAACCGTCGCTGTTTAAATCTAATCGCAGTTGGAAATCACGAAGGTTAAGTTCTTGTACTAGTTGGATTTTCTATGGATGCATATGCAAATCTTGATTTTGCTTTATTCCCATTTGAGCAGAATATCATTGGGTTGATATTTCCCTTGCTTCCCTTTCAAGTTGTCAGTTGATCTTACTGTTCATGGTCTGCTTTGTCTTCTAGCGTCATCCAGAGATCTACTCTCTAAATATTTGCCTACCAATTTGTGTATGGTATGCTTTAAAGGAGCATCTCTAACGTTAAAACCGTCGAAATTGACGCTGACTTGGAAATGCTTTTTTCATGTTTAAAATAAATTTCAACAATTTTTAATTTTTTAATTTCCAAAACTCGAGTTTTTACTTTATCTGAAATAAAAAAAAATTAAAAAAATGTTTAATGAAAAAGAAAATATTTTAATTTAAAATGGGTCTGTAAATATAGATTTGTGTTTCTTAGTTATATTATCAAAAAAGTTGAAATTTTCAAAACAGTTTAGTAACTTTTTTTACTAAAGTAAAGGCTATACATTGGCTGGTAACCACACCAGTCAGTTATGACCATCACCGACCACTTCACTCGACTCGATCATAAATTTTACGAACAAGATCAAAGCAAAAATTTTACCAGCAGGCACTCGATCGACGTTATATTTGCTCAATTTTTTTATTTCTTTACTCTGCCTTATTTTCGTATCGGAACTCTTCACTGCCTAAACTAAAACTTCCCTAATTTAATAAAATACAGTTGCGTGTACGATTTGCCGAACCGAAACCAATCAAATGTTAACAATGGGACTGGTTTTACGACAGATTTCTAATAGTTGCCCCCCAGGGGTAGTTCGCCACCACAGCGATGAAATTTACAATTACGTGATCGTCAACGATGGGTGTGGGGTTGCGGAAAGAGGGCTGAGGAGGGTGGAGATGGCATGCAATAGACGCTGAATTACTTTTTGATGGTTTTAACGAAAAGCATCGGACTTTGCACGCAAATGCGAAAAGGGTAATCAATCGTTAATTTTATACTATCAGGTTATTCCGATTCAAACGAATCAGGTGCATAACTTTGATATATTGTCTTTAAAATGATTTAGATTTTTTTTAAATCATTATTACTAAAAGAACTATAAGTAAATAACTAATTACACACTTTTAGATTTACCAAGATATTGGAGATAATTAGTATTCTATATTTTTTTTACATGAGCAGGTAACAATATTCGACTAGCTAGTTCAAGGCAGCAGTTTATTCTAAAACATCATTATTGATTCATTAGAGATTCGTAAAGAAAGTAGTGCTATTTATTGAGTGATATGAAATTTATTGAGTGATATGAAATAGATGAAATGTAAGTGAAATATATCTTTTTGTAATTTAATATAATTTCGAAAAGAATCTACCCAGAATTTATTATGTTCAGAATCCACTGAAAGTCACTCAATTTCACACTAAATAATTAAGAGACAGTGTTATCGGTAATAACTAAGCAGCCTTGTGTATTCTACTCTAATATATTCCTTATAAATGTCTCAAATAATTTCTTACAAAATATCTTATCAGGCAGAACTAATTATTTTTTTACGTTAACTTTTGTTTTAAGGGGGAAACATTTTTATTATATTTTTAGTTTAGTGCCTCAGAAAAGCTGGATATATGTCATCTTACATCTTTTCAATGGAAACCCCTAATTTTTTTCATATTTCTGGATTTCTCTTGAAATAATAAACACTTTTTCTCTTACATACCCTATGGCCAAATTTAACGGTTTCTTATATATCGATACATTTTAATATCTTACTAGATAAATTAAAAAATACCACTTCATGTTCAACATTCAATTTATTAAATTTTCAAAATGTGCTGCGTTATTGGCTAGACAATAATAGAGCCTATTTTCGAACTATTCGATTATTTCCAAAAGTCTGCTGGTTAATTTGCCGACATCTTTCAGTAAATTTCTCAATTCGGAAATATTCTCAGGCGGAGTTTTATAAACTAGGGTCTTCAAATATCCCCAAAGAAAAAAATCAAGAAGTGTGAGGTCTGGAGACCTCACCGGCCATTCCACAGAACCTCTCCCACCTATCCATTTTCCTGGAAATCTTTCATTTAACCATGTCCTAACAGGTAGCGCATAATGAGGCGGGGCTCCGTCGTGCTGGAAATACAAATTTTGTTCATCGAGTTCCATATCCCCTTGTTGATTAACTTGATTTTTCAAAGATTGAGTAATAAGGGGATCTCTGAAAATTTCCAATATATTCAAGTATATTTTACCTCTCAGGTTTTCTTCGATGAAAATTGGTCCAATGATCTCATCTTCAAAAAATACCGGCTCATACATTGATCTTCTGAGGATATTGGGTATTATCTTCCCTAACACATTTTTATTGTCCCAATATCTGCTATTATGTTTATTCTCAAATCCATTTTAGAACAAAGTTGATTCGTCATTGAAACGCACATTTTTAATAACATTTCGGTCAGCTTGAATCAACTGAGACACTGCTTCGCAAAATTCAATTCTTCTATCATAATAGTCTTCGCTGAGTCGTTGAAGGGTTTTTATTTTGCAACGAAACATTTATTTAGTTTCAAAGTTTTTTGTATGGAACCTACTGAAACGTATGCCAATTAAGATACTTTTAGAATTGACTTAGAGGGATCCACAGCGAAATGACCTTTCAATATGCGTAAATTCATCTAGAACCCTTGCTTACTTATTTACTCTGTTGCATACGAAGCCGGCTTCTTCAAACTTTTTTACCAGCTCTATCAGATCCTGTGGCCTACGTTTCTGTTAGGGTGCATGTCGTTAAATCTTTGAGCTGTTCTGCGTGCTCAACGATTTTCAGCACCATACATGAAAATTATTTCTGTCCTTTCTTGGAGACTATACTCTATTTTAAATTGAATATTAAGCCAGTTTTTTGTTAAACAGTAAATAAATTACTTGTCACGGCTAGGTGAATAGTCATTTTTATAAGTTCACTGGTCCGTTTCTATGACGGTTTTGTCTGCATAGGAATGTCAAAGTCTGTTACCTTTTTGAATAAAAAAACAAAAGATAAGTGAGGCGATACCTCGTGTATATCCTTCGCCCGATTCCACGGTGATTCCGTAGGCAAATTAACCGGCAAACTTTTGGAAATGTTCGCCAAGAGTTCGAAAATAGGCTCTATTATTGTTTATCCAATAACGGAGCACATTTTGAAAGCTTAATAAAGTGAATGTTGAACATGAAGTCGTATTTTTTAATTTATCTAGTAAAATGTTAAAATATGTCGGTATTTTAGAAACCGTTAGATTTGGCCATAGGATATGTAAGAGAAAAAGTGTTTATTATTTCAAGAAGAATCCAGAAATATAAAAAAAATTAGGGGTTTCCATTGAAAAAATGTGAGATGATATATGTCCAGCTTTTTTGAGGCACCCTATATAACTAAAAATATAATTAAAATGTTCCCCATTAAAACAAAAGTTGACCTGTTTCGATGCTTCAATAAAAATAATTAGTTCTATTTGAAACTAGGGTGGCCACTTTTGAAATGAAAGCACTGTATGTATATATATATATATATATATATATATATATATATATATATATATATATATATATATATATATATATATATATATATATATATATATACATGTCTATTTCATACATATTTCTAAATCATTCCGGGTGTCGATCCGTTGATGCTGTGAAGAGTCACGACGTTTCGCCAAAATTACATTTGGCATTTTCAAGTGTTGTCCGCTTCGACTGAAGAGTCTAACTGACGTGCACAGGTCGCTGTGCTCGCTTTTATAGCTGACCGGCTACAGAAGCGACTGCGCAGATTATATCGGGGTAGTTCGGGACCATTTGTGGCGCTCGGCAACGCTGTCGGGCGTCCGTTTATTGATATTTCTACCTCGCCGCCACGTTGCCATGTTTTTTCTTTTTTCAGAAGGGATTTCCATACTTTTGAAATGTTCCGAGCGTCGTTTCGCGTATTTAGGTCACCTCTTTCTTCTATTTCAATGGCTTCTCTGCTTCGTCAGACTTTGTAGTTTTCAATATTCGCTATTTCTTTGACTCCTTCAAAATTGATTTTATGTCTTGTATGTAGATGGTGCTGGAACAGAGCGGAAATGGTTTGTTTGTTTTTTAAGTCGTTTTTATGTTCTTGTAAGGTTTCTCTGTTTGTTGGTCTTATGTATGCTCTGTTGCAGTCGGAACAAGATATACTATACACCCCCTGATTTTCCAGTCTAACTTTGTCCTTGGGGTTTTTTAGGATGTTTGCAACAGTTTTGTGCGGCTTGTAGGCTGTTCTGATCTTATGTTTCCTTACTAGTCTGCCTATAATATCTGTAATTCCTTTTACGCATGGTAGCAGGACCTTTGGTGTATTTGGTTCATGATCCTCTATTGTTCTTCTTGTTTGGGTTTCCTGCTGGCGAATGGCCTTCCTGATACAATTTTCTGAATATCCATTTTGTCTAAGGGCTGAGGAAATTTTTGGTATTTCCTCGCTTCGTGTATCTGGTAGTGTCAGTTGGAAGGATCTGGAAATCAAGGTGTTCGCTACTCCTTGGATTTGAGAAGGATGATGATGGGATTTAGCGTTGAGGTATCAATCGGTGTGAGTTGGTTTCCTATACACTGTGTATTCGAGTGTTCCAGAAAGTTTCCTTGTGATAAGGAGATCTAAAAACGGCAGTTTTCTATCCTGTTCGACCTCCAGAGTGAACTGTATTCTGAAGTGGATTTTGTTTAACTGAGTTAGGAAGTTGTTTAGTAGTTCGTTTCCGTGAGGCCATATTATAAAGATATCATCTACCTAGCGTTTCCAAAGTTTAGGTTTTAAAGGAGCGTTGGTCAATGCCTTTGTTTCGAAGTCGGTCATGAACAGGTTGGCTATAACGGGTGATAAAGATGATCCCATTGGGGCACTGTCGGTCTGTCTGTAGATCTGCTGGTTGAAGGAAAAATATGTATTCTTCAAGCAGTGTTCGGAGAGTTCCCCTACAAATGGTGGAAAGTCTTCGTTCACCGAAATTAGGTCTAGGGCCTTGTCTATGGGGATACTTGGATACAGTGAGACAATGTTCAGGCTTGCCAGTATGTCTGTATCCTCTAGTTGGAAATCTTTAATCATCCTTATCAAATGTTCTGAATTTTGAACATAGGACTCGGCAAGTTTGACGCTTGGTTGCATGATACTTGCTAGATATTTTTCCAAATTTTGTGTTGGAGAACCGAAGGCACTTACTATGGGCCTTATTGGGATTTCTGGTTTATGTATTTTGGGTAGACCGTAAAGTTTAGGACATCTGCTTGATTTTTCCCTTGGAATTATTCTTCGTTCAATGTCCGGTTCTAGTTTCCATGCTTTGATTTTGCTTTTGGTCGTTTTTTCTAGATAGGTTGTTGGATCTCTGTTCACTGGTTTATATGTCGTTTCCAGTAAAATATTCGTCACCTTTGCCATATACTCCCCGGTGTTCGTCATGACTGTTGCGTTTCCTTTGTCCGCCAGTAATATAGTAATATCCTCGTTTCTTTTTAAATTTTCAAGTGCTCTGATTTTAGCCTTATTAATATTTGGTTTTGGTATTTTATTGGATCGTAGTATTCGCGCTACATCTTGTCTGATTATTTCCGCTTCTTCATCTGTCTTGTCGTCTAGGGTTTATTCGACGTTCAAAATTATTTCTTTTATTGGTATATGCTTTGGGGCAATGGCAAAGTTGAAGCCTTTGCTTAGTATAGATTCTTCATCTATGGATAAGTGGTGATAAGATACATTTATAACTAATTTGTTGTAGTCTTGGATTTCTTTTGGACGTTCAGAATCTATTTGTTTTAAATTACCAAACTTCTTGTTTTGTTTTTCCATTTTAAGATTGTAATCCGATTCGCTGCGCCAGAAAGATACTTTGTCTATTTCATTCCACAAAATAGGATGGATCTTGTTGCTTAGCATCGACTGTAATAGATAGGATTCCTTTTCCGTTCTGTCCAAATGCCTTTTTTTCTCTCGGATTTGTTCTCGAAGAAGAGCTCGACTTGCATTTCTTAAAATAGCATTGGTTTTTCTTGTTCTTGTATGGTAGGCGAAGTTTGTGCATGTCGGTTGGAGGTCGTTATCGCGACATTTCGTTAAAAAGGTAATGTCGCTAATTAAAAGTGATGTTTTTGACCTCAGTTTTTCAAAGCGTTTGATGGATTGCAGTGTCTCCTACCCGTAGAGGTGCAAAATGTTACATCTAATATTTTCACGGATGGTAGATAATATTTCTAAATCATTTCGGGCAATACAGCAAAAAACGCGGCAACGTGGCGGCGAGAGAGAAAAATCAATAAACGGACGCCCGACAGCGTTGCCGAGCCCCGCAAATGGTCCCGAACTACCCCGATATAATCTGCGCAGTCGCTTCTGTGGCCGGTCAGCAATAAAAGCGAGCACAGCGACCTGTGCACGTCAGTTGGACTCTTCAGTCGAAGCGGACAACGCTTGAACATGCCAAATGCGATTTTGGCGAAACGTCGTGACTCGTCACAGCATCAACGGATCGATACCCGGAATGATTTAGAAACATTATTTATATATTTTTTATAATATTTCCAATACACAATTTGTCATTAAAAAAATCAACTTTAATGAACTTAACAATTGTGAATTAGAAAGCTATGCAAGTTCATCATTATAAAGGGTCTTTCAAATTGAGCGGTTTTTTAAATTCTGGAATAAAACTTAGAATTGCTTTGATTCCAAAAAATTTCTTACAGCTCCACAGACGTCCACCCTTTTGTGAAAATTTCGGATAACATTTTGGTATAACCATGTTTCTATCTCACCAATGACACGAATAATTTCATCCATTAGTTCAGGAATCGATTGTGAATTGTTCTTATGGACCTGGGTTTTCACGTAACCCAAATTAACTTCACCGTTTCTGGCAATAAGCCGTCTAGGAAATGTTTCACCCAATAAATCAACTATTGAAACCACATATTCTCTAAATCAATATTACTTAATTCAATCCACAAAAATCTAGTTATCATCTCACGATATCGAACACCATACACAGTTACTGTTTTACCATCAACATACTGAAAAAAATACGGCCCAATTACACCTTCTGACCATTCTGCACACGAAATAGTGACTCGTTTCGGATGTAAAGATATATCATGAATCAATACTGAATTTTCCTCACGCAAAATGCGGCAATTTTGCTTATTAACATAGCCACCAATTTCAAAATGTGCATGACTTTTTTTTTGAGAATAATTATAGTGTCGGCACTGATTTCATTCCACACTAAATAACTCAGAGGCAATTTTATAAGCAGAAAACAATTTCATATCTTCTATACTAATATTTTTTAATATGTTTCTCAATAATGGTTTACAATATCTTTTTAGTCCTATAATATTAGAGCCTATATATGAAGTGAGTACTATAATAATTGAGTGTGTTTTTTAATCTTTTTTGCCTTCTTTACTTTCTTATTATTCTTATTATGTGTTTTTTTATTTTACGATTTTTTGAATAAAACAATTTAAGCATGTTTAAAGAAAATTATATAACTGTATTCATAATTGCGAAAGAAAAAAATATGCGAGTTTACATGTTCAAAACTTGATGTAAAGTTTCGTCCCATATTTTTTTTTTGAGAATCGCAGAAAATTTGAATTGCGAAAAATTACTTTTAATCTATTTAGTGCCGTTATGTACGATACAATGTCTCTATCTAACCGGTAACTGCATAATCCTATGTTCAAAGAAGTTCTCAAGTTCATAGAAGAACTGATCCAGATGATTTTTCAAGTCGTTCAAGATAGTATAGTTTTTACTCTCTAAGCTGTTTTGAAGCGATCTAAATAAATGGTAATCGCAGGGCGCAAGGTCGGAAGAGTACAGTGGATGGATCAAAATATTCCAGTTGAGCTGTAAAAGTTTGTGTTAGGTGGCCAAAGAGACGTGGGACTTAGCATTCTCTCGATGAAATGCAATGCCCTTTCTGTTGATTAATTCCGGCTGCTTCTAGTCGATTGCTCGCTTTGATACACTTAATTGTGAGCAGTATTTCGCCGAATTAATAGTCTGGTTTTCAAGTGACCTCGCATAACACAGGTCAACAAATTTAAACTTTTTTTGATGTAACATTGATGAAATATAGGTGTATATAAAGTATTTGGTAGACCTAAATCCGAAAATGATAAGCTAATTTCAGTAACACGTATAATTTTTTTGTTAGAGGGGGTCCGTGGTAAGGAAAAAATGGACGCGACATATTTTTACAATCTAATTGTTTAATAATAAATTATAAAAAAATTGTTTAATATAAACATGTAAAACGTGTTAAATCTACATAAAGACATTACTGAGGATTACGTGAATAAAAAATATATTAAATGAGATGTCATACAGCGATAAAAACTTTCACTATTTTCTCTTGTGTTCTGTAGTATCATGTTTTTTAAAAAACTAGCAAAAGTCGTCCAACATAGATGGGTTCCAGCGGTCCAACCTCTCTTCTTATTCGTCGCTTACTAAAATTTTCGGGAAAAAAATCCAAATGACAGTATAAAAATGCATTTTTAAGGACATGCGACACCTTAGTATTTCATAGGCTTTCAAGAGTTCATCTATGAGGTTATTATAGTTTTTATCTTTCTTGTTGCCCATAAATACTTTCACTACAGTTACAAAATACTTCCAAGCTGCCAATTTCTTTTCATTTAATTTTTTATGAAAATGGAAATCACCTAAAAGCTGCATCATTTAATTGAGGAAACATTTCTTTTAGTTACTTGAAATTATTACCTTTTTTGCCCATGGCTTTGGCAAAGTTTTTGATTAGCCCAAGCTTAATATGGAGAGGCGGAAGAAGCACCTTTTTGGGTTAACGAGGGGGCTATATTTTAATTTGTAGTACTAGGTTTAAAAAAGTACTATAAGGTCAATATTTGTTACTGTATTGTTTTTTTGTTGTCCTGCTGTTCCATAGACAAAAAACAGCAATACTTTGTAAAATCCCCTTGAAGTCCTAGCAATATCCCCTTGAAGTCCTATCACTTTTAAATCCCCATAAATATCCAACTAATACTGTTCATATTTAACGCTATTTATTATGGTTGCTAATTATCATATATTTCTTTCATTGTCACTGAATTGGTTAAAGCAATAGACTGATTTTTGTTTCCATTATAAAGCAATACTACTTTTAGGCTATTTTTCGACAAATCTATGAAAATACGCTACTCGGAAGGTACGTTCCATATTAAGCCCATTCGTTAAACCGTCAATATCACAACATACACATGCCATCCTTCCATTATAAAAAAAACTTGAAAATATTTCATTCCATTTTCGATAGAGTGAAACGCTTAGTTTTTTATATAACAGGTTCCACTGTTGAAGTCTGGAACTCAGAAGTTTCGATTTTTGTTTTGGCAATCCCAGACTACGTACCAAATCATTTAATTCATTCTTAGTTATTAAATAAAGTTTACTGGTAGTTTTTAAAAATGTTGGGTCACAACTGGTATTCTCAGGAAGTTACGAATCAGATTCTGATCAAGAATTAGAATCGCCGGGAAACATGTCCAGGTTTAAAGGTGGCGGTACCGATAGTTCCTAGCTATGAGGAACTGGCCTAAGTGCAGAAGGTAAATTTGGATTCTGAATTTTATTCCTTTGATTTTTGAAATCTCTTCTGTTTCAGTAATACAAATTTTATCTTGATATCCAATTTGGCACTTAAAATATAATAGTTAGGGTTTTTTGACTTCCTTGGATATAGATCTAGCTTGTGAGGTTAAAATAAATTAGTCCGCATATATAACAAAACTTATTCGTTGGATTTTTTCAAAATCGACGATTAGAATTTACCATATTATATAAAATCGACTGAAACACTTGACTGTGCTGTAAACGAGACAGAAACAAACTAAACTATAGAAAACAATAAAACTGCCCTTAATGGTTCGTAGAATACTGTGGAAATGCCCCATCTACGGTCTTGTGGTAATTCCTACATTGTCCAGTCTAAAGTCAAGTGCTAATAAATAAAATAACTCCGTGATATAAAGGGGAAGTAGGTACTTGAAATTTCTGTGAAAAGGTGTTTTAATAACTACCTAAACGAAATGCAAAAACAGCATGTTACGCTTAACATTTTTATATAAACGATCAATTGTTATCACCTCTAACCACTCGCTTTAAAAATGGATCGGTTTTAATAGAAAATCCCAAGCAAAAATTTGCCCTATCATTTCTCATGCGGTATCCATACATTGAGATTGGTAGCCATTCCAGGTTGACCTAATCGTCTTCACACTGTTGACTGACTGATTTCAAGAATTTCTCCGATCTTTCGAGTTGTTTTGTTATTCTGTTGTCATCAGCCTCGGCCGGTCGTTAAGAACGTGGTGCATTGCTAAGATTAAAATTGTTTTCACCAAACTTCCTGAACCACTTATGGCACGTAGGCAGTTATAGCGTATGGCACTTATGGCAGGTTCTTATCTTTTCGGAAATATAAGAGTATAATATGTTTAAAATGCTTCATATTTTGTCCCATTTTTATTTCTGTTTTACGATGGAATACCATCTAGCACCAAAAATAGGACGAATCATCCCAATACTTCAAATAAAATCATATAAAAATATCACATAGTTCAGTTCAAGATATTTCGTTGCCTTTCGGCAAAATGTTAATTGCTCCAGTAAATTTCAATAAAAATATTCCTAATTTCTACAAAGGCGCCAGAGTCGGAGTGGTTTTTCTTCTGAATAATTTTGGAAAAAATTAAATATTGTTAATTTTTTTTCCACACATTTCTGTGGTCTATCCTTTTGTCGTCGGGTTGCTCAAAACGACTAGGTGTCAAGTCGAAAGGGTTCGACGGATAACTGCTGTTGTTACCAGTATGACTGTCTTGTGCATACCAATTTATGGTATTGAATTCTATTTGAAGATTATTTAAGTGCAGCAATGATAGTTTATGCACTAAGCTATTAGCGGATATTATAAAAGGTTTAACAGTAACTTTTTTCATATGCCAAATACCTCGAATTTTATCAGCTAGTTCTTGATATTTTTGCACTTTTTGTTTGTATGCCTTATTTAAATTTTCATCCAGGGGGACAGAGAAGTCAATGATATGACATATCTTGTTTTCCTTATCCACAATCATTATGTCTGGCCTGTTGTGCACTACACTACCATCATTTATTAGAGATGTATCCCATAAGATTTTTATTGTGGTGTTTTCAATAACGGGTTGCGGTTGATTTTTATAAGAAAGCAACTCTTGGTTTACTAGGCCGGCTCTCCGAGCTATCTTTAAGTAGATAACTTTCCCCATGTTTTCATGTCTGTTTAAGTAAGCAGTTTCAGCTTCACCTTCGTGCAAGCCGAAATGAGATTTTGAACAGTTTCTTCTTCATTGTTGCATAGCCCGTACTTTGTTGTGTTTAGCAGTTGTTTCATGAAAAGCTTTTTGTAATATCTAATAAGGACTACTTGATCTTGGATTGCCATTGAAGCTTCCTCTGTGTCAGAAAACAAATATCCAGAGATAAGATAGGTGTTGCTTGCTTTGGGGTCTGCGTCTTCTTGATTTAGGTTGTTATAAAACCTTCTATGCATGGGTTTTCTTTGCCACTGATTTTTTAGTTTCTTTAAAATTTTTATAGATAGGCTGTACCATAGCTAAATTTAGAGGTAAAAGAACCACATCATATCCAATCAAGTTTTTGAAGAATGAGAGGTCTTTAGACCGAAAATATTTTATTAACTCGTCTATTTCTTTTTGCTGTGCTTCTTCGAAGCTGACAATTCCTCTGCCGCTTCTGTCTCGAGGCAAATACAACCTCTCAATAGCAGAGTTTGGATGCAACATCCGATGCTTGGTTAACGTAGTGCGGAGCTTGCGATCCAGGGCTTTCACTTCTGTTGAGGACCAATTTAAAATTTCGAAGGTGTAGGTTATTATTGGAGCGGCCCAGGTGTTGAGTGCAGTAACTTTGTTTTTTGCGTTTAAATATGTTGTTAAAATTTTGTTGATCCTGTTAAAATCTTTGATCTTTGTTTATTTATTTTTTTCACCTATATTGAGGTCTTATCCATTAATGTAAGGTTTTGAGATTGGGTGATTTTTCCCTTTTCCACGTGCAATACTGCACACATTTCTATTCCCAGCTTCATTTTGATAGCCTGGCTAAATGACTTGGCTAATTCTAGCAAACTTCTAAGTTGATATTGATTTTTTGCGTATAGTTTCAAGTCATCGACATAGAAGAGATGTGAAAGCACAACTCGCACGCCATGCTGTAGCCGTTACCACTACTCTTCAACATACGACTCAAGGGATTGCATACAAAACCAGAGTGGGCTCAGACTGTCCCCTTAAAATATTCCTCTTCTAATAGCAATCTCAGCAGTCCTGTAGTCTTTGAAACAGAGACTGGTTCTCCAGCTTCCTATTAGATGATTGAGAAGATTGATTATTCGAGCATCAATTTTGTAGATATATAGTATTTCTTTAAGCCAAGAGTGGGGCACGGTGTCAAAGACCTTTTGATAATCTACCCATGCTAGTGATATTTTTCTATGTTTTGATTTAACTTGCTTGGTGAAAATTGTGTCAATAACCAGTCATTTCTTGCACCCGCGTTCTCGTTGTTTACATGCTTTTTGCTTCCAAGCCAATATATCAGATTTCGTGAGATGTTCTCTGGTTTTGGTATATATTGCTGGTAAACACGTAATTGGCCTATAATTCTTGGCTTCTTCCAAGTTTTCCGATTTGGGCAACATGTGTGTTATTCCTAAAGTAAAATATGTAGGGATCTTTCTGGGATTATCTATAGCGTCCTGAATTTTCTGTGCTATAACTGTGGCTACCAGTGAAAGCTTTTCACCAATAGTTGTGAATCCCATCTATCCCAGGCGTTGTCCAATTCTGTTTCCAAGTATTTTTATAATCATCCTAAGGTCGGTAATTGTAATATTACCCGAGTCCATTGGTGTTAAAAACTGATGTTCTCTTTTCTCTTCTTCGATCCAATACGTCCTATCATCGAATTTCGCACTCTTAGACCATATGTCTGACCAGTACTTTGTCATATTTTCTTTATCAGGAATGGCGAATCTCTTAACAGGTATTAATTAATATCTCTTGAACAGAATGATGTGATGTTAATGAACTTGAATATCTCTTAACAGGTATTAATAAGATTGGCAATAAAAGATGTTTATTAAATTTAAATTTTTTGTTTCTTGCGACTCTCGAAATTATTATTATTATTATTATTATGTATGACTAAAACTTTGTTTATTGGTTTGTATATTTTGAATGTATTAGTACAATAAAAATTATAACTTAAATTTAATTATACATTTAATTCGGTTTCACTCTAACTGCCGCTTTGATCTACATTAATAATAAGTGGTTCTATATTATTAGTAAATGATACATATAAATCTTCTATTTTAATAACACGGTAAATCGAATTTATCCAACTTTCTTTGGGAATACTATCCACAACCTTCCTAATTAATCTTACAGCACTTGCACATAGAGTCGGATAAATGTTTTCTGCTCTAATATTGGATTTTACCTGATGCCACATATGCTCAATTGGATTGAAAATACAAGGGGAAGGCGTAAAACATTCTCCATTACAATTATACGTTGGGCAAAAGGCTATTTATAAACCAATCTTCAAAAGTTCTGCTGTGGTGTCGTCATGGTAGTCCAAAAATAAATCTTTAATATTTTTGAAGGACAACCGTAAACAATTTGGAACCCATCCATCCTCGGAACCAGCATGTAAAATTGTAATTATTTTTCCCTTGTGTGCTGGCGCTTTGGTTTGGCATTTTCTTGAAGTATCTACTCATCCTTTTGCTGGCCTCATGTGTACCCAACCATCTTTCATCAAGGTAAATAATGGGGCTATTTTCTCATATGTATTTTTTATAGAGTTTAAGTAGTCAAACCATCATGCAATGAATGCAATGTAGACACAGTTTACTCTTCATATATAGCATACATTTTGCTTCAATTTTTTTCGCTTTCGTCAACACATTTGCTTTTACCAGAATCACTATATCTTCGTCACAATATTTGTTTTCGTTAATGTTTTCGTTAATGAAGACGTTTCGGCTGCAGCTGCACACATTTTTAACAATTTGTATCGGGAGATAAATCTTTTCTTTTAATATTAGCACTACCGGAGGCACAATGATTATGTTGCTAAGAACGCCACATTTTTAGCACGTTTGGAATTACAAAAAAATACGATCGAAATTGTAGAATTGCACTATTTAAGAAAATAATGCGAACTAAACTAAAATATTTCGAAACTACTAAACCAGATATAAAATTAATTTTATCTTTGTACCTGTTATTTTGTTATGCCCGGCTCCTGTTTACTGGGTTTCGTTTACAACAGGAGTTGTTAACAGTTTATTGCAGCCAGTGGGCCAACGATATATCTTGAACCGCACTATACACTTTAAATAAAAGTACTTTGAAATAATTTTCTTGGCAGTCGAAAATCAGTGAAGAGATTATTAAAAGATGTCCTGCTCGAATTGTTAGTCTAAAGAAGCAAATGACTTACGGTATTATTTATTCGGTTAATCATATGAAAAAGAATATAAATGAAATAAATGCAAATGGAATATACCCTTTTATCATCTAATGTAGTTTAGACAATAACCCCTATAGAATCTCCACTTTCTCCCATCCACTGTTTCCGAATAATATAGAAATTTCAGTCAACAAAGTTCTCAGTCGTCGTACGACAGATCGGCCCTTTTGTCCGCGTCAGCATCCTGAATTATTCATGGTGGACCTTCTTAAAACAATAACCATTTAAATCCTCTCGCCGTCCAGCACAAAATAAAGCCTAAAACTCAAAAACCGCCGGGTTAGATGTTTCGGGATCTTTTGGCTTGTCTGTCGCTTCTCTCTCGCCCATCGAAAACGGTCCGCTATTGCGTGTTGTCGCTGAATAAAACATGCCAGTTGCTCTTCATCGACAAACAAACTACTATCGATTTGAAGTCTTTAAAATTTATTTCGGTTTCATTTTGGATTTTATGCGGAATGAATTACAAAAGGTAGTAAACGGTGAAACGAGAAAGGTTGTCTTTAAGCGTTTCGAAAATATTACGCGTATTCAGATTGTACCAGAATTAATCCTCTTAGATATCTATTCAGAAAAATATTTTCGTATAGCTCTATATTTGGACCGAATTGAATATAACAGCAAACATTTTCCGGTTTCGCTTAGTCTCCCTCTTTTTTCACAACAAATCATTCTTTTGAAGCACTGTTTTATTACACACGCCAATCGTATATTTTACGATTACTACGTTCTTTTTATTTTTTTCAAATGCGGAATAAATATTTATTATATCTTTACCAGAAAATTACCTACAGCAGAACGAGAGCAAGTAAATAACATATCTGCATAAAAGGATTTTAAAAAACAGGATGACATAATTATCAACCTTTGCTTGATAACATTCGACTTCCATTTATGAAATACTTAATATTCGAAGTAGTCTCCACCGTTTTCTTTTAAGTTTCAGTTTTTAACTTTTAAGCAACTTTTTCTCAGATCGAAAACAACTTTGAGGCTTGGATGCAATAAAGTCATTGAAGCTTTCTTCGACCTACTCAAGAAATTTGAAGCTGTTACCAACCATATGCTGTGGAGGGAATCGAAAGTGATGAATTTCTAAAGAGATCAAGCCTTGAAATTATCCAAATGCGGTAGAATCTTCTTGCGCAACTCGGTAATCGTTTCCAAAGTCTTTTTTGCTGTATGTATCCGTTCGTTGCCCCGAAATAAAATAGCTTCCCTTATTCCCATGCCGATATAAAGCCTTTATTCCTGAAGAGCGTCAGAAATACTCATCAGTTCCTGTTGATGACGGTTTGTAGTGCCTGTTTGACTAAATTGAACTAATCTATAATGCTGATCGCACGATATCCACAGCAACATCTTTTTGAAGTGGATATTTGGTTTTACAGTACTGGTTGATGGCCTAGCATGGTTAAACAACGATTTTCGCCTCTTTGGATTGTCTTAGAGAATCTGTTTTTCATCACAATAGTCTTATGAATGAAGTTCCTTTTTCATGTCACCATTTCGGTCCTCCACAATACACCACCTGTACCTAGTTCAGGGGTTTATAGTTTTAGTAGCCATGGCACAATAACACGTGGAGGATCGCGGTTTCAGACAGTCTTAACGATTAGGTATTTCGATATGTTACAGAGATTATTCAGATAAAAATCTCAGAGGAGAATGTTTAGCACCTTTGCTAAATGTATATTGAGTGACCACTGTACGAGGATGAATCAAATATAAACCAATCACGAGCGGGGTTGTTACTGCAACAACCTACACTGACAGCCCTACGCTGCCAGCCTCCTACAATGCTCGATGGGCTGTTTTACTCAGTTCTTTTGTCAGTACAGCCATGAGTGAGTAACAGGCCCCAACGTCCGTTGCGCAACGGTTTATAATAACATTTTTAACCAAGGAAAGCGTTAAACCATCGGAAATATTAACTCGGTCGAAGGTTCAGTATGGGGACGATACCCTGCCTAAGACTCAAGTGTTTGGTTGGGCCAAGAAGTTTAAGAATGGACGAGAAATTGTGGTAAATGTAAGTCATAATCGACGTCCCAGGTCAAATGTCACTCCTGACAACATTGATGCAGTTCGCGACCTTATCGAAGGTGACCGGCGGCTCACTATTCATGAAATATCTTTAAAGGTGGGTATTAGCTTTAGAAGTGTTCAAACAATCATCAGAAATCATCTTGGTTTCAATAAATTCTGTGCCCGATGGGTTTGGTCTTGACGAAGGAAAAATTGGAGAATGCGCATTGAGAAATCCTTAAACACCCTCCATACAACACAGATTTATTACCCTGCGATTGTTTTTTGTTTGCGCCCTTAAAAGATGTACTTGGAGGGGTACAATTCGACAACAAACAAGATGTTGAGGGCGTGTGCATTTGGTTAACGACCCAAACTCAAAGTTTCTACGGGCAAGGAATTCACAACTTTCCAAACCGCTGGAAAAAATGTGTAGAGCGTGAAGGAGATTATGTCGAAAAATAGTCATTATTTTTTTTGTATTATTTTATAAATAATAAATATGTATAAAACAATTTCGGTTTATATTTAATTCACCTTCGTACAATAGAATTTAGATATTTACCGCGATTAAAATTGACCGGGAGTGGTAGAAAAAAACAAATTTTAGTGCAATTTTAATACAAATCTTTTTTATCGCCTTCAAAATAGGGTCCATTTGATTTGATACATGCTTTGAAAGCGCCTCGGTCAGAATGGCATTCAGTTCCTCCACCGAATTATTTTTAATATTTGAGTTTGGAGAGGAGGAAAAAGTCGCACGGAGCCATATTCGGCAAATACGGTACTTGAGCGATCATTTTCGTCATGTGTTCGGCCAAAAATTAACCAAAATGTTGAGATGATCCATAAGATATGCCAAGATCTTCTGCTGTCTCTTTAATGCCAACATAACGCTTTTCAAGCACGATTTTTAATTTTTTTTCGATATTATTGACGTTAACAGTGATTGTTGGTCGGCTGGCATGGGGCCAGTTTACAACGATCTCCCGGCCTTCACTAAATGTTCCATGCTCCTCAAATACTCCGGTTTTTGAGATAGCAGAATCCCCATAGGCATATCCAACATTTTCAATGCATCCGTTGAAGAAATTTCATTGGAAATACAAAATTTCACACAAATTATTTGTTTGATTTTTTGTATTCATAGTAAATGTCGCCAGAGTAATTTTTTATGACACAAACATTTGCAAATACACACTAATTGTTATGTCGCACTCAAACACATGTAGAGAAGCTGAGAAGCTGAGAGAAGACGAAGAAGAAGCTGAGAAATAAAAGAACCCAAATATATGTCTTAAGAAATGCCTTATGAAAAGAAAAGTCTTCGATCAGTGCGTTCTATCCATTATGACATTCGGAAATGAAACCTGGAGACTCACATCGCAATGAATTCAAAAACTTCGGGTAGCACAGAGGGAAATGGAAAGATGTATGCTTGGCATTACAAGATGAGACAGAAAGTCCTGCGCATGGATCAGGGAACAAACGAAAGTTTGTAACATCATTGGAAGAGTAAAGCAATTGAAATGGATATGGGCAGGCCATATAGCGAGGCGATGGGACGATACCGCTTGATCGCAAACGTCCACGAAGAAGATCGAGAGCACGATGGATTGATTGATGACATCGTTAAGTTTATTGGACCAGAGTGCCCGGGGAAAGCCCAGGATAGTGAAAGTTGGAAGTATGCTGCAGAGGCCTTCATCCTGCAGTGGATCGACATGGGCTGACGATGATGATGCTGATTATGATATATATATATATATATATATATATATATATATATATATATATATATATATATATATATATATATATATATATATATATATATAGGTGTTTCGGTCTCTTTTGTCAATATCAGATTTAAAAAAAACAATATCAAAATTATATATTTTTTTATTAAAGAACCATTTACAAAAGGTGTTCAAAGTGTCCACCATTAACTTCCTGAAAGTAATGGATACTGCCATAATGGATAATGGATACTGGATACATCTAATATTTCCACGGATGGTAGATAATGTTTCTAAATCATTCCGGGTGTTGATCCGTTGATTCTGTGAAGAGTTATGACATTTCGCCAAAATCTCATTTGGCATTTTCAAGTGTTGTCCGTTGGACTCTTCAGTCGAAGCGGACAAAACTTGAAAATGGCCAAATGCGATTTTGGCGAAACGTCGTGATTCTTCACAGCATCAACGAATCGACACACACGGATTGATGTAGAAAAATTATCTACCATCTATCCGTGAAGATATATATATATATATATATATATATATATATATATATATATATATATATATATATATATATATATATATATATATATATATATCTATATGTATATATACATATAGAGCACTAAAAATATAAACAACTTTATTTTGACGCTTTTTTGGAATAACCTAATCAAACATAACCTACCAACATCGCACTGGACACACAGATCGAGCTGACTCTACAGCGCACACAACATAAATGTGTATTTACTGTTTGGTAATTTTGCGTCGGAAATATTTTAACGCCGCAGAATAAATTCAACACACATGCAAATTTTTATTGGTGTGGACCCAGTTTAACACTATCCTAACAACACAAGAAATTTCGTTTGTTAAACACAATTTAATACAAATCCATTTTAAAATATCACGAACAAAAATTAAACTCGAAGGGATTTACCACTGAACACCAAATCACTTTTTTAAAATTCTCGACGCACGTTTCGCTAACCATGTTAGCATCATTACTATTTAATCTGATTTTTTAGATTAAATTAGCTCCTGATGATGCTAACATGATTAGCGAAACGTGCGTCGAGAAGTTTAAAAAAGTGATTTGGTGTTTAGTGGTAAATCTCTTCGAGTTTAGTGTCTCACACCGAAGATTCCAATAGAAGAATTGACCAACAAAAATGTTTAGCAATTACAAAAGACACTACAATTTCTAACTTAATATGCGAAATGATATAAAACTTCTGTCAGATATCAAGGACGGTCATACCAACTTAAAAAACAAATGGTGCGAATTTTAAAAGAAAAATCACCTTACTTTTTGATCATGGCAGCATTTTAATCGGAAAATCGTAGCGCAGCGAAGACCCATTCTGTCTTCCTATAAAACTGAATAAAAAATCTCTCCTTATTTTTAAGGAAAATAAAATCATGTTTTTTTAGGAATATTGTAACTTTGTGGATAGTAAACTTGTATCTCCCTGAATAGTACAATACACTAGTTTTATTGTTCCTTAAAAATCCTATTTAATATTAAATTTCTTGTATATTATAAGCACTAAGGTCAAAGTCGTTGATGCTTTTCCATTGAGCTAAGAAAAATGACTCTCTTCTATGGCTATTATTAAAAACTGTCATTAGATTCAACCAGAACCAACATGAATAAAATAATATTTTTTTTTCAATATATATTAAATATATTATACATAACGAACCTAATATTATTCTGACGTCCCACAAAACGTTAAGAATATTTTCCTATTATTCTTCCTTTCGTATAGTTCCTTCTGTTTTCAGTAATTTTCATAAATCCCAGAGCAGAGACAAAAAGAACAGAAAAACACTAAAAGGAGATCACAGAATGTTGCTCACGTCAGTGCTGAAACTCAGATATTGGAATCGCCTTCAGCTGGTCGGTTATAACCTTTTCAATTCCCTTCAATGTCCCAAAGTGGTATCCTTTAAGATACATTTTCAATCTTAGGAAAAAGAGTCACAAAGACTTAAGGCTGGAGAATAAGGGGACTGTGGAACTTTATTGAAATTGCTGTGTGGCAAGGCGCATTGTCGCGATGAAGCACCCTTTTCGAAATATTTCAAGAACTCGGTAAAATTACCGGTTTACCGTTTGGCCTTAGGGCACAAATTCCTTATAGACAATTAAAAAACGAAAAATTTTATTTTTCCATTCTCACTTTTTTTGGTCGTGAGTTGAAGTGTGCGATTCATGTCTCCGGCGCTTCGTTTCCGGATAGTATTCAAAAATCGTCACCAGAAATGATACGTTGCTGAAAATGATACATTCAAGACCTGATGAACGGTTGTGTGATTCAAATTCAACTCTTTCCGATCATTCTGACCGTTAGCCGACGATCAGAATACACAAAATCCCACATTCTGTGGACATTTTCATCACTTCTTGTAGCTGAAGGCCTTTCTCTGTGAGGTCAATCTACAATTGATTCTCAGTCTTCTGGAAATGCCTTAAACTACTTGAAAACCTGGGCCCTCGACACAAAACTGTTTCCATAGGCCCGCTGAAGTTTCCGTTGTACTGTGTCAAGTCTGAAATAATAGCGCACCATTGCTTAAAATTGTTACGCTACCGAGCGCTACGCCTTCGGTATAGTTACTTTATTTACTCACCTCGTATATCTGTCATTAGCAGTTTTACTCGACCTGGCTTTGATAAATATGGACTGGACAAATTTTTCATTATACATAATTCAATCTTAGCAAAATATCACATCAATCCTACATTTAATAATATCGAGTAAAACCTATAAAAAGAGATATAAGATTCAGTTTCTTATATAAAGAATTTAACGAGAAATATGCCACAGTATGATGAAAAATCGACTTTTGAATATTTCTGACCATTTTCCTTAACAAGCCTGACGAGTTCAAAAGAGTACCGAAGGGACAAGAAAAAAAAATCGAGATATTTTAGTTGGAGCTTAAACACGCTACCCTCCGTTTTTATTATTAAAAAATCCCTTCCCGAACAGAGTTCCGCACTTGTTAAAAAGGATGCGGCGAAGGAATGGCTGATTTTTCAAGTTTCCAATTATTTTCTATTGTGTTCTGTTTCGTTTTGAAATCGTCTCCTCCCTCCCCCCAAAGCTCCCCACCCTCTTCAATATCACTCCCGCTTCTTTGCTTTTATTTGATTTTGTAGAATATATTCTATAAATAATATAACACAGTTTTGGTAACAAAGCGGGGCAATATCAGACGCGCTATGAAAGAAAGATTTAGAATGATCTGGGAGATCGGTGGGAGACCCGGAGGTAAAGAAAACTTAGACAACATTTTTGCTGCATGTTCGTTTAATTGGAGATACAATCGCAGATACATATCTCATTAACAAAATATATGCATTTAAATAGAATAGCTGGGTGTTTGTTAGGTGAGGTATAATATAATAACTGAGTCGATTATTCGCCTTTGCAAAATCTTTGGCCTATTGATCGCAAACTCTAACGGATAAGGAACACTATCAACAAGAAACAAATCTTCTGCGAAATGTTCTGGCAATACGGATATCAACAAAAAACTATCCGACGGGCGCTCAATCCGACAAACAAACAACAAGAAACAGAGAAAAAGACATACACAAACAAAGCATTTTTACCATATATCAAAGGCACCACTGACAAAATTGGAAAACTTCTAAGGAGACATGATATTGAAACTATTTTTACCACCGACAGGAAAATCAAAGACATTCTTCCAACAGCCAAAGACAAAATTCCTTTAGAATACCAAGGCGTGTATGAAATTCCGTGTCAGGACTGTAATCTGTCATACATAAGGCAAACAAATAGAAAAATAAGCATCAGAAGGGACAAGCATACTAACGCCGTCAAGCAGAAAACCACTTCCTCTCTAGCCCAGCATGTGCTGAACACCGGACACTAAATTAATTTTGGGAAAACAAAAACCTTAGCGAGAAATGAAAATTTCACACCCGTGAAAACATCCGTCAAAACACACACACACACATATATATATATATATATATATATATATATATATATATATATATATATATATATATATATATATATATATATATATATATCATCATCATCATCATCATCATCATCAGCCCGTATCGATCCACTGCAGGATGAAGGCCTCTTCAGCATGCTTCCAACCTTCACGGTCCTGGGCTTTCCTCTGCCACTCGGGTCCAATATACTTAACGATGTCATCAATCCATCGTGCTTTCGGTCTTCTTCGCGGACGTTTGCGATCAAGCGGTATCCACTCCAGGATTGCCTTGGTCCATCTGTCGTCCCATCGCCTCGCTATATGGCCTGCCCATCTCCATTTCAACTGTTTTACTCTTCCAATGATGTCACAGACTTTTGTTTGTTCCCTGATCCATGCGCAGGACTTTCTGTCTCGTCTTGTAATGCCAAGCATACATCTTTCCATTCCCCTCTGTGCCACCCGAAGTTTTTGTATTGATTGCGATGTGAGTGTCCAGGTTTCACTTCCGTATGTCATAACGGGTAGAACGCACTGATCGAATACTTTTCTTTTCAGGCAAAGTGGGAGTCTGCTCTTAAACACTATGATGAGCCTACCAAATGCCTGCCAGCCACATTTAACACGCCGTTCCACCTCCCGGGCGGTATTCCCCTCCATGGAAATCCTCTGCCCAAGATATACAAAGCTGTCCACAATCTCTAAATCCCTTCCTAAAACTGAAATTCTTCTGTCCTGAGCGAAGTTATTGAACATAACCTGACTCTTTTTCAGGTTTATTTTCAAGCCAAATGGTTCGCCAGCCCTTTGCAGTTCTTGTATGCGTCTTTGCAGCTCCTCGGGGTCTTGTGAAATGAGAATAATATCATCTGCAAATCTAAGATGGTTTAAGTTTGCACCATTGATCTTTACCCCATCCTGTTCCCAATCCAGTTTACGGAATACTCCTTCAAGTCCAGCAGAGAAAAGAGTAGGCGATATTGCGTCACCCTGCCGTACACCTCGTTCTATATTAATTCCCACTTCAAGATCATCAAGGTGAATTGTGGCTGTAGCTCCATCATATATCGATTCTAATAGGTTTACATAGGCTCTCTCTACACCTTGGCTAAGCAGTGCATCCATTATCGCATGCTTTGAGATGGAATCAAATGCTTTTTCGTAGTCGATAAAAGCCAAGCACAGTGGCATGGTGTATTCGTTGTGCCTTTCTATGACCTGCTGTACAACCTGGATGTGATCCATTGTACTGAATCCACTTCTGAATCCTGCTTGTTCTCTTGGTTGTGCGTCATTCAGTTTTTTTAATATTCTTTTAGAAATTATCTTAGTGAAAACTTTGTACATCACTGATAGGAGGCTTATTGGACGGTAGTTCTTTAAATCTTCCTGTGCTCCTTTTTTATGTAAAAGGATCACTTCTGCATTTTTCCATAAGTCAGGTACTTTTTGTTCTTTGAGGCATTTTGAGTATAATTTTGCCAGTGTTTTATGTAACGTCCGACCACCAGCTTTTAGCATTTCGACAGTTACACTATCCTTTCCTGGAGCCTTGCCGTTCTTCATCAATTCTATAGCATTTGTTACTTCCTCCACTAGGATATCTGGTATTATATATTGTTCTTCCGTGGGTATTGCTGTCCCTGACTGGCTCTGATCTTCATATAACTGGGAATAAAACCTTCTGACAATCTCTAACATTTGGGTACGCGTCCTGCACACTGTGCCATCCTCACGCTTTAAAGCATATATTTGCGTTCTTTTGTTCCTCAGCTTCTGTTTAGCTTTGTTAATTCCTTTGTTTTCTTCCAGGGTTTTTTGCACTAGCTGCATATTGAATCGGCGCGTGTCCTCTCTGATACGTTTTCTTATAGTTTTGCAGAGCTCAGTGTACTCGACCCTGATATATATATATATATATATATATATATATATATATATATATATATATATATATATATATATATATATATATATATATATATATATGTATCCCGTGGTAGCTGAATGGGGTATCCCGTGGTAGCTGAATGTCCACTAATGGACGGTTTCGCTGAGGTTTCGATGGAATCTCATCCATCATTTTCAAAGCGTTTACTCGACGGTGTTTCGACGACAAATGCTGCTGGTCGGTCTATCCCGTCGGGTTTTGTCTGCTGGCAGCGCGATGTCATTTTTCGGCTGATTCCGGCCAATGAGAGCCCGTGTTTGGCTACGTGTTTGCGGACCCGTTGTCAGTAACACGGCTTGTATGGAACTATCTCGTTGTCTCGGGCTCTCTGTTGATTTTACTCGGAAGTCCGATAAAATGTGTTTCCAAGCATGTGGTAATCTTTGGGAATCATCTGGGCTGTTTAGGTTGTTGGGCCTTTTTTCTATTTCTATCGCTTCTTTAATAATTCTAGCGGAGAAATTTTCATTTCTCGCTAAGGTTTTTGTTTTCCCAAAATTAATTTAGTGTCCGGTGTTGAGCACATGCTGGGCTAGAGAGGAAGTGGTGGTTTTCTGCTTGACGGCGTTAGTATGCTTGTCCCTTCTGATGCTTATTTTTCTATTTGTTTGCCTTATGTATGACAGATTACAGTCCTGACACGGAATTTTGTACACGCCTTGGTATTCTAAGGGAATTTTGTCTTTGGCTGTTTGAAGAATGTCTTTGATTTTCCTGTCGGTGGTAAAAACAGTTTCAATGTCATGTCTCCTTAAAAGTTTTCCAATTTTGTCAGTGGTGCATTTGATATATGGTAAAAATGCTTTGTTTGTGTATGTCTTTTTCTCTGTTTCTTGTTATTTGTTTGTCGGATTGAGCGCCCGTCGGATAGTTTTTTGTTGATATCCGTATTGCCAGGACATTTTGCAGAAGATTTATTTCTTGTTGATAGTGTTCCTTATCCGTTAGAGTTTGCGATCAATAGGCCAAAGATTTTGCAACGGCGAATAATCGACTCAGTTATTATATTATACCTCACCTAACAAACACCCAGCTATTCTATTTAAATGCATATATTTTGTTAATGAGATATGTATCTGCGATTGTATCTCCAATTAAACGAACATGCAGCAAAAATGTTGTCTAAGTTTTCTTTACCTCCGGGTCTCCCACCGATCTCCCAGATCATTCTAAATCTTTCTTTCATAGCGCGTCTGATATTGCCCCGCTTTGTTACCAAAACTGTGTTATATTATTTATAGAATATATTCTACAAAATCAAATAAAAGCAAAGAAGCGGGAGTGATATTGAAGAGGGCGGGGAGCTTTGGGGGGAAGGAGGAGAGGATTTCAAAACGAAACAGAAGCAATAGAAAATAATTGGAAACTTGAAAAATCAGCCATTCCTTCGCCGCATCCTTTTTAACAAGTGCGGAACTCTGTTCGGGAAGGGATTTTTTAATAATAAAAACGGAGGGTAGCGCGTTTAAGCTCCGACTAAAATATCTCGATTTTTTTTTCTTGTCCCTTCGGTACTCTTTTGAACTCGTCAGGCTTGTTAAGGAAAATAGTCAGAAATATTCAACAGTCGATTTTTCATCATACTCTGGCGTATTTCTCGTTAAATTCTTTATATAAGAAACTGAATCTTATATCTCTTTTTATAGGTTTTACTCGATATTATTAAATGTAGGATTGATGTGATATTTTGCTAAGATTGAATTATGTATAATGAAAAATTTGTCCAGTCCATATTTATCAAAGCTAGATTGAGTAAAACTGCTAATGACAGATATACGAGGTTAGTAAATAAAGTAACTATACCGAAGGCGTAGCGCTCGGTAGCGTAACAATTTTGAGCAATGGTGCGCTATTATTTCAGACTTAACACAGTACAACGGAAACTTCAACGGGCCTATGGAAACAGTTTTGTGTCGAGGGCCCAGGTTTTCAAGTAGTTTAAGGCATTTCCAGAAGACTGAGAATCAATTGTAGATTGACCTCACAGAGAAAGGCCTTCAGCTACAAGAAGTGATGAAAATGTCCACAGAATCTGGGATTTTGTGTATTCTAATCGTCGGCTAACAGTCAGAATGATCGGAAAGAGTTAAATTTGAATCACACAACCGTTCATCAGGTCTTGAATGTATAATTTTCAGTAACGTATCATTTCTGGTGATGATTTTTGAATACTATCCGGAAACGAAGCGTCGGAGACATGAATCGCACACTTCAACTCACGACCAAAAAAAGTGAGAATGGAAAAATAAAATTTTTCGTTTTTTAATTGTCTATAAGGAATTTGTGCCCTAAGGCCAAACGGTAAACCGGTAATTTTACTCGAGTTCTTGAAATATTTCGAAAAGGGTGCTTCATCGCGACAATGCGCCTTGCCACACAGCAATTTCAATAAAGTTCCACAGTCCCCTTACTCTCCAGCCTTAAGTCTTTGTGACTCTTTTTCCTAAAATTGAAAATGTATCTTAAAGGATACCACTTTGGGACATTGAAGGGAATTAAAAAGGTTATAACCGACCAGCTGAAGACGATTCTGACGAGAGATGATTCTGTGATCTCCTTTTAGTTTTTTTCTGTTCTTTTTGTCTCTGCTCTGGGATTAGAATAATAGGAAAATATTCTTAACGTTTTGTGGGACGTCAGAATAATATTAGGTTCGTTATGTATAATATATTTAATATATATTGAAAAAAAATATATTATTTTATTCATGTTGGTTCTGGTTGAATCTAATGACAGTTTTTAATAATAGCCATAGAAGAGAGTAATTTTTCTTAGCTCAATGGAAAAGCATCAACGACTTTGACCTTAGTGCTTATAATATACAAGAAATTTAATATTAAATAGGATTTTTAAGGATCAATAAAACTAGTGTATTGTACTATTCAGGTAGATACAAGTTTGCTATCCACAAAGTTACAATATTCCTAAAAAAACATGATTTTATTTTCCTTAAAAATAAGGAGAGATTTTTTATTCAGTTTTATAGGAAGACAGAATGGGTCTTCGCTGCGCTACGATTTTCCAATTAAAATGTTGCCATGATCAAAAATTAAGGTGATTTTTCTTTTAAAATTCGCACCATTTGTTTTTTAAGTTGGTATGACCGTCCTTGATATCTGACAGAAGTTTTATATCATTTCGCATATTAAGTTAGAAATTGTAGTGTCTTTTGTAATTGTTAAACATTTTTGTTGGTCAATTCTTCTATTGGAATCTTCGGTGTGAGACACTAAACTCGAAGAGATTTACCACTAAACACCAAATCACTTTTTTAAACTTCTCGACGCACGTTTCGCTAATCATGTTAGCATCATCAGGAGATGATTTAATCTAAAAAATCAGATTAAATAGTAATGATGCTAACATGGTTAGCGAAACGTGCGTCGAGAATTTTAAAAAAGTGATTTGGTGTTTAGTGGTAAATCCCTTCGAGTTTAATTTTTGTTCGTGATATTTTAAAATGGATTTGTATTAAATTGTGTTTAACAAACGAAATTTCTTGTGTTGTTAGGATAGTGTTAAACTGGGTCCACACCAATAAAAATTTGCATGTGTGTTGAATTTATTCTGCGGCGTTAAAATATTTCCGACGCAAAATTACCAAACAGTAAATACACATTTATGTTGTGTGCGCTGTAGAGTCAGCTCGATCTGTGTGTCCAGTGTGATGTTGGTAGGTTATGTTTGATTAGGTTATTCCAAAAAAGCGTCAAAATAAAGTTGTTTATATTTTTAGTGCTTCTGCTTATTTTCTGTAGTTTATACTTTTCTGTTTTGGTTCAAATACTTCATGCAATAACGCCTTTTTTTCTTCGTTTTTTTCCCCTTTATCTTGATTAAATTGTTCATTATTATGAATGCAGCACACTTCTTCAACAACATAATATGCTAGGACATAATTTGACTACGATCACTTACTCAAAAAATAATAAAATACTAGATAATAAATTTCAATACAGCCACGTCACGTAGGTATCTTTTTGTAACTTAAATTATTCATTTCATTTCAACAACACCTTCACACAATCTTGAGTAATCGCCGTTTAAATGTTATGACCATTAGAAAAAAAATCATTGTGATTTGTGGCAAAAGATTTCATGGTTATTTAAAATCAAATACCATGCCACAAGTATTCTCCCTACTCACCAGATATGACAGCGTATGAGTTTTTCCTATACCCTCAGTTGAATAAACTATTTCATGGGCGTTGTTTTGTGTCAATAGAACACATTGAAAAACTGGGGAAAAAACGGTGGAATAATTACTGACAACTAGTTATAAGAGAGAGACTCTCTCCAGCTTGGAACTTGAACACATGACGAGTGCAATCTCGTTGAAAAAACGTGAAAACCTAAGTTATAATATATATATATATATATATATATATATATATATATATATATATATATATATATATATATATATATATATATATATAAATTTGGTTCATGACTAGAGACGAGCCCCACCCATCCCTTCAACTGCAGGGCAAATGTTTCGTCTCTTGATGTTTAGACACTTCAGGATACTTACACATGCTCCCCCATCAAGAATAGGGAGACCCTATCCACAGCAAACAACCAATGTTCATTAAGCGGAGCTCATTAAGGCGGAGACGCAGGTTGTTGTGTGTACCACATGAGATTGGAGATTGTGGAACCCGATTGGGTGTATGATGATGATGTTGTCTCATTGGACGCAGTCCAAAGAAATCTTACATTGCATATATATATATATATATATATATATATATATATATATATATATATATATATATATATATATATATATATATATATACGCAATATATATATATATATATATATATATATATATATATATATATATATATATATATATATATATATATATATATATATATATATATATATATATATATAGGGGACAATGTAAGCAGATCGGCATATATTTTTTGTTACGTGTTTCCCATATTCATGTACTTTGTTTTCTTTTCGTTTTTACATTTAAAATAGTTTTATAAAAGAAGTAATATGAATATAGATGTAATATGAAGAAGTGATATAAAATGAACTTTGTATGCATATTACGATTTTTTTCATCAAATACAGCGTTTTTACAAATATAGTTAATTCTTGTCATGTAAATAGTTAATAAATAAACTAAAGTGGAAGAAAGTGGAAGAAACCAATAAAGCTAACTTTCAAGAGTATATGATATGAAAGATGTTTATCAAAATGATAAAATAAAACAAATACATATTTTAAACGGTCCACTTCAGCATTTGGTAATAGTCTCACTTTTACCTTAGATGTTGGATAAAATAATCCTCAGCTAAATGATGGGAATATAAAAAAGTTCTGCGGTTTGGAATAAAGTCTGGCTTTTTAATAAAATTAATCTACTGTGTTCTTCTATTTGGATCTTTGGGAAACCTTGAAAAAACATAAACGGTTTAATAACAGGAAATTCAAATCAAAATGGAAGTAGCATTTACATTTATTAGTGCAATAATTTCTGAAAAAAATAGGATTAAAAAAAAAATCTGTTTCGAAATTTCTGCTTATCAACATAGAGGCTTTTCATTTAGTTCGCACAAAGCTTAATTGTTCTGTGTCACTAAAACAACTTTCAGCATCTGAATCGCTGTTCAAGTAAATTATTAAATGATTAACTTCTAGCCTATCAAATACTCTTTCGCGATTCGACCATCTTTCGTTCATCCAGATCTGTGGTGTAACTGTTGACAAAGCTTCTTTCCACATATCCAAACAGTTATCCATCGTTCTTCCATTTCGACCTACATGACGATTGTAATAATTTTTGGCCAATCGCCATATCAATTCTGTAGGATTGAATATGCAATGATAAGGGGGAATATATAATACTTTATGGCCATACTCTTCAGTCATATGATCTGCCACATATTCTTTTTTAGGCTTGTTCCTGAAAAGAACATTATGAAACACAAACCTGCCCCTTTAATTACTGCTTACCGAATAACGATTTGCAGCAGTTAACTTTTCAACATAGCGTTTTCAAAAGGAAGATTATGTTCCCTCAGCCATTCTGCAATTTTTGGTTTTGTCCATGCACTAGTTGGAGGTTTATCCATCAGTGTACTGTGCTATGGTGCATTATCCATGACAATAACTGATGGCTCCTCCAAGATTTTCAACAGCTGGTTTTCAAACCAAAACATAAAGTTATCTTGATTAATTTCTCCATGATAATCACCTTTTGCTTTAGAAGAGAAGACTAATTCGGCCTCTGAAATAAAGCCATTCTTGTTCCCAGCATGAAGAATAGTATATCTGCAATAACATGTTATTATTGACACGTCTTAAAACAACTATTCATGACAACATGACTTTAATGGCTCCCAAGTGTTAGGTATAGCACTCACCTTTTCCCATAAACTTTTGTAGTACACTTTACACTCGTTTTGTTATCATCTTGCCTTGAGTGACTCAAGGTACCATTTTGAAATATCCATCTTTCATCCAAATAAGCAAAATCAAACAGATATTCGTCTTTGATATTTTGATACATCTTCAAAAATTTAATTCGTTTAAAGGCAGTATCTGGAAGTTCCATCAGGCCCCTACGTGGATTATCTTTACTCCATTTGAAACCAATTTCTTTTAGAAGTGTATGAAGCGAAGTTTTACATCCATCAAAGAGCTGCATGTTCTTTAGTTTTTCATGAATACTTTCAAGATTAACCGTTTGTTCTGAAATAGTTCAATAAAATTTGATAAAAATACAATATTACCATGTAAATCTACTCACTTTTTTCATACATTTCATATATTTGATTGCGAATTGAGCCCACATCAAGATTATCTAGATTAGTTACTCGTTTTGGATGTTGACGCTTTTTTTTTCAGTGATTTTAACATTTCGTTATTCTTCAACTTTTTCAAAATTGCAGTATCTGTACCAATACTAATATTTAGTGCAGCTGAAACTCGCTAAAAAAATCCAATTAACCATGAGACCTACTAACTTATTAATACATACCTCTCTCACAGCGTTTAATGGCAAACGAGGAGCCCCATTATCTCGTTCCTATTCAAAATAACTGAAAAGTGACGAGACAAGCTGCTTACACAGATCGCTTAACGATTTTGGCATTTTTTTGCAATTATAATCGCAGATTTTTTACTACAGAACTCACAAAAACAAAAACTAAACCAGAAAATAGCTAAAACAACAAAGAATACAGTAAAAATAATTCAGAAAAGTTTGAAGGCATAACTCAAAAACGATCAAAACATGAAAATGACAGATTCTACGAAAAACTTGTGTAAGATCGGCAACACTGTCCTGAACCACAAACCTAAATGTTATCTTGACAGCGAATTCACAGAATGTAATCGGCCGGCTTATTTTTATCCTATTCTAATAGGATTAGAGGAAAAAGAAAACACAGTGCTTTGCACTTTAAATGATTTTTTTTTCTTATGGATTTAAATTGGCAATAGATTTGTCTAGATTGATGACGTGCAACTATTGTTTCTTTGAATGAGCTATACTCCTTTATGTGCATAAAGATACGCAAAGCTCTCTTCTGTTAATTATATATTCAATGTTCCCAATCCCAGGTTGAACAGTACTGCTGACAGGACTTATTTTCTTCATTGCCATTTTTTTTTGGATTGTCCAGTTATTGTATCATTAAATTCAATTAAAAAATGCCTTAAAAATAACTTAGAGATGTTTTAGTCGTGCCGCAATTTGCCATTATTACCACAAGAAACAAAACAAAACCGTTTCGGAAGGGTTCTTTCGTTAATTAACTAAATAAATTAGGTACTTTTCGGTGATTTAAGGCGGTCGTTTTTCTGTTTTCGCTGCCGAAACTCAAAATTCAATTAAAAGTTCGAAATCGGCCGGTGCAACTCAAGTGCAACTCTCTCCCTCTCGATACTTTTGACCGAATTGCGCTTCGAATAACGATCGACGTTTGAAAAGTTCGAAAAAACTTTTTTTTCCTATTTTCGTTGAAAAACGTCGGGGTTTGCTAAACAATGATATTGGGACCGGTGGAGGAGGAGGAGAAAAAAACAATTGCTGTTTAATTTCGACAATGCCGAAGACTAACAATAGGAAAAAGTTTCCGGGAAAGTCGCCGACTCGATCGTTCTACTACGTTTACTTCATTTTGTTTCAAGTTCAGTCAAGAGAAAATACGGTTTTTACGTCGTTTTTGTTGATTTAAGGTCAATGAGAAATTGTTTCGTGTTGACAGGATAATATTAAAATTAGCCTGGTTTTGATTAAATTAGTAAAATATTAATGGATGCTCATTATAGACCGTCTAATCAACATATTTTTAGCAACTCTAAATATATGAACTCGTTGGATCAAAGTTAGGTAAACGGAATCTAAAGCAGTCTCTACACCAATAAAATTTTGCCTCTGTATTGAACTTATTGGAACAATTTGTTTGAATTTTTGGACAACAGAAGGTTCATGTGGCGACACTATTTGTGTGTGACCTTGTGTATCAGAGCGTCTACATTGCTACGCACGCACACCACACACAACACATGTAGCCCGCACAACGCAAATTTTTATTATATATGCAAAGATATATGAAGAGCACTTGAATAACACATAACTTCGAATTTGCGATTTCAAAACATTTTTCACTGATAATTAAAGCATAGTGTATGACATTTAAACACGAAAGACCATATCTGCCAAATGACCACCTCTCGCAGCTCCACAAACGTCCACTCTTTTGTCAACATTTTGGATGGCATTTTGCATAACTGTGGCTCTATCTCATCAATACCTCGAATGAATTCCTCCTTTAGTTCAGGAATCGATTGTGGATTGTTCTTATAAACCTGGCCTTTCACGCAACCCCAAAGAAAATAGTTTCAAAATGTGCTTCATCTGAAAAGATGATTTTTTAAGAAAAGTCATGTTTGTTCTTTGAACCAATGGACAAATGCACGACGTTTGAATGATTCAGTGACTTTAGTACTTGTGTTATTTGAACCTTATATAACTTTAAAGCTAAATCCGTTCTTAAAATACGCCATGTTGTGGATTCACTCCAGTCCAAATTGTTGTGAATGTCGATAAATGGAAATTTCTGGGTCTTCAGCAACACTTTTACGTATCAAATCAATATAATCTTGTGAACGACCACCACGACTATATATTGCTTTTCTTTTATCTTCCGCAAAACCAATTTCATTAAATTTCGATTGATAGTGCTTTGAGATGGACGATTGTGCAAATCGTAATTATCACGTAATTTTCTAAAAACATTTTTCACTGAACGCGCATTCTCATATAATATTTCAACAGTTTTAACGCGTTGATGTATTGTGTACGATCCATTTTTATAAATGTCATACTTTATACTTCTGAAATGAGACTAGACCTAAGCAAATTCATAACGTCTGTGTTATATTTAAGAATTAAAATAAAACACTCAATTTGAAAGATCCGTTATTTATTTTTGGCAAGGTATCAAACACAGAATTAAAAAATAATCGGTGTAAGATCGGTTATAAAGAAAATACGTAAAAATATTTTAAGGTTATTTAGGTTTGGATATGTGTAGAATGCAAGCTACAAGGTATAAATATGATTAAAACGATTACATTTTAGTAGTGTAACGTAGTGGTAATTTAAAAATAGTTAAATCGAATAAAACTATTTTATACTTGGTTATCTATCACTTTTATTTAAATAAAAGTGATGGATAACAAAGTATAAAATTATTTTATTCGATTTAAAAAAATGAGCTATCATAAAGTAATGGACAAATCAATCAATAATTTGAAAGAAGCAAGTACAGCAGAACAGTCCAAGTTATACTTTAAACTAAGGTTAAAACAACTCACAAATAAAAATGCTAGATAACAAAATATAAAATTGTTTTATTCCATTTAAAAAAAAACTATCACAAAGGAACGGACAAATCAATCAATAATTTAAAATAGTTGGTATCGTATAGATTATAATGAGGAATATTATTCAAATAAGGTCCAGAACAAAAATACGATAAATATAATTAAAATATATATTTTTCCATATCTTATATACTGTTATGTACTTTTCTACATTATTTCCATTTCTGTTCAAACATTTGTCATACCGCTCAACAGGTTTTTGAATTCCGACGCCACAGAAATCGGCTGTCTGTGATGAACCCCAGTACAACAAGTGAAAATCACTGTGTGCAAGGTCTGGACTGTCTGGATCCGCCAGTTCTTTCCATTCAAAGACCTGATTAAACCTTGTGTTTGTGCAGAAATATGTGGCTTTGCATTGCCATGGAGCAACATCACACCGGAAGACAGTAGGCGACGCTGCTTGTTTTTGCTTCTGAGTTTTCTCAAAGTTACACAATACGCATCAGAATTGATTGATGTGCCTCTCGACATAAAATCCACTAACAAAATCTCTTCCCTATCCCAAAAGACAGTTGCCATGATCTTTCGTGCTGAAATTGTCTCTTTGGCTTTCACTCTGGATGGTGTCGATGTCTGTCGCTATTCCATTGACTGTTGTTTGGACTCAGGAGTCATGTGAGACACCCAAGTCTCATCTCCTGTAACGATGTGGTCTAACAATTTCGTCCTGATTGTATCGAGTCAAAAATGATAAAGCATAGCTCAATCTCTTTGTTTTATGATCGTCAGAAAGCAGTCTTGGAATCCACAGAGAATACAATTTTCGATAGTACAGTTTCTCCGAAACAAAACTGACCTTGAAACCTGTTGAAATTCACTTGATAACTTTGAAATCGTGACTCGTCAGTTCTCTCGAATTTCTCAGAAATCAGAGAAGGCCGGCCAGGACATGCCTCATTATGCACATTAACCCGCCCCTCCTTGAACATTCTCACCAACTTTTGAACTTTACTGTTAAGTTGATAGCATTATCACCGTAAACTTCACAAATGATGGTGAATTTCCGCTGCTGCCAAGTTCCTTGCACTCAAGAATCGAATTACAGATCGTATCTCACAGTCGGTGGGCGACTTAATTTTCCTAAACATTATAAACTTCTAGAGCTTAGCACACAGGCAGACGATGCAGCTGCAAATGGCGACTAAAGGCGGCAAAGCATGCTGGTAGCAGACGCGCAAGGACACTGCGGTGATTGCCGATACCTCACCACCTCATTCTCACTCTCATTTAAAACGGACCTTATTTAAAAAAAAAACGTGTGTGCACTTATATACGCACGTAAAAGAAGTTATACTTCTTTGGCATAATTAATAAGATATTTTTTTTATGCATTCAAACAAATTTTAACTGAGCAAACGACCAATAGACGAAAGTAAATACTACAAAAAATCAAATTACATATCAGTTTTTCAAATTCAGGTTAATAAAAATAAATATATACATATGAAATTGATATAAATTGTTGTTGATATAAATGTATATATATATATATATATATATATATATATATATATATATATATATATATATATATATATATATATATAATACATTTATATCAACTTTACAAAAATAAATAAAAAATCAAATTTTTTACATCAATATATTTTTTGAAATTTTTACCAACTCAATATTCTTAAAATTTATTTATATGTTGATATATTACTATATTGATTTTACTCATAAAACTATATATAAATGAAGAAATGAAACTCAATATAAATGAAGTTTTATAAATATAAACTAACAGTGTAGAATGTTATCCTCCAGAAATTTGTTTATAAACAAGTCTTGACAAATGGCGAAGGTGAAATAATAAAAAAAAAATCAGGAGTAAATATATCACATCGGCGCGGGCAACTTCGTCTCCCACTTAAGATTCACGCTGATATGTTTTCCCAAACGCGCAATAAAAAGTATAACTTCAATAATACCCATCATATAATCAACTTATTATGGCCTCAAGTTAATTATCGATCTATACAGATTTTTTGACGTCGTATATTATTTTAAAATTCGTTCTTTTAGCTTTAAAAGAAGGCCTACCGAAAATATAACCTGAAAATCAGTTGTAGGCGCGATGTCGTTACAAAAACAACATTTGGGGCACTGCCTCCTTTCCGCCTTTCATTTAAAAAAAATGCTACAGAACATCTCAGGACATGATTAGTGCGGCATTGGAATATAATGCCGTTTCGTACAGTACTTTTAAGGAGCGGTTCCATTAATTCCGAATCGGAAATTTTGACTTAAATAATGCATTACACTCGGGACCGTCAAAAACAGAACTGGAAGAAAATCCTTATCGTACACTGCTAGAGCTTTGACCGAAACTCGTAATAATACCACAAGTCATTGCTACACGTTTGCACAAGTTACATAACATTGGATCTCCTATAAAAAAGTGTAATATTTTAGAAAGTTTATGTTGTGTTTAAGAAAAGGGACTTCCTGCGTAAGATTGTGATCTGTAAGGAAAATGGGATTTTCAAAAATAATACGATTGGGGGAAAATCATGTGTTAATCCTCGCGAGCCACAAATCAGCATCGCAAAACCAAATTTCTATGCCAAAAAGATATTGCTATTTATATGGTGGGATCAGCTGCGTGTCGTATATTATGAGTTGATGCAATCTGATCCAAACGATTCGCGTTAGTGATGCTTGGGAATCAAAAAGGTCTTATACTGATAGGAAATCAAAGGTCATTTTGCCCAGAGATGTCCAAGATACCTCATAAAAAGTAGCTGGAATACAAGATAAAAGATAGTTTTAAGAATGTATTTGAGATATCAGTTGCAAGATACTTTTGGTTTGGTTTGGTTGGTTCCAAAAGTATCTTGTATTTGATATATCTCAAATACATTACTTAAAAATATCTTGTATTTTGTATTCCAGATAATTTTTATGCGGTATCTTGTACATCTCTGATTTTGCCTGAAGACAATTCACGCCCACTTTCATAATACAGTATAGACAATGAGGTAGATTACTTGGATGATTAAATTTGTATTACTCTTTTCATAAGCAACACAAAAAAAAAGCCCCAGGGTTTGACTTAATCACGGGAGAAGTCATGAAACAGCTTCCTCGTAAAGCTATAGTAAAACTTACATATCTTATAAATGCATCTTTTAGATTAAAGTATGTACCTAAGATATGGAGAGTAGCAGAAATGATAATGATCCCAAAACCCGGAAAACCACCGAATGAAGTTTCATCTTACAGGCCAATCTCCTTGCTACCTGTTATTTCAAAACTGTTTGAAAAAATATTCCTTAAAAGATTGAAGCCAATCATTGAAGATAAAAACATAATTCCAGACCATCAGTTTGGATTTAGAGAAAGCCACTCAACTATAGACCAGGTCCATAGGATAACAAATATAATTGAAAAGTCACTGGAAGAAAAAAAAATTGTTCTACCGTATTTCTCGATGTGGCCCAAGCCTTCGATAAAGTGTGGCATGAGGGCCTCAACTACAAATTAAACAAGCTTTTGCCTAAACAGTTTGCGCAATTATTAAAGTCTTATATCTCAGATAGATATTTCAGAGTTAAACAGGAAGATGCATACTCTGAACTAAAAAATATTAAAGAAGGAGTACCGCAAGGTAGTGTATTGGGACCAGTCCTTTACCTATTATATACCAGTGATATTCCTGAATTAGACCCAGACACGATAGCAACATTTGCTGACGATACTGCTATTATGGCTGTAGGCGTAGACCACGAAGAAGCGGCAATAAACCTGCAAACCTCAGTTAATAAAATTAACAACTGGACTAAGCAATGGCGAATCAAATTAAATGAGTCTAAATCCGCCCATATTAATTTCACGAACAAAAGAAATCAACATATCCCCGTTAGTATAAATAATATCCAAGTACCATATGCTAATACAGCAAAATATTTGGGTATAACATTAGATGCCAAGCTACGCTGGAGGGCTCATGTCAAAAAGAAAAAAGAAGAACTTGACATCAAATTTAGAAAAATGTATTGGCTGCTTGGACGAAATTCCCCTCTATCAGTCTACAACAAAGTACTCTTGTACAAACAAATTCTAAAGCCCGTATGGACATATGGCATCCAGCTGTGGGGTTGTGCCAAAAAGAACAACTTGGAAATAATCCAGCGATTCCAAAACAAAGTACTAAGGAACATTGCAAATGCCCCTTGGTATTTCAGAAACAGTGACCTTCATAGGGACTTGGAAATGGACACCGTTACCCAGACCATTAGCAGATTTGCCCAGAGTCACGAGCAGCGACTTCTTCAGCACGTCAATGTCGAGGCCATCCAGCTCCTTGATAATGCAAGTCAAATCAGAAGACTTAAGAGGACCAAACCCTTTGAGTTGGTTTGAACGTTTGTTAGTAAAAAAGCAGAGCATAGTGCTGGTGTATACGTTAATATTGGTGTAATTAAGTTATTGGATTTAATTTAAGGGATACTAGTGAGTAAGTTCTTAAAATCACCTTTTCTTTTGTAGTAACTTAGGTTTGTACAACATTACTCATTGATCAACTTTGGTCAGATTGTAATTTTGGAAAACTTCCTGGGATGTTTTATAAATAAAAAAAAATCTCTTTTCATAATATGTCCTAAGTTTTCTCTTAATCGCGTTATGGATAGAGTTCATCTCTGGATTGTTTCTATGACGAGCTTTGGAAAACTTTTGTTAATTCAATTGATATTATTTGTAGCTGATGCTTCATGAAATAATGAATTAAAAAATAAATTTTATATCCAGATTATCGTAGATTATCATGTCGTATTTCATCTAAAATTTTCACTAAGGTGCAGACAATATGGCATTCGGCGAGCCCTGCCGTCATTTTATGTCGTATACCACAGTAAGTTTTTTTTTTTATTTAAAATAGAGATATTGCATAAACATCAGTTGCTTTAGAACACATTCGAAAGTTACTGAGATATTTGGTGAAAATTATGTAAATTTTCAGTTGATGCACTCATTTTATATAGACTATTGTTACAGCCGGATTTCACTTGATAACATAAAATTAGAATATATAAAGAAAATGAGTTTCATTCAACAATCTGTAATCTCATTTTCAGACCATCGTACTAGAGTGGGCGCGGAAAAATTAATGAGAATCTCCTCGCAACAAAGCGTCGCCCCTCTCGTGCCATTTTTTTTTCTTTTCCATCCTGTCAAATAAATAAAAGATGCCGCTCGCCAGGCCGACGACAAAAAGAGACAAAAAAGCATCCGGAAGTGAAAAAAAAATGCCAGACAATAATCGGACCACCCGGTAACAAGTCCTCCCTCCCTGCCCGTTCTTGTCCCGCAACTCCCCCGGAAAAACTTCCTTCAGGTCTCGACACTGGGATTAGTTTCCGTCCTCGGCGACGACGGCGACGTTCCAAAAACGAAGTTTCTTTTATTCTTGTCGCTTTATAAATCGGTTAGGTGTGTGGAAATTGTCGGGAACGGCTGCAAAAGTTGCGCATAATGAGCTTTCATTTCCCTTTATGCTTCTCATTTCCCATGGTTATTTACCGTATGTTTGCGTAGCATAATATTTTCCACCTCGTGCTTTGTCTCTTTTACTCCCTCATTCGCCTTTTTTTTGGAATAAAATCGAAGAAGATTTAACAGAGAAAAATGTAATTTTCGGCGAAGTACACAGTTAAAAGGCTTAAGATCTAACGATATATGAATATCTCTTTTGTTTAAGAATTCATTAGTCATTCTACGTAGGTCGCTCGAAAAGTTCTCGAGTTGATAATGAAAATATAACATTTTTGAGATTCACCAGGTATAGCGGTTAATACTAGTCTTAAGAAAACACGTTTCATTTGTGGATTATGGTTTATTCGAAGTATGCGCCATCGCTAACTGCACATTTTTCCGATCTTTCTGGCAATTTGTGGATGCCCTCCTAGAAAAACCGTACATCTTTTGAGGTGGTCCACTCATCAAGCCATTTTTCGACATCTCCGTAATTGTCGGAGAATAAAAACAAGGAGCCAATTCTGGTAATACGGCGGGTGGGGCAAGAGTTCCCAGCCAAGTGTAGAAATGGTGTCTCTGACGACTTTTTTGCGATGGTGCTCATGGTGCACGACACCTTTCTGATCCCACCAAATACACTGCATCGTCTTTTTTCCAAAGCGATTCGGTCTTGTGGATGTTGATTATTAGCCTGAGTCAACCCATGATTTTCTGCTTTTTAACCACTCAAAATATATCAATTTTTCATCTCTAGATATCATCCGATGTAAAAAAGTATTTCTTTCATGTCGAGAAAGCAAAGCGATTTTAATTTTTCCATCCGTCTGTCATTCAGCTGATATAGTGCCCATTTTCCTGCCTTCTAGATCTTTCCCATGACATGCAGACTATTACAAATGGTTCGGTACCCACCATTTATCCTCTCTGCCATTTGTTGTTGATTGAACAATGCTTGCAATTTGGCATCTTCAATTTTTTCGAATGACCAGGGCGTTCTGTATCTTTCAAGTCGAAATCACCACTTTTGAATCTTTTGAACCAACTCGTCTTGTGTTGGGACATTGTCATCGTAAGTTTCAACACGTATACGACGGCCTTCACTAGCATTTTTCTTTTGATTGAACAAGAAAAATAGGACGTGCCACAAAAGCTCTTTATTTATATGAAAGAAATATGTCGCTAAATCGAAATCGTTTAAGCATTAATGGCATTTTGAAAGTTATTGTCGTAGCAACAAAATGACATAAGAGATTAGACTATCAACCGTCCATTGGTTCCAGTGCCATAATATTCTCTTAAAAAAATTAAGAATTATTAATCGCGACGCCAACTTGTAATTCGACACAAGTTATAAACCACATATAACGATTTCCTCAAGTCTGTAAAGCTGATACTTCAGGTTTGACCTCTTCATTTGAAGTGAATCTATGCCCAGCAAGTTATTTCTTCAGATTTAGGATTCCCAAAGTTCCCAATTTACATTACCCAAAGTACTGAGTGGTATCTTTCTATTGGTCCAATAGTAAAGCGTAATTCTTCTCGGAGATAATCCGAGCCACCTGTTACTAAATGTCGAATAAACTCAGCAGGATGGTTGTTGAATAGATCTAAAAACCCTGAATAAATGCTTTTGGTTTTTCGCTTTTAGTAAGTTCGACGCCTATCGGTTTGAAAGTTTTATTATACCCAAAACATTTCGCCTCTTTAGGATTATCGTAGAGGATCCTCTTTTCGTCACACTGCACAATTTTATTCAGGAAATTCTTTTTCCTGAAAATAGAGAGCAATGACGCTGTTATGAGTTCATAGGGGACCCAACGACTCTCCTTTTGAATTTTCTGTAGCGTGTGTAAATGTTTACAAATTGCTTGTGGTGTAACTTAGAGTTCAGATTTGAGCTTTTTCTCCAGTTCAGAATTACTAGAACCACTTCTGTACTATACGGAATAGCATTATCTTACAAAGTAACATGAATCATATCCTGAACTTCCACAGCATTTTTTGAGCTGAATGGAGAAAAAATGTGTGAATATATTCACAGTAGACTCGTATATTATACATCGTTTTATAGCTCAAAGGTGGCGCTATAAAATAACTATAAAAGGGGGAAAATTCTGATTCGAATAGATTCTATTGTCGATGAAACGCAGGGGCTGAGATCCTAATAATATTTTTTTAGGTATACTTTTAATATACAAGGATAAGGGAAAAATCTTTCGGAAATTCTTACAAGTGCCAAAAACGTAAAGACGTTCACGAACAAAACATGCATTTATTAAATCCTCAATCGAAAAACTTTGACAAGAATTATCGTTTTAAGCAAATATGCGCAAAAGCATATTTGGCAAATAAATGGTTATTATTTAACAAATAAACTACAAATAAACTAATGAACAATGTTAAAACAATTTTTTGAAAATTGAGCCAAAAAATGAATGGGCAACGTAGTGTTGACTAATTGGGATGATCCCCTCATGTTGGCCGACAAGAATTATTTCAGTATATCTTGTTAAATTCTATTTAAGACTGAAATTGTATTCTGTACGCGAATATCACGATATGCTTCTTATTTACGGAGAAGCAGTAACCAGATTAGAAATGTACCAGCACTTTGGGTCCCAGCGTTTGGGAAAATAAGTTAGAACCGTACCAGGCTTGCATAGAATAAAGGAAAGGATTTACGGTTAGCGACGCATCAGCAACTACACGGCTATGTAGCTAAACTTGCAGCTTAACGTGGATTCCGAACCACGGCCATCAGCCAGCGACAATTCAGGCTAGCGCCCCCCTCAGGCTATCAATCCTTGGTTATGTGCTTACCCATAAATCTATCAGGAAGCCCGACTCGCGAGTGACCAACGTAGAACACTTCTCAGAAGACAGTTCTTACCTAGCCTTTAACTGGCGCGACTGAGGGGTAATTCATTGTCGGATTTTACACTCTTGTCTAAAAACAATCACAGACATTTAGGAAGTAAATACAGATAGAAGAAAGAAAGAAAAAAAACCATCCAAGCGCTGAAATCGAACCAACTACCGCGTCAATGCGGTTTCGGCAAAGTTTTACCGCCCGCGCCAACGCGACCAGGAGGATCGACTGAAGATGGGCAAAACTATTATTTGTAGGTAAGAGTTGGAACTGTTACTGTTATTTTAAAATTACTGTAAAAAATAACAGGTTATTGTTATTTTTGTTATTTTGAAAATATTGCCTCATTGCTTCTCTTATATTTGCTCTTATAACAGACATTTTGCAATCATATTTACGCTCTATATACCATTTAATAATAATTACTAAAATAACAACCTTACGGTGTTTCTACAAATTGTTAAAACAAATGCATAATACAAAATACAATCGTACAATATGTACACAGAACAAATTTATTATATGAAAAAGGAGTAGATACAAAGCCACAATACAAAAATCGATATAACAATTTGATTTTAATAATAATTGTGTATTAAATGATAATCTGTTCAGATTTTGATAATCTGAACAGTGAACACATATTACAAAAATAAATTATATTTTTGTAATATTGCAATTTTTTGAAATTCTTATTTCCTAAATATTTACTTTTAGCTTGATTTACTTCAAATACATCTCAATAATCTAGTTGCATATTACTGACAGTAACTAGTATGTTTTATAATAATATACATCACGGGCGTAGCCAGGATTTAGTTTGGGGGGGGGGGGGGAGGTTTAGTTTGAAGTAAATAAAACAACAATCAACATCTCAATGAGATGCCTTATTTGGCGCACAAAATTATTGCTTTTACGATAGGGATTAGTTTCTTTCGATTCTCCTGTTGTTGTCTGATTCTTTCAGAAGACAGCTGTTCAGTGACCGACAAAGCCTGCGAAGACATTACTTTTAGGAAGTTATTTGCCAGTTCTGAATTTCGCTTGTGGCATCCCGATTTCGCATGAGCTTCAAATATTTCTAGGGCATTTTTCCATTTACCAAAAGGTTCGGTTACCAACTGGCCGATCCTTTGATGACCGCCTTTACCTTCATCAAGCGAACGTCCCATTACCACGCAAACTCTGCAGTATGCTCCACTTTTATTATCCGAATATGACAACCAGGGGAATCTCTCCAACCATTTCAATTGAAAGCGCAAGTTTCGTTTTGTGGAAATAGGAAACTTATAATCTCTGGGTGGGTTCCATGGCGTTTTTAAAATTTGGACTTTAAAATATTCATCCAAGATTTTTTCTTGATTCGCGTAAAAACCAACATCCAACTTAGCTACAGTTGTAAAAGATGAGGTATCAGGCAAGCTGGCCTGTTGCAGACTAGATGTAGATTCGGCAGTTGAAGGTATCGAACAGGGCACCAGCGACATGGCATCGATTTCGACATTTGGTATTGTGATTGAGGTCGAGGTCGAGGGCCCGCTTGTTATCACAGTCTTCTTATCAGCATGCAAGGTAGCTGAAGCTTTGATAGCTAAATCCAAATTTGTTTCTTTATTAGAAACCCCTTGACTACACCACTTTTTCCAGTAGTCCATACCTTTAAGTTTATCACCCTTCCTTTTTTTTCCCTCCATTTTTTGACAGTAATAATGATTCACGTATCTATCCTTAACAAGGTCACCGAATAACACTGCACTAAAATTACTCACTTACACGGTACACTTAATTCTCTTTACTATTTGTTCACCACTTTTCACTTATATTCGCTTCGAGTTCGCATGGAACAATACTGCTGTAAGCGCGGTCACGCGCCGCTTATATAGCAGCTCAGTAGTAGCCGTCCAGAAACTACCACAAACTTCCACAAAGCTCCGCTCATTCCGACCGAGGGGCGTGGCGAATAATCGAGAAACAACGCAAAGTTTCCATACGATACAAAATAGTTCGACTACTCAACAAGAGATAGCGTTTCTGTGCGCAACGTCCACTAGTTCGGATATAGTCCACTAGTTCGGGGGGGGGGGATATAGCCCACTAGTTCGGGGGGGGGGGGGGGTTGAATCCCCCTAGCCATGCCCGTGATATACATTTTATTTTCAAGATTGTTCTAGTACAAATAATCCTGAAGTCGACCATTTAAATGTTATTAATGTATAAATGTGAAATGTGCGAACCGTACGGACTCATATCTAATGTTGTCGAGTCATGTTATATAGTTTAAAGATTGGCAATTGACTATGTCGGGGTTCCCCTTATTATTCTGCAGAAAGACTCGAAATGTTATTATAATAATTAAGTTTTTAAAAAGTGTTTATTAACAATATAAAACTACCCTTACTCCTAATGTTCTTTTCGATACAGCGACACACTCAACATTATCAATAACGCTGCCCAATCTCGACCGCTGACAGCGCACTCCTGTTATTTTCTAAGCTTGCTAAACGCGGCAACAACGAACAACGACAAAACAATGACAAAACAACGACCAAGACTGTTATTTTCTATCGGTTATTAAATGCCCTACCTGTTATTTGTTTGATGGGGAGTTATTTGTTATTTCGCTTAAAAACGGAGACGCGGTCACAGCGACTACGAAACTCCATACAATATTAACAGTGTGCCTGCTATTTATTCACATCGATAACAGATGTTAAACGTTAATATGAAATAGCAGTTCTAAAATAACAAATAGTTAACGACCCACCTCTAGCATAGACCCAAATAACATGAACATTTAATTTAATAAAACATTTAATCATGTATTTTTAATGTAACTTAAATCGTATAAACTATGATATGGTGTGAAAAATGAGTGCTAGTAATTTCAACTTTGACATTAAACGACACTAATGTGTAAGTTTTCCTGGTTTTTGTAACAAAAAACAAAGCAAATATATAGCTATAAAAATATTACATTTTATTTTCAAATGATGCTTTAAGAGAACAATTAAACAAAAAACTGAATTTTCCTAATAATTGGCGATGTTGTCAATTGTTTGGAAAGTAAAATAGTATTTTTTGCAGGAACGGTTACATTTAGGATACATGTTTAAGGGAACGTTTTGTTCAAAATAATGTAAAGAATCTTTGGTTAGATTTACGAAAGTTATTTCCTTTTCACCCTGTATAAGTAACACAAACATTTTTTAAGATAGAGATTTTTATATCTAATATTTGTAATACAAGCTATTAATATAGATAAATTTATATTAAAAAGAGCACTACCTATCAGGATGGAGAGGGGATAACATTAAAAAGTTAAATTTCTGCGAGTTGATATCTTATTTAAAGCGGCTCTTTCTATTTGCTATATAAATTTAAATGCATTTATACTCAAAAGAAAAACTGAAATAAATTTCTATAAAAGAAAAGCCCACATAAAGCTATTTGGATTCATCTCTCGCCAGCTCCCTCCATCAATCAAACGAGAGCTGGATGTTGAAAATAATGAACTCGGCTGTTTTTCATTAAGACGGTGCAATAAAACATTTAGCATTTTACAGCCGAAACTTTAGAAAAACCGTTTTCTCGCGCTCTCCTTTTCTTCGTCCGTTCCTCTTCGCCTCTCGCAGTGCTCCCCTCACCCCACCTGCCACTTCACGTCCGCGCGCCGAGCATTACGAAAGTCGTAAAAAACTTATACTTACCGCCAACTTCGTCGACTTTGATGGTTTTACGCCGCCCATTTAAAAAGGAAGAAGCAACGCGCAAAAATTGCCTTAAAAAGTTTCCCTAATTTAGTATGTTTCCCGACCGGAGGGAAACTTATTCTCGTTTATTTTAATTAGGTAATCCGAGAAACGATCTTAAATATTTCAGTTCTATTAATTCGAAATCGACGGTTCAATTAAAAGTAATTTCTCAAACAGAAACATTAAATTTCGATGGTATTATCAGTATAATTTAACAGTTACTGGGTACTAGGGTGCAACACAGTATTTACGTTTTTTTCCTTTATTTATAAATATAGCATTATAGTCAGAGGTTTATCCGAATTCAACATTTTATTCCGATAAATAATCATTCCTTCTTCAGAATTATAGTGATTTCACTGCGAAATATTCAGTCGACGATTTTTAACAAAAACGTTGAAACAAATTGCAAAATTAGGACAATTTTAAGACATCATTTTAACAATCCGCACCGCTCAGCTCTGGTTTAAAAAGTCCCGGGAGCGAGACATGGGTCTTGAAGATAGGAGAAGATTAGATCGTCCACGGTCCTTCGATGCGGACGTTTTAGGAACAGCTGTAGCTGCAGATCTTACAACAAGCACTAGAAATGAAACCATCATGTGTTGTCAGCCCATATAATTAGATGTCACATCAAGTCGGAGGACTTTATGGCATTTTGTCTTGGTCGTCATTCTATTATGCCTCTTGTCTATCTACCATTGTTCATTATAGTGTAATGTTTAGTTTGATAAATGTAATGCCAATCGCGCTCTTTCTATCCACCTCTACTATGTTCCCCTTAAACACCTACAACAGAGATGGAAGTCCAGACACCCGCCCGCGGCGACCTCGAACCAATTGATAGACTTCCACCACTGCAATGAACATTGGATATCACAATGGAGAGAAAGATACAGCACAAATTCCCATCTGCTACTGGACCCAACAACCAAACCATTATGGTTCATACTGCTGCAATACTCTGCAATCAGAACCTGGCACAATGGGGAGCCGCGGATAGCCCGCGATGCGATAAATGTGGCGCTGAAGAGCAAACAATTGGCCATCTCGTCTTGGACTAGCCCGACGTATGCTTCAAAGGCCCCCTGCAAGATATCCATGACTTCTATATTTATGTTTGTTTGTTTGTTTTGATATATATATATATATATATATATATATATATATATATATATATATATATATATATATATATATATATATATATATAAGGGGTGTCCTAGAATATGTGTGCACTCTCCCGGATTCAAATAGAACACATAAAAATAATGACAAATTCTTATACGTTTTTTCCAACCCGCCTACATTACCCGCATTACATATTGACTCGCATCATGTAATGCACCAAAAAGCCAGAAGGTTTTCCGAAGAACGATTTCTCAATAGAAGAATTTGTGATAGGAAAAGCTTTGATAGAGTGGGTCGTCGTTTGAGGTAGACAGGTAAAAACTATGATGTTTTATTTTTTACTTGTACTTATCGAATGCTATAGATTTAATGTAAAGTGTCACAAACAATTTTAGGAAGATTTGAGAAAACCAGCCACAACTGCGGAAATCAAATCCATCGCAGTGAGGGTGTTGAAGAAAACATCCTAAATACCCCAGAAGCAGATCTTTCAACAAGTGTCCGAAAATAGGTTGTCGAGTTTGATTGCGCAATATCGACGGTCTCTAGAATCCTTAGACAGCAACAGTTGCCAGCGTTCCTTCCTGAAGACTTTCCGCGGGGGATGATATTTTGTAAGTGGGTTTAAGATAGGCACAAAAACGATGCAAATTTTATTGGTTTGGTTCTATTTATGCACGAAGCTGGATTTTCTAAAAACGGCATCATAAACTCCTATAAATTGCATTTATGAGTAGAGGAAAATCCCCATGTTTCTATTGTAACGCATTATCCCATATAAGGTTAACCGGAGAACTTTATTTAGAATTTCATCGAAACAATTTGCCAGAACTGCTAAAATATCTACTTCTGACAATACTACGTGATATGCGGTTCATGTATGATATGTGGACCACATTTTAGTCTAGTAGTTCGAGAACACCTAAACAGGAACTTTGAAAATCGATGAATAGGTAGAGGAGGATCGGTAGCTTGGCCTCCTCGATCACCTGGTCCAAATCCATTAGATTTTTTTGTAGGGATTTTTAAAAACTTTAGTCTATGCCAATCCAATAGACAATCGAGAAAACCCGGGAAAAATCAGCCCCTCTCCCTTGTTCCCCTATCCACACTGCATCAGACAAACAAACCAAGAGGGTATGGAAAGATACAAAAGGGAAATACCGCGTAAGACATGGAATAAAGACATTACAGAATCAATTCAAAGAAGAAGTAAAACATGACATGCCATATTGATGTAGTGTGTTAGTCCACTGTAAATTTTATATTTTCTATTAACCTCTACTCCAGATTTTTTTGCTTTCATCTTTTTAGGTTTAACATGTTTTTCAGCATTTTGAGGCTGACATTTTAAGGGCAGCCTTGATTTTTTCCTCGTATTTTCCCAGATTTAGTTGCCCCTTTTATAAATGTTTCACTCTCCCTTGATGTCATCTCTTTGAAATTTCTTATATTTTCGGAGTTTAGAGCACACCTCTGCATTGTGGTTGTTTCCACAACTTCTACCAGGATACATTATAGATGATGTAGTTCTCTTCTACTAGGCTAATTGAAAAGTTCGCCAACCGACACTTATAGAGCAGTAAAAGAACTATATAATCTACTACATTTTAAAGTTTCTTCCTTCATATGAACATGTGTGAAGTTTCAAGTCGATTTGTCAATTCATTCGTACAAAAACAACAGCTTTAAGTAAACTTGTCAGTGTCATTTTTTTTAAATTGAAAATATTAAAAATCGTGCAGTGATTAAATTCTTTGCAAAAAAAGGTTTAAAGGCAATATAAATTCATAGTGAATTTGTAAATGCATCAGGGGCGTCTGCTTCTTCAAAACCAATGGTTTGTAAGTGAGCAGGTGAGTTTCAACGTGATCGTACAAGTTTGGATGATGGTCCTCATTCTGGCGTCCAATAAGTGCAACTACTGAACAAATAGTTAATTCTATACATGATATGGTTATGGATGACAGACAACTTTACTTTGAGTGAAATTGCTAAGGCTATGGACATCTCAACTGATGGGTGTTTGATATTTTGAAAAAGGAATTGAGCTTGAGAAAGCTATGTGCAAGATGGGTACAGCATTTATTAAATTCTGACCAAAAACGAACGACTTCGAATAAAACGTTCTAACCAACATTTGGATCTTTTTCGAAAGAATAAAACAGATTATAAAAAACGTTTCGTAACTATGGATAATACTTGGGTGTATTACTAATGTGGTCAAAATCGACCAAAAAGGTTATGCCATCAATTTTTTGGGATGCAAAAGGCATTTTGTTAATTGATTGCCTTCGATAAAACAATAAAAGGACATCATTACTCAAACCTTTTGGATCAATTGGATGCACAAATTCGCGAGAAAAGACCTGGTTTAGCGAAGATTTTTTTTTTCATCAAAATAATGCGCCAGCTCACAGAGCAATGGCTAAATTGAAGGAGTTACTTTACGAATTATTGGAGCATCCACCATATTCACCAGATCTGGCTCCCTCTGACTTTCGTCTGTTACCAAACCTGAAAAAATGCTTATGTAGCAAGCGTTTTTCATCAAATGAAGAAGTTATAGCAGCCGTAGATAAATATTTTGAAGGACTTCCAGAAAATCACATAGAACCGTGTGAAAAAATGTAAAGAGGTTAAGGTTATTTTCATTTCACTTTTGATATATGTATATATATATATATATATATATATATATATATATATATATATATATATATATATATATATATATATATATATATATATATATATATATATATATATATCATCATTAGCCCGTATCGATCCACTGCAGGATGAAGGCCTCTTCAGCATGCTTCCAACCTTCACGGTCCTGGGCTTTCCTCTGCCACTCGGGTCCAATATACTTAACGATGTCATCAATCCATCGTGCTTTCGGTCTTCTTCGCGGACGTTTGTGATCAAGCGGTATCCACTCCAGGATTGCCTTGGTCCATCTTTCGTCCCATCGCCTCGCTATATGGCCTGCCCATCTCCATTTCAACTGTTTTACTCTTCCAATGATGTCACAGACCTTTGTTTGTTCCCTGATCCATGCGCAGGGCTTTCTGTCTCGTCTTGTAATGCCAAGCATACATCTTTCCATTCCCCTCTGTGCCACCCGAAGTTTTTGAATTGATTGCGATGTGAGTGTCCAGGTTTCACTTCCGTATGTCATAACGGGTAGAACGCACTGATCGAATACTTTTCTTTTCAGGCAAAGTGGGAGTCTGCTCTTAAACACTATGTTGAGCCTACCAAATGCCTGCCAGCCACATTTAACACGCCGTTCCACCTCCCTGGCGGTATTTCCCTCCATGGAAATCCTCTGCCCAAGATATACAAAGCTGTCCACAATCTCTAAATCCCTTCCTAAAACTGAAATTCTTCTGTCCTGAGCGAAGTTATTGAACATAACCTGACTCTTTTTCAGGTTTGTTTTCAAGCCAAATGGTTCGCCAACCCTTTGCAGTTCTTGTATGCGTCTTTGCAGCTCCTCTGGGTCTTGTGAAATGAGAATAATATCATCTGCAAATCTAAGATGGTTTAAGTTTGCACCATTGATCTTTACTCCATCCTGTTCCCAATCCAGTTTACGGAATACTTCTTCAAGGCCAGCCGAGAAAAGAATAGGCGATATTGCGTCACCCTGCCGTACACCTCGTTCTATATTAATTCCCACTTCAAGATCATCAAGGTGAATTGTGGCTGTAGCTCCATCATATATCGATTCTAATAGGTTTACATAGGCTCTCTCTACACCTTGGCTAAGCAGTGCATCCATTATCGCATGCTTTGAGATGGAATCAAATGCTTTTTCGTAGTCGATAAAATATATATATATATATATATATATATATATATATATATATATATATATATATATATATATATATATATATATATATTTAGTCAAAATTATTAGTTCTTAAAAATGTAGAGTTCTAGTAATATAATATACATAAAGGTTTGATACGAATCGTGGTAAAAATTAGCACCTTATTTGTTTCACTAAACACTAAACACTAAAGCGAATGTCCACTGGTGGACGGTTTCGCTGACGTTTCGATGGAATCTCACTCATCTTTTTCAAAGCGTTTACTCGACTCGAATCGGTGTTTTAGTGACTAATATATATATATATATATATATATATATATATATATATATATATATATATATATATATATATATATATATATTTGTATATATAGTACCAGTCGACATACAGCTAACACGAGATACCCGAGAAACTATCGTTTAGTGTTTAGTGGTAAATCTCTTCGAGTTTAGTGAGACAAATAACTTTAAACTTTTAGATGCTAATTTTTACCACGATTCGTATCAAACCTTCATATATATTATATTACTAGAACTCCACATTTTTAAGAACTAATAATTTTGACTTTAGAAGCATGTCAAGATAACTGGACGCGTGTCGTGAATGGAAACTCAGGTGTCAAGTATACTGGACGATGTCACTTTCTTTTTACTACATAATGCACATCTTCTTTCAACACAAATATCTAATAACGCAACGCCAACGCTGAAAAAACGACCAAGTTCTTGATTAAAAAAATAGAAGTTTCCCTGTGAAAACTGCCAGTCCTATTTTCTCCCCTCTTTGGTCTCGTCCACGCTACTCTCCACCAAATTAAAAGGACCGAAGACAAACAAAATCGAAATAAAACAGGCAGCAACGTTTGTTCCGCCTCCGCCGAATCCCGTTCGATTAAATCCGTCCATCGTCTTCACATTTAATCAAAATATAATTAAAGATCGCGACAGGGGCCTCTCCAGGAATTTTTTTCTTCCTCTCTATTGCCGCCACCGCTCCGTCTCCGTTTGTCCCGTCGCTCTGCGTAAAGTTCGTTTCGGTTCTCTCCCGTTTTATATTTCGTTCTTGACTTATGAAATTAGTTTTTAATGAGTTTCTTGATTAAATGCATTATTCCTTTGCTTCGGGTTTTTTTGCTCCTGCGATATTTTCGGTTTTGCATAATAAAAGAGAGCCGTGGGCCTGGTGGCGAATTGAAGACGAGATTTCGGCGTCCAACTTTCGGGCTAATTAAAATTTTTCGTCAGAATGCAAAAATGATTTTACATCGGGACAGAAAAAAAACAACTCGCTTATGACTTGAAATGAGATTATGTCCACAGCTAAAAGTAGTTGTAGATATGTCGACTGTAATATAAAAGAAATAACTGAGAAAATTTATCTAAAAGGTGTTTCCTATCGTTATGTCCAAATTTTGGGAACATAAAATATGCCTAATTCTCAGAGCAAAAAACACGAAAGTGGTATGCCGGTCTTTATTCGTTCCAAAGTTACAGGTCTATGAAATTATAAACAGTAAATTATCAGATTTATATCCGTAAAATTTTTGAGGGTATCAAGTGAGGCGATTAGTTTCAAAATTGGCTAAATCCACTTTCAAAAATTTTACAGGATATACAAAAAACGTTTTAGAGCTATACATAATGCTTTAGATGTTTTAAATATTTTTTATTGGAAAGAAAGAAGGTCTCCAAACATTTAAGGCATACTTTCAATATTATATTACTTTCAGGTTATCGAAAATTTAAATTTAAATTTTGAATTGAGCCGGTTTTGAAGAAAACTGTGTAGCTAACCAATAATTTTGTTGGAGTAAGTTGAATTTACTCTTAATTTATTTGTTCCGTCTTTCTGTAAATCCAGTTTGAAAAGAAAAACAAAATAATATTTTGATTTATTAGGTAAAAAAAAAATAAATAAGAAAAACAAAACGGAAAAGAATTTTTTATTAAAGAAAAAATACATGATGTAAAAAATGGTTATCAATCGTGTCAAATTTAATATTGTAAAACAAATTTAACTTAAAAACAATATCAACTTAACTTAAAATTAAAATGATCAAAAAGTTAAAATAATTTTTTAATGAAAGACTGTTTCGTCTATATTTCCAATTTATTATTTATATTTGACGCGTTTCGCTAAAACTGTAGCTTCTTCAGAACTGGCTATTTTCGATGTTAAAATATCTATAAATACAAAAAGTTTCTACAATAAAAATATACATTTTGTAAGAAATCCACACAGATGCTATTTATTGGCCGTACAAATTCAGTAAGGGAGGTTTGTTCAGGTCTATTTGGTTATTTAGAAGGGTTTTTGCACCTTTGAGACAGTTTATTTCTAAACTCTCCAGATAGTTTAGTTTTTTGCCTTTGTTGTATACGTGTGATATTTTAAAATCACTATTAAAAAGGTGATTCTCATTTACCAGATGTGAGGCATAGTTCGAATTATGTTACTGACTGAGAAAGCTTCTTTCGTGTTCTTTAATTATTTTCTTGAAAGATCTACCTGTTTGTCTTATGTAAGTTTTAAGTAAGACCCACAATACAGTTGATATATCCCTGATTTATCGTTTTTGTTTGTTTTTGCCTTGCACCTTTTGATATGTTTTCCAAAACTGTTATTGGTCTTAAAGGCTACTTTTACATTGTTTTTATATAAGAATTTTTCAATTGTTTCCGACGATTTTCCACAGTATGTTATTAATTTGCATGAATGGTATTTTTCATTCTTTTGTGGATATATTTCAAAGACAGCCTTATTGTACAATTTTCTTTTTAGAATGTTGTTAATTATTTTCTCTAAATATCCATTGGTTTTAGTTCATTATTTAAATCTGCGTCTGATAAAGGAATATTGATCAATCTACGTACAAGACTATGATATGCTGCTAATTTATGTTGTATTGGGTATAATGATTTATTGTGTATTGTTGTATCTGTTTGAGAGGGTTTGCGGAATTTACATAAAAAACATTAGAATTTTTAAAAACAGGAAACTACCAAATCTTGTCTAGAGATCCATATCAGACAAACATCAAACGTCAAATTGAAGCATCACCCAGTATGATACCCGAGAAAATCAAATATACATTGACTTCCATGAATCCACAATCCTCACAACTTTATTCTTGAATTAAACTTCATAAAGTAAATTACCCAGTAAGGCCAGTTGTCTTTTATACACCTGCAACTTCTTACAAAGTATCAAGATACTTAATAGATATCATTAAATCGTACTGTAAATTTCGACCTAACTATAGTGTTAAAAATTCATATGAATTAATTGACAAAATAAAAAACATTACAATCACAACCAAGGCCAGATTAATATCATTTGATGTCCAGAATTTATTCCCCAGCATTCCTCCTCAAGCCAAAATAACATTAGTAGAAAAATAATTAATTAAAAATAATGTAAACCCAGTTATAAGCATGAAAATTATAAATTTGCTAATGGTTTGCATGTCCCAAAACTACTTTTCATCTAACAACACCTTTTACAATAGTAAAGAAGGTTTGATAATGGACAGTCCATTAAGCCCCTTACTCGCGGAACTAAGTAAACAATTTATATAGTGGAATAGATATGTGGACGACATTTTGGTATGTTTTGTCGGTACCAACAGACAACTAAATATATTCCTTGAATATATTAATGAAATCCACAAAAATATAAAATTTGCAGTCGAAGTAGAAGAAAACCACAGTTTAAACTTCCTGGATCTAACCATTTCACGAATCTCAAACAAACATAGTTTTAAGATATTCCGGAAACCCTCTCAAACAGATACAATACATAATAAGTCATTACACCCAATACAACATAAATTAGCAGTATATCATAGTCTTGTACATAGGCTGATCAATATTCCTTTATCAGAGGCAGATTTTAATAATGAACTAAACACCATCAAACAAATTGCCCTAAACAACGGATATTCAGAGATAATAACTGACAACATTCTAAAAAGAAAATTGTATAATAAGACTGTCTCTGAAATCCACAAAGAATGAAAGACCATTCATTCAAATTAATAACATGCTTTGGAAAATCGTCGGAAAAAATTGAAAAATTCTTATATATAAACAATGCAAAAGTAGCCTTTAAGACCAATAACAGCCTTGGAAAACATACCAAAAATTGCAAGGCAAAAACAAACAAAAAGATAAACCAGGGATATATCAACTGTATTCGTGTCGTGTCCAAAAACTTACATAGGAGAAACAAGCAGATCTTTCTAGAAATGAATTAAAGAACACGAAAGAAGTTTTCTCAGTCATAAACATAATTCGAACTATGCCTCACATCTATTAAATGAGAACCATCTTTTTAATAGTGATTTTAAAATATTACACGTACACAACAAAGCAAAAAAACTAAACCATCTGGAGATCAATTCTTCTATTGAATCCTTTGGTGTGAAATACTAAACTTGAAGAGATTTACCACTAAACACCAAATCACATATGGAGAGTTTAGAAATAAACCGTCTCAAAGATGCAAAAACCCTTTTAAATGACCAAATAGATCCGATCAAACCTCCCCTACTGAATTTGTATAGACAATAAATAGCATCTGTGTGGATTTCTTAAAAAATGTATATTTTTATTGTAGAAACTTTTTGTATTTATACCTATTTTAACATCGAAAATAGCCATTTGTGATGAAGCTATAGTGTTAGCGAAACGCGTCAAATATTAATAATAAAGTGGAAATATAGATGAAACAGTCTTAAATATTTATAATGAATTTCCATCAAGTAGAAGCCAACCCAATCGACAAATTAAAATAAATTTATTAAATTAAATAAACACATTTGCCGTAGGGCCGAAGTTTTCATACATTCCTTCACTTCTTCATAGGATTCTCGGCTTGTATTATTATTTTTGTAGTAACTTCGCTGAAGCTACAGGAACTCCGACTAGTATCTCAGCTGGGTCAATTTCAGCTATGTCCCTGTTTTTTTTTTGGTCACTTTTTGGAAGACTCCTATATTGTCAAGAAAATTCACCTCTCCTTTTACATGCAGGTCACCAGTTATTTTCCTGTATTGAAACCCTTTTGCTGAAGAAAATCTGAAATGCCACTGCCCAGGAACACACACAATTCTGGCAGCTGAAGCTTCAAAATCCCTCACTTTTCTAGCCAATGACATCGTTGTTCCTTCTTTTGAAAATATTTTAGGTATTCCTCAAGTTCAATGATTGTGTTCGTCTTTCGGATATTCTTTTCCAATCTTCCAAACACCCGATCAGAGGCCAAGAATGAATGCCCAACAACTTTCACTTTTTTCGCAAAATTATAAGGAAATTGTATACAGCAGAAGATACTTCAGTCCAATAATAAATTAATTCATTTTCTAGGGTTTGTGGCATTTTGGAATGACCTACTACTATTGTAAGGTTGTACATGTACAATTGCCTCGAGTAATAGGCTGACTGATCAGACCCTAGGAAGAGTTTGTTTTTTTTGACAATCAAATGATAAAGAAAATATTGAAGGATTGTCAGTACGGAGCAGTACTAAAATGTCATCAACTTACAGCTTAGGACAACTTAGTCTTTTGGTCAAAACGGCGTTGCTAGGTTATTTAGTAGTCAAATGCATTGAAAACCTGCGAGAACTAAGAAAATATTTTGTGCAGAGAATGTGGATTGAGCTGGTTTTGAAACTAATCGCCTCAAGTGTGAATAATAATTTTAGTTCCAGTTTCAAATAAGTTAGGGTCTTATTGTTAGTAAACATTTATTTAAAATATTTTTATGGTTATTACATCGGGAATGCACGTCAAAGGGTTCGGAAACACCGACATCAGTTTTCAAATAGACGAATGCCTCCTCATAGTATAATTTTGGAAATACATCTAAAAATGTATTGTCAAAAATTTCATTTTGAATTTCCATTCTCGAGAATGCGAATTATGGGATTGTTTTTTCGAAAAAGGAGTGAATTTATCAGCAGAGTTAGGTGAACAAGTGCTAGATGCTGCTATTAGCAATCGAACTACCGGTGTACGTCGAATTCGTAGAGATGTTGAAGAACCACAAAAGGCTGTTTTGCGAATTTAGAAATGCAAGGGCCCCAACATCAATATCATTAACGGAACGTGCAAGATTTGCTTCAGACAGACCACCATCGTCGTCTGGTTTATTCTCGTTGGACTCTACGATAGTCACGGCTAAATTTTCATTTCTGCAGAACACTCCTTTAGACATTTCATTTCGACAGCCAAACAGCACATTTCGGAATTACCGTCCGGGGTTTGATAAACAGCAATTATCCACGATGTGCTGGTCATCGTTGCCCTATGAATGGCCATTTACATTCCTGTCTTTTATCATTTCTATCACAATGGTATCGTTTCCAGTTGATTTTCGATTTTATAATGTCAGTATTGCTTCTCCTTCGCTTCTGAAGTTCTGAGTTCAACAGGTTCACTTAATGTTTAGCTATCTTCAGGGGTTATGAGGTTTCGACCATATAACTTCGATTTTAGTGGTAAGAGTTTCGCCACCTTTATTTTTACGATATCGTGGTTGAAAGTTGTTTGTCTGTAACCTGATTTTTTGAAATAAGTTTACGAGCTCAGTTTTATTAGTGTTGCTCAAGATAAGTTCCTGGCATAGATAATTGATGACATATTTTCGAAATACCTATAAAGTGATGTTTCTTGTAGGCCTATAGTAGATTTCCTGTTTGTTATCTACTTATTAGATACCTAGGATTTTCTATATTTATTTTTTCTATTTTTGTTTTCTATATTTCGCATTTTGAGGTTGATATTTCAAAGGCTACATTTGACTTATTCCATAGTTCCTCAGCATGCATCTCTTAAAATCCATGTTGGATTATCTCTTACGCAGATGTAATTGCCTCTTTTATAAATGTTTCATCATTCCCTTGGCGTCTTCTATTGGACATATGTTTTTTTTTGTATTTTCGGAGCTTCAGACAAACCTTTGTATTGTGGTTACTTACCAGGACATTTTTGGTAGATTATGTAATCTTTTCCTGGATTTGCTGGTAGGAATAATTATTTCACTTTTTGTCTTTGATTTTTCGTTTTATTTCTGTACACACATTATATAAATTGAATCGGAATGGATGACATATGTTTCGTCTCTCGAGGTTCAGACTCTTCAGGGCGCCGACATATACCATACCATCAAGAATAGGGAGACCCGATCCACAGCCAACAACCCATGTTTTCGAAGACGAAACATATGTCATGCAGTTAAAGGGATAGGTGGGGCTCCTTCCCGGTCAAGCAACCAACAAAAGTGTTCATTTAGGCGTAGACACAGGTTGTTGTGTTTTCTACATGAGATTGTTTAACCCAACGGTTGAGTTTGTAATGACACTCAGCTACTGTTGTCTCATTGGACCAAGTCGAAGAAAATCTAACACTTCATATATATATATATATATATATATATATATATATATATATATATATATATATATATATATATATATATATATATATATATATATATACGGTTAAAATAACGGTTAAATACGTATATAACGGTTAAATATTTCGAGAAAGCTTTGAGATTTCTTAATGAAAATTTGTACACAAACATCAGGAAATGTTTGCCACGTTTTGGGTATATTTTAATTTTTATTTCTTGTCGTATATTTGAAATCCAAGGCTAACGTATTTTATTTTGTAAGAATATAAATCTTTTTTTTATTTTTTGTACTGAGCGTCTACACATGTTTGATTTAATTAGAACACGGAAATCTAACTATTGTCTACTACATAAATTATAACATTCAACGAATTTTAATGCTGCCTGTATCATTGAATCGTTTTACCGCTTTTGATTCTGTTGACTTAGTGATGTTTTTATTCGAATGAACTTCATTCACTCGACAAACTTCAGCATAATGCATAATGGGTTTTCTGTCACCGTATCCAACAATTGTTAGTATTTCAATTATTTCTCTTTTATTCAAATACACATTAATTCAATATAAAAACTGAAAAAAAATTGAAATTTACAAATTAACGTTAACAGTTGTCAAATAAGTTAGTTGTCAAGTGTTATCAAATACTTCCTCCGTCATGCATTATTTCATAGCCCACTATGTGAAAAATATATTTACGGTTAAATTGACAGAAAAACTTTTTAGCTATTTTTTAAAAATCTATTTTGAAAAAAAAAACATACAACATTCATGTCGCTGAGTTCAGAAAAAAAATGGCATTTCCAATAATGCCAAATTCAAGTACTGTTGTCATTTAAACAAAATCAAGTTAGCACTGGATTTCAAATATGCGACAAGATATATATCCCAAAGTTTCGAATATTCAAACATTTCACTTTTTTATTGATATTAAATTGTTCTTTTACTCGTTTACGTAATCATAAATTCTTTACAACTCTTACTGATACCAAATAAAACTCGAGACCAAATGACCAATATGTGTAAAATTGGTTTATTATTTTGGAGTCAAAAAATTACAATGTACCAATTACCTATAAAAGTAATTTAAAAATAAAAAGAACAAGTTTCAATAAAACTAATAACCAGTAGTTCCTCCATGGTCTGTATGCATGCCTGTAGGCGATGTGGCCTGCTGTTGATTAAATGATCAATTTGGGCTAGCTGAATTTTCTCCCATTCTTCACCAGCAGCATGTTTTAGTTCTCACAGGATAAGAAGAGGAATTGTTTGGTTTCTTAATACGTGCTTTCAGAATGTCCTATGTATGTTCAAGTACATTCTTGTAGGGGAATTTACTGGCCACCCTAACTTGGTTATTCCCTCCTCTTCTAGAAAATTTTGCACTGCTGCTGTTCGATAAGGACGTGCGTTGTCATCCATGAAAACAAATCCGTCATCCACTGCGCCTCTGAACAGACGCATAACAGGATTAAAAACTTCGTCGATGTACACAGCAAAGTGACTCTACTCTCTAAGACAAGTAGAAGTGTTCGTGTACCCCTCATAATACTACCCCAAAACATCACGCTCCCACCTTCAAATGAGGATACGTGATTGAGCTGTGTCGAGTCGGGTTTGTCGACCTGGAGTTCTCCAGACTCATGTTCTTCGTGAATCAGAAACCAAGCCAATTCTCGTCTCATCGGAGAATATCACGTTATTCCATTTAGGACTATGATCCACCAGTTCTCGAGCCCATTGCAATCCTGCATTTTTTTGTTGAGGGGTTAGTTTGGGAACACGTAAAGGTCTTTTGCGATGCAAATTTACCGCTTTCAGTGTGCGTGTTATCGTTTATCGTGAAACATTTAGCCTCTCAAGCCTAATAAGCTTCTTTGATATACCATTGGTCATTCCAGACTATCATCGATAGCTTCCGGTCTTGTGCAGCTGTTGTACATCATTTACTACCACTTCTGGGGCGATCCTTTACTTCATTTGTCTCTTGGAATTTTGTATACATTTTCGATCACTTTGGGAAACACCTACAATTTCCCTAACAAAGCAATTGCAATTGATCTGTTAAAATGAGATTATGTTTCTAAGCATTTTTAAACGGATTGATTGAAAATTGAAAAAGAACTAAAATAATGTGAAATACCAGTATTAACGGAATGTAAAATGTCATCCTGAGAACATTGTCCTCAGTCACACCTTTATTTTTTAAAACAGTTTGTTACAGTTACGAATCTTCTCCTTGGGTGAATTGCAGGTAGAGCATTCGTCAGGTTTGGGGCTCCCAAAGCTAACGTTAAATTTGGTGCGAAACATGTTTCGAAAAAATTATTTCTTTACTTAAATCTTCCCAGCTGCGTGTTAATTACAAAACATAATCCACATACATGGTATGTTTAAATCTAAATATCCTATTTGTAAATATTTCAAACTTTTGGACATATGTGTATATATAGTATATTGGATGTGAGTGAGAGTTGGAGCATGTTGAAAAGGCCTTCATCCTGCAGTGGATTGGCACGGACTGACGATGATGATGATATATATATATATATATATATATATATATATATATATATATATATATATATATATATATATATATATATATATCCTCTTTGTGGATCAGACCTTAACGTGGTAAAGGGGTTTGAGTAGGGCAATGAAGCATTGAGTTATGCCGTCTGGAGTCTATGCTCCTGGGAGGGTCACCCCTGGCGGACTGGTCAAAGCGGAGGCCTCAGACTAACATGATCCAAAATCTGCCAACCCGCATTGGACCAGCGTGGCAGATTACGGTCCATACCTTCAACATGGTATTTCAATATGTTGAAATATGACAGTACAACCTCAAACACGGCCCTCATTCCCCGGAGGCCAAGGGGCAACTACCTACGGCAGCGGGAAGACCTGCCCCAAGGCAGAGGGTGCTAAGAATCACCGGGTTAGATCAGGCTGCCATTGGACTTTTGACATTGCAACGTTAAATATACGGACTATGAAAACAGAGGCTCGATTGCAAGAACTGGTAATCGAACTTGACAACATACATTGGGATATTATTGGGCTCTGTGAAACACGAAGGAAGGGTGAAGCGTTAATCAAACTGGAACCAACTGGACACGTACTCTACACTCGAGGTACGGAAAATGGCCGATGTGGCGGAATTGGATTCCTCATCAATCGAAAGCTGAAGGACAGTGTGGTAAAATTTGAAAGTACATCCGACCGATTAGCCCAATGCGTCATTCAGCTGAATAAAAAGTTTAGGCTTCAAATCGTCCAAGCTTATGCACCAACTATAAGCCATAAAGATGAGGAAATTGAGGAATTTTATGATGATGTGGCCCAGCTTTTATACAAGGAGAAATGTAGGTACAAAATCCTGATGGGTGATTTTAATGCCAGAATTGGAACAACAAGAACAGACGAAAATGCAACTGGCCCATATGGAACTGGTGAGCGAGACAATAGAGGTGACAGATTAGTTGATTTTGCTGAAGGACAAGAACTATATATTATGAATTCATTCTATAAGAAAAATATTAGCAGAAAATGGACATGGAAAAGTCCATCTGGGCTCACAAGCGAAATTGACTACATCATGACCAACGATAAAACAATATTTACCAATTGTACTGTCCTTAACAATTTTAATGTTGGAAGTGACCACCGAATGGTACGAGCAAGGGTTCGGATTGACTGTCGAAAAGAGCGCGAAAGAATGGTAAGATCAAAGAAGGGCAAGGTGGATTCTGGAAAACTGCTGGAGAGAGGAAGCGATTTTGAGATTGCTTTGTCAAACCGGTTTGCTGCGTTACAAGATCCAGAGGACGTGGAAATATCAGTTCAATATGAAGAAATCGCCAACAATGTACTTCAAACGGCTGCTTCAATAGCACCAGAAGAAAAATGTCTCAAACAAACAAAAATCTCCAGTGAGACCATTGATTTAATGAAGAAACGGCGAGTAATGAGAAATGCAGGTAGTCCTTTTGGCAGGGTCGAGTACACTGAGCTCTGCAAAACTATAAGAAAACGTATCAGAGAGGACACGCGCCGATTCAATATGCAGCTAGTGCAAAAAACCCTGGAAGAAAACAAAGGAATTAACAAAGCTAAACAGAAGCTGAGAAACAAAAGAACGCAAATATATGCTTTAAAGCGTGAGGATGGCACAGTGTACAGGACGCGTACCCAAATGTTAGAGATTGTCAGAAGGTTTTATTCCCAGTTATAGGAAGATCAGAGCCAGTCAGGGACAGCAATACCCACGGAAGAACAATATATAATGCCAGATATCCTAGTGGAGGAAGTAACAAATGCTATAGAATTGATGTAGAACGGCAAGGCTCCAGGAAAGGATAGTGTAACTGTCGAAATGCTAAAAGCTGGTGGTCGGACGTTACATAAAACACTGGCAAAATTATACTCAAAATGCCTCAAAGAACAAAAAGTACCTGACTTATGGAAAAATGCAGAAGTGATCCTTTTACATAAAAAAGGAGCACAGGAAGATTTAAAGAACTACCGTCCAATAAGCCAGCCTCAAAGAACAAAAAGTACCTGACTTATGGAAAAATGCAGAAGTGATCCTTTTACATAAAAAAGGAGCACAGGAAGATTTAAAGAACTACCGTCCAATAAGCCTCCTATCAGTGATGTACAAAGTTTTCACTAAGATAATTTCTAAAAGAATATTAAAAAAACTGAATGACGCACAACCAAGAGAACAAGCAGGATTCAGAAGTGGATTCAGTACAATGGATCACATCCAGGTTGTACAGCAGGTCATAGAAAGGCACAACGAATACACCATGCCACTGTGCTTGGCTTTTATCGACTACGAAAAAGCATTTGATTCCATCTCAAAGCATGCGATAATGGATGCACTGCTTAGCCAAGGTGTAGAGAGAACCTATGTAAACCTATTAGAATCGATATATGATGGAGCTACAGCCACAATTCACCTTGATGATCTTGAAGTGGGAATTAATATAGAACGAGGTGTACGGCAGGGTGACGCAATATCGCCTATTCTTTTCTCGGCTGGCCTTGAAGAAGTATTCCGTAAACTGGATTGGGAACAGGATGGTGTAAAGATCAATGGTGCAAACTTAAACCATCTTAGATTTGCAGATGCTATTATTCTCATTTCACAAGACCCAGAGGAGCTGCAAAGACGCATACAAGAACTGCAAAGGGCTGGCGAACCATTTGGCTTGAAAATAAACCTGAAAAAGAGTCAGGTTATGTTCAATAACTTCGCTCAGGACAGAAGAATTTCAGTTCTAGGAAGGGATTTAGAGATTGTGGACAGCTTTATATATCTTGGGCAGAGGATTTCCATGGATGGGAATACCGCCCGGGAGGTGGAACGGCGTGTTAAATGTGGCTGGCAGGCATTTGGTAGGCTCAACATAGTGTTTAAGAGCAGACTCCCACTTTGCCTGAAAAGAAAAGTATTCGATCAGTGCGTTCTACCCGTTATGACATACGGAAGTGAAACCTGGACACTCACATCGCAATCAATTCAAAAACTTCGAGCGGCACAGAGGGGAATGGAAAGATGTATGCTTGGCATTACAAGACGAGACAGAAAGTCCTGCGCATGGATCAGGGAACAAACAAAAGTCTGTGACATCATTGGAAGAGTAAAACAGTTGAAATGGAGATGGGCAGGCCATATAGCGAGGCGATGGGACGACAGATGGACCAAGGCAATCCTGGAGTGGATACCGCTTGATCGCAAACGTCCGCGAAGAAGACCGAAAGCACGATGGATTGATGACATCGTTAAGTATATTGGACCCGAGGGGCAGAGGAAAGCCCAGGACCGTGAAGGTTGGAAGCATGCTGAAGAGGCCTTCATCCTGCAGTGGATCGATGCGGGCTGATGATGATGATGATGATTATATATATATATATATATATATATATATATATATATATATATATATATATATATATATATATATATATATATATATATATATATGATGAGTATATATATATATATATATATATATATATATATATATATATATATATATATATATATATATATATATATATATATATATATATATATTATTGTTTATAAAATATGCAAAAATGCCGTATCGTCGGAAATCTAAAACAATAAAACTATTTTAAAAGATAAGGTAAAAATTTCAGAACATGCTCTATCGGGAATAAGTAAAAATCGAAGCAAAATCGTAGAACATGCATTATGCATGATAAATCTTTCGGTTTCGCAAATGGCCTATCGTTCTGACACGCATCAAAGTGCCTAAAATAAACTGGGAACGCCGGAGCGACGTCGTAAACAGCAAATTGCGGAAGATCCATCTTAAAACAGTCGGAATTTTGATGCAGGGATCTTGCAACACGTGTTGTGTCCCTTTATACGAGGGTCTATTAATAATTCAACCAAAAGAAACATGTAACATTGTGGCATATTCATATATTATGTAAATCTATTTGTTTTGCCTAATCATGCGAAGATTTATTTCTAATTACGTAAAACAACGCAAACGATCCTTATTGGTTTATCTGTGCTTTCTTCATTCTAGGTGATAATGAATATATTCGATGTTAGTACTATTAATTTTGGACCATATTGAAAAGCCATGTTTGGTCACAAATATTTATTAGATAATAAATTTAGTAATTAAAATATTTCTCAGGAATTAAAATTTTGTAACTTTACATTGAGACAGTTTTTCAAAGATCTATATAAAGATGTCCAATAAGAGAGAACTTTAAAGTAAGGCACAAGATAAGTAATTTTGAATATTAAATATTGGTATTATGTAATATTTATGGATTCCGCAGTTGGTTCTTTGTGAAATATTTTGTAAATATTATGTTTTTAAAAAATAAACTTGTAGCTTTTTAATGTTTCAGATGTTTTTTATAGATTTTATTCTACATATGTTTCGCCTTGCTAGGGCTTTCTCAAGAGTAGCTGGAACTAATATTAAGTGTCTCCTGATTGAGATTAAATAATCTCCTGATGATGCTAACATGGTTAGCAAAACGTGCGTCGAGCAGTTAAAAAAAAGTGATTTGGTGTTTAGTGGTAAATCTCTTCAAGTTTAGTGTTTCACCCCAGAGGTTACAATAGAAGAATTGAACATCTAGTCTATTTATTTTTCTTTCTTTTTTTCTGTTTACAATATAATCTTATCTAATCTCGGGGTGTTTTCGAAATTTAGATGGTCATTCGTGGTTATTATATGACTATTTCTTAAGGATTTTTGCGTTTCTAATTGTTGGTTTAGTAGGTCTAATTTTTTACTTTTCATTTCTGAGTGTAATAGTTTAATATTGCTTACATCTATATAATCATTGTCTTTAATACAATATGGACATTTCAGTGCTTTTTATATTATTTAAGATATCTTTTTTGTGCTCTTTTATTCTACATCCAATACTTTTACCACTTGGACTGATATTTACTGCTTCACAGTATTTACAGTTAATTTTATATACAGATGTATATTTTATATACACCTGATTTATTTAAACTACGTTTTGTCCTTATTATTGACTAACATTCAGCCTAAATTTTGTTTGTTTACACAAACTAGGTCTTACTACCTAGTTTATTTAATTTTTTACAAACAATATTATTTAGTTTACTATTTAGTAAGTTATTATTTAGTGTAGAATTCTTGTAAATTTAACTTCCTATATTTATTTTTTAACAATTTGTAAATTAACCCCTCTTTATAACTATTGCTTTTCGCTCTCTATTTAATAGTACAAAGTTCTTTATTAAAGTTATTATATAAAGTATCTTATAAAGTTCTATATTAAAGTTACTTTGTTTAGAGAAAACCTAACTAATCTATATATTAAACTGTGAAAAGGAGATAATTTGACTTGCGAAGATTGTTTAGAGCTGAATTGTCTATTGTAATCGGTCTTGCTGTTATTATCAAATTGCAATTTATTAAATATTTTCTTTATCTTTATGTCTAAGAAATTCATTTCATGATTAAGTCCAATCTTCATAGTGAATTGAATATTTTTGTTTATGGAATTCAGATAGACTAAATACTTGTTTACATTTCTTTCCGTACCATTCCAAATGCAAAAAAAAGGTGCGATTTATCTATTTGTGCCAGTGTTGATTAGTTACTGATTAGCGTTTTTTTTAATTGAAAATTATATTTTTAAAATTAGCCAGCCATAATTATTCAGATAATAAAGGAGAGATAGGAGGGCCCATTGGAAGACTGCGTTTTTGTTGTTACATTTCATTGTTATATTCAAAATAATTTTGTTCTTAAGAAACTAAAATTGTTGTTTTTAGTTCAGTTTTTAATTTTTGTTAAAAATTGTAATTAAATCATTTACTGGTATAGAAGAAAAGAGACTTTTTACATATTAGATAAGATTATATAGTAGACATTCAGAAAAAAAAGGAAACAAAAAAATTGACTAGATGTTATAAAAAGTAAAATAACATCTGAAACATTAAAAAGCTAAAAAAGCTAAAAGTGGTATTAGGTTTTGAAAATAATGTCGTTCAAATGTCCCCGTCGGCTTCGTCTGGTGGAATGCATTGTGGAGATTCAATTTTCGATTACTCTTTCACACATATCACATGGTATATTTCCAATCGTTAAGGATTTATTTCTTTAAACCAGAAATTTAACATAACCCCACAAAAAATAATCCAAGGGGGTAAAATCATATGATCTTGGTGGCCAGTTCTCATTGTCATTTCAAGAAATAACACATCCAGGAAACTTTTTCTTGGGATAAATCGTTTGTCTAGCAATATGTGAGAGGAAGTCACACTGTCTTGTTGGAAGAAAATATTGTTTATTTTCACATTTATCAGTTCAGGCCAAAGATATTCTATTAGCATATTTCTTAGTATTCACCATTAACTATAATATGGTTTTTATAAACGCCTCTAAAAAATAATGGTCGTATCATTCCTGGAGTCCAAAAAATCGCCCCAAACAGTGACTTTCTGAATACGAAAAGGTAACTCTTGAATCACTTGAGCATTTTCATCGGCCCAAATTCTGCGACTCTGTTTTTTCACAACCCCATCAAACCAGAAATGTGGTTCGTCGGAATTTTTTTTTTTTTCTAGAAAATGGGGATCATTTTTCTAGAAGATGATTAACTGGCTTTGTTGTTGGGTTAATTGAAATTTATAACCCTCACAATGAACATCATAATGCAAATTTCTCCACGTAGTCATGGAATAGATAAATTCGGATCTTCTCTTGTCCGACGACGCACAACTATTGACCCGTCTGCAACTGAGTTAGTTCGTTCAAGTTTCAAGTTTCGTTCAAAAACGAGACGAAAAATAGACCGATCAGTTGATCGATTATGTTGACCATACAAGTCACCGATACAATTCAACACGCACTTTGATAATAGATACGAACAATTTTTGCGCCCTATTGAATCGTGTATCTTTCCGGGGTGAATTGACCCAATGTCCTGAATACAGCAGCCCATGAGTCCCATTTACATCACAAACCGTGTTGCCGTTATTACATTTCAAAGTTCTAACAGTCTTATTGAAAAACTATATATGATATTTTTAAGGCATATAATCCGTCTGGTGGATATATTAAGTATTCTGTTCTGGTGTTACCCATCGTCTGGTGTTATTGTCTTTTCTGTTAGAATGCATACAGTATGCATTTATTATTAATTTGTATTTCTGTTAGAATGCATACAGATTATCAGAGGTACCAAATCCAGTTCCAAATCCCGCGTGTTTCTTTGGTTGTTATACGTTCAATTTTCTTCTTAGCTTTTTAGTTATATTTTTGTACCAAACAACTTTACTAACTGATCACCCAGAGAAACTTAAAACTGTAAGGGAAAAAGGTATTTTACTATAAAAATATTCCCCATATTTTGACCTTGAATTAAAAACTTAACTATGCCCTTACTTTTTTAGTGTACCCTCGTACAGTAAATGTTCTTGGAGTTGAAGGCAATTTGGCATTTTATTATCCCTTATATTTTTATATTATGTTGTCGAGCTATTATAGTTCTCGTTTAGAAGCCTTTTGGTAACGTTTGCTTGTTTCTTGTTTTATGACCAAAAAGGGAAGGAGTGTTTTATACAGGTGGATTTTTATAATAATATACAAAATATCAAAACGCTTTAAGTTTTTCAACCTGGGAGTCTAGACTTCTCGGGCGTCGCGTTCGGGAATATGGGTGGTCACAATGTATTCAAAAATAAGACCTGTATACGAAACATCCTTTTATTAAAAATATTTTAATTTAAAAACAGGTGTTAGAAAATTAAATATTACCTGGTAATAACAACGTAATAAAATAAACTTAAATTTGTAATGTGTAATGTGTAAGTCTACCCAACAAAATGTTTGTCCTTTATGTAACAAACTTCATAGAAGCTCAGAATGTAATTTAGATACAAGGGAGTATACTAATTGTAAATTTGTATATGACGTCCTGAAGATACTACATAGTAAATATGATCACACAGTGTGATAAAAAATGTGAAGGTTGTAAACGAGCTGTTGAAAGAATGAAGAGCAGAACTAAGTATTCGTAGCAACCACTTGATTGCTTCAGTGCTTTCACTCTAACTATATAGATATTTTGCATAATAATATACAGAGAATGGCGACTCACATGTTGCAGCTGACGCAGTTTGTAGAAGATATAAACCCATGGGTCTTGTGTGATACTGAAACACATGTAACACGAGATGTGGAAGAGAATGAAATATTGGGTGACTTCTGTTGGGATATTTCTCACCAGTTATTAGGTCGTAACAGTTATGATACAGATAAATTAACTTCTTTTCTTAGTTGCGGCCTGCTATAGACCACCTAACACCTCTGTAGGTCAATTTTTAAACTATTTGAAAGACAACCTAAATGACAATATATTTCAAAGCTATAAAACCTTTCTTCTGGGTGATATAAATATCGATTTATTGATGAACAGCACTGAGTCTAGAAGGTTGAAAGATATTATTAGGGGAGTAGATTTCACACAGATTGTTACTAGGGAAACCCACAATAGTGGTGTCTCACAAACACTGATTGATCACATAATTACCAATGGCTTTGGAGCTGTGGAGCTTGTTAGAGATTTTCCGATGATAAGTGATCACGAGATTATTGGTACCAAGTTTAAACTTCAAGGTACTGTATGTGAAATACCTTGACACATGTATGTTCGGAATCTGAATTAGCAAGCAGTTTCGAGGCTGATTACAGAGTTTATAGGGAATGATTGGGACTACAATTCTGTTGATGTTAATAAATTAAATGTTGATTTTTAGCAAAATTTACATGATGCTATTGATAAGGCTGCTCCCTTAAAATTAGTAAAACCTAGAAAGTTCCTTTGGGTGGGCAAAGAGCTAAGAAATGCTCAGGTTGAGAGGGACAAAGCGTAAAGAAAGTTTTCTTTCTCAAAGAATGAACTGGATTGGAGAATTTATAAACAGAAAAGAAATATTACACTGTCCATGATCCGACTTGAGAGGAAAAAGAACCTTAATAATAATATCGATGCTTGTAGAGGGGACGGGAGGAAGATGTGGAGAACAATAAAAAATGTACTAGGCAAGGGTAAGGGGCGTGCCGATTTTTCTCAAATCGACTTTTACGGCCACTATGGACCTACGGAGGAGAACTTCAATAACTTTTACTTCGATAGTTTCAATAAAGTAGAACAGAGTCTCGAAAAGCGGAACTGGAGCAGTGATGTCAAAGTATGCAAGTCTCACAAGTTAAGAAAAGTTGTGTTTAGCTTAAAAAGTCGAAGTACGAGTGACACTGAAATTATGATAAGATTAATGATTTTTTTGTCATCGGTTATCCTTTATTGTATTTAATTAATACAAGTTTTGAAACGAATACATTTTCTGAGGACTTATTGTATTCCGAAAATTCCAAAGCCTAGTGTACCAAGTGACTTTAGACCAATTAATTCATTATATGTTGTTGATAAAATCATTGAGACTGTTGTATGTAGAGAGTTGAGAACTTATTTTGAAACCAATGAATTGTTATTTTCTGCTCAATCAGGGTTTATGACAAAACATTCTTGTGAGACGGCTGTTCAGTATGCATGCGCAACATGGCGGAACGATGTAAAGGACGGGAAAACTGTGCTTAGTGTGTTTATAGATTTAAAGTGAGCATTCAAAACTATCGACCGGGATATACTGTGTACAAAATTATTAAGTTATGGTGTAAGATCAAAAGCCTTGAAATGTATCAAGAGTTACTCAACAGACAGGCATCATAAAACGAGGGTTGAGGGAAAAGTGTCGGAAAGAGGGAAAGTGCTTGGGGACTTCCCCAGGGTAGTATTTTGGATCCGATATTCCTACAATATTGGATAAATGCTTCATTAGTCTTTTTGCAGATGATACTCTCACATCTGTATCTGGGTATAATTTGCCTGAAATGGCTGAAACATTGAATAATAAACTGACAATACCATTTAGATGGCTCCGTAAAAATAAATTTAAACTAAGCGAACTGAAAACAAGGTGCATGGTGATAGAGTCTAAAGCAAATTGCAAAATATTTAATGAGTTAGGGTTAAAAATAAATATAAACAATTGTGATATTAAAATTGTAAATGAAATTAAATACTTAGGAGTACTGTTGGATCCTCAGCTAACATTTTGTAATCATGTCAGTTATCTATATAGAAAGATTGGGAAAAAGTAGGGTTCTTTAATCGTACTTCGTCACATTTATCACCTTGGTCGAAAAGGCTTGTATATAATACTATAGTTTTACCCCATTTTGCTGCTGATTTCATGTAATGTAATAAGGAGAGTATTGGTAGAGTCCAAATACAGCAGAACAATTATGCGTGTACTATTGAACTGTAATAGATATATACAGATAAAGGTAATGTTGCGGTCATTGGACTGGTTTTCAGTTGTGCGGGTCATTGAAGGGGCTAACATTCGATTGATGTATAATATAAAAAATAATTTGTTGTCCCATTATTTGAATACCTTTTTAGTACAACGAGCTAAATACAATTACTAGTATGAGAAAAAAATACTTAACCATAATAAATAAAAGAATATATCGCAAGACAAATATCTAAATGAATACTATGCCTAAACGGCATTTAACGGAAGTTGGGCGCCAGTGCCGGCTAATACCGACCACGATAGATATATACCTAATTTCTAGATACTTATCTGCGGACAGCAGCCTGCAGGTATCGGATGCTCTGTTCGGACCAAAGGTACGGCAGTGGTACAGCGATCGGCGTGATATCACCATTGTACGGCAGGCGGTAAGTTGCTGCGGCAGCCTTGGTGGTGTGGCTGTTACGATGGGCTTGCAGTGCTAGAAGTAGCAGGAACAGGAGCTGACGTAGACGTAGAAATAGAAATAGATATAGGCGTCGAATTAGAACCAGGAATAGACATGGCCTAGCAGAATAGATCCTGTACAATGGAACAACACATGGAATTACAAAAAAAGCCTTGAGGTAAAGAAAACTTACCGTGGTAGTAGGTACTAATAAAGAAGGGAGCACGCCACGCTGCTAGTTGCCGACAGACAGATCACAAAATAACCGGTTAATTGTCAGAGGCAGCGCTAGTCGTAGCTAGACAAATGACAAGGTCGAAAAAGGATTTTGGAAGAGATAGCGATGGTGAAATCTGCACAATAGACGGCGTGTTTCCTGAAATGGATAAGAGAGGTCGCCGCTCATGCGGATTTAATCAGAAAATGAGTAAGCTCCGCCGGAGATTGGGAATCGACAAATACGAAGAGGAACATTTGTGACGAGGGTGAAAACCCAAACGTTAGAATTTTGTAAAAACTCTAAAAATGACCTATTTTTATCTGTAAAAAAGATTTTCAATTCATCTCGAAATTCTAAAAGCCTCGTTCGAACTTTTCCTCGTGACAACCACATAACTTCAGTAAGGAAAATCAGTGAGTCGTATTTGGCACGATCTTGTAGTTCGGTATTTGTGGCTGTGTGCGGTATTTCAGTGTCGGCTTGTTCGCACATACATCCATCATTGACGATTCGTCACTATTTTCACGATTCGCAAGCGTGTGAATACGCTCATTATAATGAGTTTATAACCCATTTAAAAATAAAAACGATTCTTCATAAATCATGCTACTGAAAAAAGTACGACTCGGTGTCATGTTAACCGATCGATATAAAACTTTGATAAATGTCAAATTAACATTTATTTTTATTAAAAAGGTTGACAAACGATGATTTAAAAAATTCACAACATCATCATCTTGATCTGCAAGAAGCTGGCGAATCGGATACTTAACCCATGTAATGACTCGTTTTAACCAATATCAATTTCTAACCTCTGTGGTCTTGTGTTTCCTTTTACAAATTAAGTTCAGTGTTTGCAGTTATTTTCAATCTATCTTGCTTTTTTGTTTGTATTGCGGGCGCTTCTTATTGGGCGGTAAAATTGAATGGGTCTATGACCCATTCAATTGGCTTTTATTCATCATTTCAATGGGCTTTTATTCACCCTCCATCGGTTCTTGTTGTTATGCCTTCCGTCCATTTATCTCGCTTTGTTACACCCAGCGTGCATCGTTCTGTTGCTCTTTAAATCCGTATATTGCTTGCAGTATAAATATTCATATATTTTTGTTTCTATTGAATGTGTAGTTTCTAGTAATTTTATTTCGATCTGTTCTATTGTTTGTAAAGAGAATAAAGAGTTTTGAAGGTAAACATTAGTACATATGGAAACCATTCCCAATACAATTTTATACGAACTATCTTTGTATGAATTTGAAGGAGGTTTGGGTTGTTATTTATATATCCGGAATTGGCAACAATGATGTCGCCAGGCGCAATCATAAAGTTTGACATTGTTGACTGTATACGTACTCAGAACGTTTTGTCATACTGATGCTATTTGTGTTGTTTAGTGACTTGAAAATTTCATTTCAGTGAAAAAAATGGAATTAAATGTGAGAATTTTTGTGTGATGATTTACTATGACTTTCGACGTGGATTATCTCAACAACAGTGCATCGAATAACTCACTTCGACTACTGACGATCAAGCTCCATCTAAAACTACGATATATCACTGGTTCGGTGAATTCAATCATAGCCGTCATTCGCTCACATGTGACATACCTTCATCATGTGACATACCGTGAGATTGAGGTATCCCTGGGGATAAGTATGACAAGCATACCAAGATTTTACATGAACATTTACACGTGAAACACATTTATGCGCGTTGAGTTTCGCAAGATTTAACAATCGAAAAAAACTCGTGTCAATTGGTGCAAAGAAATGCTCAAAAAATACAATCGTGGTGCGTCAAAAGCCGTATATAACATCTACACTGGTAACGAATCTGGGATTTCTACGTTTGAGCCCGAAAGTAAACAGCAGTCGAATGTATGGATGTTTCAAAATGAGTCAAATCCAAGAAAAGGTATTCTGTGCGATTTTATTGGGATAAATGGGCATGTGGCTACAGTGCCACCTGAGAATTGTAGAACGTTTGTTTGCCAAAAGTCTCTAAAGAAATAAGAAAAAACAACTAGCGACGCAGAATCATTCTTCAGCATGACAACGCGAGCTTATACACATCGGATCGAACAACTCAATATTTGATCGGTCAAAACATCGAATTCATGGATTATCCGTCGCACAGTCCTGATTTGATACCCAACGATTTTTTTGTTCTCGTCTGTAAAGAATAAACTACGTGGCCAACGATATTCAATGCCAGAACAAGCGATTGATGCGTTCAAAATGCATGTTTTGGAGATACCTCAATCGGAATGGAAAAAGTGCTATGAAAATTGGTTCAAACGTATGCAAAACTGTATCGATCATCGCGGAGAATATTTTAAAAGCAATAAAATCATGTTCAATGATAAATATTTGTTTTTATTTATTATTCCAGATACATAAATAACAATCCTGGTATTGTTGATTAAAAATGGATTAACTCTAAAATACAATTTTATACAGTATCAAAAAAGCGAAAAATCGAAAATGGGTAGACCTGTTATATTATCTTGTATTGTTCTCTATATTGGCTATTGTTAAGGACAATGTACTGCAAAAAATTCTTATTATTATTATTATTACCTCATTTCTTGATTTCAGAAGATTTGTAACATTATAGTCCGGTCAAATTAGACAGAAAAATAAGAGTGATGGTACATAAATTCACATCAAGCTGGAAGTGACTAAAATTGTTCAAAACATAATTAAAAATAACATTTCAAAATTCCCCATCGTTCCGGTACGTGGAACAAAATTGATTCGAAGTCAAAGGACAAAAAAAATGGGTTTTTTGTGATTTTCATCAAAACGGTAAGTTTTATCGTAAAATTACCTTAGACAAAAATTGTAGATCATAAAATTATCTAAAGAAAATTATAAAGGTATCAATAATTGTTTTCCTAAGAGCCACCGTTCCTGAGATATAATGATTTAAAAAGTTGTATGCGTCATAATATGCATAAGTACGTTGATCCTGTATTACTGTTCCTAGTCTGCTATTTACGATTGTTTTGAAAAGGTAAATATTAATATTAACAACACTAATGCGATATACATCATTGGCGGAGGATACTTACTACACCGTGTTGTGTGGGATAGCGAAGAAAAATTCAACGTTATTTTTGATAAATACGTTCAGTATGTACGTCGACAATTTGGTCCCAGAGTTAGTGTCGTATTTGATGGCTATAATGATTGCACGACAAATATTAAACCAGGAGAACAACGTCGTCGAACTTTAACATATTCATCTTCCGATATTTTATTTGATGAACTTATGACAGTTTCTACCAGTCAACAGAAATGTTTTGCAAATAATCACAAGTCTCGGTTCATTTCAATGTTGAAAGAAAAGTTTACTGCTGAAAATATATTGGCTAAACAAGCTAATAACCATGCCGATGTACTGATTATTTAAACAGCAATAGAGCAATATACAACTATTGTTGTTGGTGAAGATGTAGACTTACTCGTATTACTCACTCCTCGAACTCCAACTGAAAAAACTATTTTCTTTTTAAAACCAGAGAAAGCTCAAAATTAATCGGAAATATATTCATCAAAAAGTTCATCAACTTTTGCAAAGTGTCAAAATCATGTACTATTTTTACACGCAATAACTGTCTGTGATTTGACATCTGCCTTTTACAGGAGGGGTAAAACAACAGTGTTAAAAATGTTTGAAAAACAAGATTAATTCAATGTGCTGAAGTTTTTAGAAAAAGAAATTCAACACCACAAGAAATTGTCACCAACGGAATTCGCTTTCTTCTTTCTCTGTACGGAGCTTCTAAGAAAACTACCTGCTTAGATAAGTATCTATATGCATGTTTTGTTAAAAACACTCGAAATAAAAAACAAGTGCAATTAGCTTGTCTTCCTCTAACCTCAGTTGCTGCTTATCAACATCTTTTTCGGGTATATTACCAAGTTCAAGTGTGGCTTGTTTATCAGCTAGATCCAAAAGACTGGGGTTGGAAGTTGGTCGACAATACATTAGAACCAATTCAGAATTTACTCCCACCTGCGCCGGAAAAACTGGTAAACACAATTTTTTGCAACTGTAAAACGGGATGCAGTGCTAAATGTAGTTGCAAAAACGTTGGACTCCTTTGTTCTTTGGCATGTACGAATTGTCAAGGCCAGTCGTGCTCTAATGTTGAATCACCAACAGTAGAGGATTCGTTTGCTACCAATGAAGAGACATGCAATACATCGCTCCTGACGCAAATCACTTACACCCAGGATGAAGAAGAAGAAGAAGAAGAAGAAGAAGAAGAAGAACAAGAAGATGTAATTGAAGATTATGAATCGGACGAATACATTTTTCTACTGATTTTTAATTTCCATCGCTTATATAAATTCCAACCCTTGCTAATATCTGTTATTATGTAATAGTTTCCAATCAAACAGAATCATAACAGACCTGTGGAATAGGCCTACTGGGGAAACCATGTTAAAAAAAACGCGCTTAGTAGACTATCTCAGAGGTGGCGTGGAAACGTGTGCATATTATGACGCTTATAACTTTTTGAATCGTTATATCTCAGGAACGGTGGCTCTTAGGAAAAAAATTATTGATACCTTTTTTATAGATAATTTTATGATCTAAGTCTTGTTTGAAGTAATTTTACGATAAAACTTACCGTTTTGATGAAAATTGCGAAAAAATCCATTTTTTTTACATTTGACCTCAAGTGATTTTTTTCCACGTACCGCAACGATGGGGAATTTATAAATGATATTTTTAATTATGTTTTAAACAATTTAACTCACTTCCAGCTTGATGTGAATTTATGTACCTTTGAATGTCTAGATTGACCGCACTATTATTCAATAATACATGCAATAATTTTTTAATATTACCACTCTCAACATCTGTTTATTTACTTTTCTTTTTTCGATTGAATCATTTCAGAAAGTCAGCAGGAAAAGATAAAAAAAGTGGAAATAAATTGGATATTCCAGACAGGATTGACCTGAAGGAGGTTGCGGAAAATTCGGATAATAGAGAAATATCTAAACTGGCTGAGTTAACTGAAGAAAAATAAAAGAAATAGATAAATCGTCTGCTCCTACACACGTATAATAAATGTATAAATCATCCCGAACACATGGATGAAGGCATATGATATTTATTATGTTTCCTTGACCTAGCAAAATAATTTTTATTTTTGCCGCTTTCCCCCTTTTTTTATTGCATCAGTTTCCGTTTTCCACATCCATTATAATGTCGGATTAAAACAACATATAGTGTTTAAAAATATATACTTTGATAAGAAAAAGAAATACAGTGCTAACATGATATTGTATTATTTTGAAGTAATAAAGCACCAGAAGAGACAAATATCTGTGCAACGACATTCCTCGATGAGGCCCAAGCATTCGACCGAGTGTGGCACCAGGGCCTCCAATACAAGCTGGAAAAATATCTACCACAACAAATGAACCAAAGTCTTCATTCATCACTGACCGTCACTTTAGAGTCAAGCATGGTGAAGAACTTAAAAAGATATGTGCTGGAGTGCCACAAGGCAGCATTCTCGGACCTGTCCTTTATTTTCTGACCACCAGCGATATCCCGCAGAGCAGTGGAGTAGTGACGGCAACATTCACCGATGATACTGCTTTACTCGCTATTGGAAATTAAATTCATTAAGCTACAAACAAACTCCAACAGCTGTCAACAAGGTCACCAATTGGACAAAGAAATGGCGCATTAAATTAAATGAGGCGAAGTCGACCCAGGTCAATTTCATCAACAGGAAATTTAACTATATAGCAGTGATAGTCAACCAGAAAAGAATCCCACATGCCAACGAAACAAAGTATCTGGGCATGACTCTGGATGCCAAGCTAAGATGGAAAACGCATTTGAAGAAGAAACGTGAGCAACTGGGTCTCAAATTCAGAAAAATCTATTGCTACTAGGGCGCCGCTCTTTGTTGTCAATGCACAATAAACTGCTTCTCTATAAGCAACTTCTAAAGCCTATATGGACTTATGGCATCCAGCTTTGGGGATCCTCCAAGAAATCTATCAGACGTTCAGACAGAATCATTCAGACGTTCCAAAATAAAGAATTTCGCAGTATCGTGGTACATCCGAAATGAAGACATTCATCGAGACCTGAAAGTGCCTATGGTGGAAGATGAGATCAAGAGGTTTGTAAGCAAACACCAGAAGAGGCTGGAAAGCCATGAAAATGTCGAAGTGATCTCGTTACTCGACAACAACGGTTTTATTCGGCGACTGAAGAGACTGAAACCGTTCGAATTAGTGTAGTGACAGTGAAGGGTGCCCGGAATTTATTCTGTGCATATGCCAATCACATGAAAAGAGTGATTAGTGTATTGTGGCGCACGTCGTTGGACATGTATCTACCAAACAGACTATGATTAAGATATGATTTAGTTTTTAGTTTAGATAATAGAAAAATATTGTTAATTAGATATAATTAATCTAGTTACAATTTGTAATGTTTATATGACAGAATTAGAGAATAAAAAAAAGAAAGACATTTTTGTTTTTAGTCGCTAGTTTTATTTTAAACGATCAATGAAGTATACTCCTCATATTTTTTCTCTTTCATCAAAAAGTAATATTAACAACTAATATAATACCTTTGAATTTATGTTGTTATGTCTTAATAACTTCAGAATGTCATTCTTGTTAATTCTGTTATTAAAGCTGCTAATCTAAAGTACCAAATATTATTTGACAAAATTAAAGAGTGACAAGTAAACAACTCAGTCCTGGCACTATTTGATATGGATTAGAGCGTCTCCCTTGACTAATTTAATTGTTTCGGTATTATTACGAGGGTTGCTATTTATGTATCCGGAATAATACATAAAAACAAATATATCAGTTTTATTGTTTTTCAAAATATTCTCCACGTTGATCAATATACTTTTACATAGGTTTGAACCAATTTTCATAGCACTTTTTTCATTCCGATTAAGGTATCTCCAAAACATGCATTTTGAACGCATCAACCGCTTCTTCTGGCATCGAAAATCGTTGACCACGTAGTTTATTATTCACGGACGAGAACAAAAAGAAAGCAATAGGTGCCAAATCAGGACTGTACGGCAATTCGATGTTCTGACCGGTCAAATATTGAGTTGTTCGGTCCGATGTGTGAGAACTCGCGTTGTCATGCTGAAGAATGATTCTGCGTCGCTGATGGTTTTTTTGTTATTTCTTCAGAGACTTTTGGCAAACAAACTATTTTTTAAGCTTTTTTTTTGCACCAATCGGCATGAACCTTTTTTTGAGCGATTGTCAAATTATGCGGAATCCAACGCGCGCAAGTCTTTTTCACGGACAAATGTTCATGTAAAATATTGTGTATGCTTGTCATACTAATGCGCAGGGATGCCTCAATCTCACGGTATGTCACATGACGATCTCGCTTTGTTAGTTCGCGCACACAACAACCGATTTTGGACGACCTTCTTTAAATTCGTACATGAGCGAACGTCGGCCATGATTAAATTCACTAAATCAGTCATATATAGTGGTTTTAAATGGTGCTTCACGGCCAAAGATTGAAGTGGGTTGATCAATACACTGTTGTTGAGATAATCTACGTTGAAAGATGTAGTAAATTATGGCAAGAAAATTCTAACGAGTTAATTCCAATTTTTGACTGAGATAGAATTTCACACAAATAACGTTTGTATGATAAAATGTTCTGAGTGTGTATACTGTCAATAATGTCAAACTTTACGATGTATATATCAAATGGAGCCTTGCAACGCCATTGTTGCTAATTCTGGATATATATATATATATATATATATATATATATATATATATATATATATATATATATATATATATATATATATAGCAATCCTCGCATATTCATTGTTATTGACCATCTTCGCCCAGCTCTCTGACAAACTGTCTTATTCCTTGTTGTTCCATAATGTTCCATAGATCTAACAAGAGGTAACCTGACTTTGCAGCATCAGGATAATATAGTGGGTGAGAAAGTAGATTCACGCTTGGCTCTCTGATTTGTTGGGTGATTTTGGCACTACAAGATTTTGGCACTACAAGATTTTGGCAATACAAGACATCATCTTGTATTGCCATGCTAGGCAATAACACTTTTTCTATTATTCAGCCTTGGACGTTTTTGAATCAAAGTCATGTATAGTCTATCAACCTGAGCATAATAGTATTCAGCCCTTATGGTTTAATTAGCATTCAGAACCTCATAGTTAACATTTCCTTTAAAATCTCACCATACTGTGAAGACCTAGTTTTGAAGTGGGCAAAGGTAATTGTCTTCGGGTTTATGGTATTAGATTAGTTGTAAATATTACTTTTTGATGAAACAGAAGAAATTTGAGGAATATATTTCATTGATTGTTTAGATTAAAACTAAAAATAAGGCTAAAGACAAAAATTACTTTCCAAATGAAAGAATATCAAAATAATACAATATCATATTAGTACTGCGTTTATTTTTCTTATCAAAGTATATATTTTTAAACACTATATGTTGTTTTAATCCGACGTTATATCCGAGTTTACAAGGCTGTAACAAAAACATTGTACTAATGACGCACAAAATCAATGCCTTTATCAATAAGTTTTGGTATTTGTATTATAAGCCGTTATAACAGTTATTTTTTCTTACGAAGCCTTCTATATAGAATCCGCTAGAAAAAAGGATCTCTGCCTAACCTGGACAAAAGTACACTGCAGAACGTTACACGTTTAATTTTGTTTTCAACTAAAAGTTGATATGGCACCCACGTGCCCTTTCTTTACACTTTGTTCGGTTGTTTTAAACACCGTTGAATTGTAGACCATGAAACTTAAAGTTTGGTGGCTGAATGGTTTGTTTTGTATGAGTTTCAGTTTCAGTCAACCTTATCAAACTTAATAAGTCTTCCAGATTTAATACCATCGAAAAAATTAAAATCGACGTTTTTAATTTTTTAGAGAATGTTGGGGAATGCTAAAGTTTGGGTAAAGAAGTATTTGGTGGAAGCTTCTGCTGAGAGTTTGATTTTTTTGTAAATATGATAGGGATGATAATAGATTTGTTTCTATGCCTAACCATATCCATATTCTAAACCATGATTAGGATGAGATGGTGATTTAATCAATACTGACATGTTAAGGATAAACAGCATTATGGAATTAGTGGCATTGTAACTCATAAAGTATGAAACGTATAATTAAACTTATTCCACTTATCCACATTCAGCTTTTCCATTCTTATAGGGTTCGCCTAATTTTTGACATTTTACAGTAAACACCTAAATATCAATATATTTAAATAGAATATAGGTTATGTTTTATTAATGTAAGTTAAAGCATCGTTTCTCAATCTGGGGGTCGCGTTCAGAAATATGGAGGATCGAAATGTCTTTTTCATTTAAGTATTAAATAAATTAAAAATTTATATTATTTATTTAAAATTTAATATTTATTTAAGTAAAAGTATTTTTCATTTAAAAACAAGTGCTAGAAAATTAAATATTACTAGGTAATCACAATAGAAAATTACCAGGTAATAACGTAATAAAATAAACTTAAATGAAGTATGTTCATTCATTTGTGTATTCAAATGTGAAAATACATCACTCAAGTAAAAACTCTCTTGTAAAAACTCTGAAATTAGGCTAAATTTTATCTATAAAAAGATTTTAAATTCATTTCGCAATTTAAAAAGCCTCGTTAGGACTTTTCCTAACGAGGCTTTTTGCTGTCCAGTCGATAACTACCTGTCTTCAGTATGGAAAAGCAGTGAGTCGTATTTGGCGCCCATTTCATCACACAATGTAGAAAGCAATCTAGTCTGTAATGGTTGGGTTTTAATAAAATCAACAGTCTTTACGGCTCTCGACAACATTTTGTAAATTATCTGCCATCTCTTTGTAGCAAGGACATTTCGGTGAAGAAAGTAGTGCGTCCATTCCATATGTGGCAGATGGTCTTTTAATTTCACTATCAAACCACTGTTTTTCCCGTTATCGCTTTCGCTCCATCAGTGCATACCTCAATGCATTTATTAAAGTTCAAATTTTCGTTTGTGTTTCATCGATAAAAACTTTAAAGAGTCCTTCGCCAGTTGCACGACCAGGGATTGATTTTCAAAATAGGATATTTTCTTTAATTGCTCCCTCGCATTCGTATCGAAGAAAACACAAAAATTGCGCCAAGTTCGACAGGTCTACCGAATCGTCTGAATAGCAAAAAATCCACTTGCTTTAACCCTCTCAATTATTTGATCGTGAACATCAATGGCCATTTCAATCATAGGTCTTGATATTGTGTCATTTGAAAGTCTAACTTTTTTGTTTTTTCCGGACTTATCATCACATTGGCATATCAATGGCAGCGGGTAAAATGAGCTTTTCCACAATCGTGTGGAGCTTAGAGTCCCTGGCCACTCTTAATGCCACTAAATAGGATGCTTGAAGTGCTGCAGTCTCATTACGGCCTGATTTGCAATTTGTTGATTTTCCTAGGCGAATAATTTACGATTTGTCGTTGACGATTTGTCGTTTAATACAAAGACAAATAGATGATTTAGATAGAATAGATGTTTATTTTTTAGAATAGATGTTTAGATAGAATAGATGTTTAGAAATTAGAATAGATGTTTTTTTCACTATTCACAAGCTTGTGAACACGATCGTAGGAGTTTATAAGCCGTTGAAAAATAAAAAAAGATTCTTCATAAATCACGATACTGAAAAAAGGACGAATCGACGTCGTGTTAGCCGGCTGATGTAAAAATTTAATAAACGACAAAATAAACATATTGTGGTGAGGGGGTCGCATTGTTTCTTATTTAACTTTTTGGCTATTTAGTGGACCACGACACTAAAAAGGTTGAGAAACGATAAGTTAAAGTATTGTCAGTAGAGGGCAATATTCTTAAAATTTGAAAAAACGACATTACTTATGAATATAAGTAATGTCGTTTTTTCAATGACTATACCTAATAAATGGTAATTTTTTATTGTATTCAAACTTCCGTTAGGGGTCGCTGCCAAACAGACTGAGAGTTTGCGCGTCTGCAGTGTCAAATTTATTCAGTATAGTCTTGAAAATCATCATGAAAGGCTTAACATGACAGCAACGCTTTCAAATTGTCGAAATTTATTATCAAAATCAGTGTTCTGTGTATCGCCGATGTTGCTGGAGGTGTTGATGAAGATTCAAATTTGTCAATTTGTCGCCGTTTGCAGTAAGTTGGGTTTTGTTATTCAACTACATGGAAAATCTGATCTGGAGGAAATGTGGTTGGATGGAGAACAGGACAGCTCCACCTGTCATATAGCCAATTCAAACAATGGATTTATTGAGGGAACAATTCAGTGAGAAAATTATTTCAAGGAGCGAATCTGTTAATGGGTCACCAAGATCATGTGATTTAATGGCTTTAGAATATTTTCTTTGAGGTGTGAACTTGGACAATTGCGGACCTGAGATTGCTTGAAAAAGTGATCGGAAAACGCTTGCAAACATTAATGACATTGAATGTTATTTCACATAAAATAAATAGTTTTAAGGCATGTAATTTGGTTGTTGTTTTATTTGAATTTAAAGTTCGGACCTACTAAAAAAATCACCCTATATATTTCCAATAAAAAAAAGCAATATTCATATATTCCTAACTATAAAAAGTACAAAAAATTTGTTCAAAAGAAGTTGAAGGGCATTAGAGACAAACATAGATTTATCCATGCAGTTATACGAAGGTTTTTCGAAAAGTTTTTGATCTGTCAGAGAAAATACAAGATTTTTGAGAATTAATTTATCTATCAGTACTTTGACACCGACCATTGTTATATTCTGCCGTCATCATAAAATTGTGTCTCAACAACTGTGCTTCCTTAGCAAGAGGTTTTAAAAATCCTTGACTTTGTAATACTGAATATAAGTATTTGATAAATAGTACTACATTCTGTCAAAAAAGTACTGGGAATTGATCATTGAAGTTGGCACAACTGTCCTCTATACTGACGCAGAGTTTGAATATGATCTGTTATTTAGTTTGTTTACAGTGCTCGATTTTATCAGTCCATCTCAAGTGTGTTTTGCGGTTTATACAATGGATAAAAACATCGAACAAAGAATTTCTCTTAGATTTTGCATTGCAAATGGAATTTCGTGTGCCGAGTCGCTCAAAATGTTGCAAAAGACTTACGGTGAATCGACTTTATCAAAAATACTTGCATATGAGTAGTACAGTGCTTTAAAAGGCGGTTGAGTTGTGATGAAAGATTTGCCTCACTCTACTCGGCCATGAACGTCTTCAGGTAAAGTTAACATCGCTAAAATGCAGGAAATGGTAACTGAAAATCGTCATTTAAGCTTGAGAGCGATAGCCGCTGATTTTCCTGTGTCTCGCAAATCAATTCGTACCATTTTAAGCGATTGTTTAGGCATGAAATGCGTTGCCGTTCGACTAGTGCCGAAAGACCTGAATTTTCTGCAGATTCAATCGCGTAAAGGTCGCTGACGACATGCTAGAACAAGTCAATTCCGATCTCATGTTCATAAAACGCATGGTAACTGGTGATGAGACATGGGTATACGAGTATGACATGCAAACCAGTCAACAAGCTTCGGAATAGCGCCTTCCAATTGAGTCGAAACCAAAAAAACCACGTCAAAGTCGATCAAAAGTTAAGGTGATGTTAACGGTTTTCTTTGATTATTGCGGTGTTGTTACTTAAATTACTCGGAATTCTTGCCAGAAGGTCAGACGGTAAATAAAGAAAATTATCTGAGCGTTATGCGTCGTTTGCGAGAGCAAATTCGTCGAAAAAGGCCAGATTTCTGTAAAGAAAACTCTTGGATTTTGCATCACGACAACGCACCATCTCATAAGGCTATCATTGTGAACGAATTTCAGGCCAAAAACTCAACAAATACTATCAAACAATCACCGTATACACCTGATATGGCCCCGGTCGACTTATTTCTCTTTCCAAACCACAAATTACGCCTTCGAGGCACCCGTTTTCAGTCGATAGAAGACACAAAAGAGAATTCGCGCCGAGAACTGTAGCCGATTCTGGAAAATGCGTTTAAAAAATGTTTTGACAATTGGATTATTTGTTGGTATATGTGTATTATTTCGAAAAGGACCTACTTTGAAGGCGAGACAATAAACTTGAAAAAATAATAAACATTTTGTGTTTTATTGACCAATTCCCGGTACTTTTTTGACGGTGACTTTTCAAATATAAAGAGAAAACCTTTATATATTAATCCAGATTTGTCATTTAAAGTAAATCCCTCTCAAATGCACTTATTCTAACACTTTTTTCAGCTTTCGAAACAGTTTTTATAATTGTCTATTAATATTTCCTTCAAAGCGGCGAGATGACTTGTTTCTTCAATCAAGGGAACTCGAAAAAGTTAGACGATACTATATCTGGTGAATATGGTGTTTGCAGAGTGAAATTTGTTTGATTTTTAGCGAAAAATTATCATAGTCAAGTAACTATCATAGTTATTTGGTCATACTTACTCTCCCTTACGACCCTCGATTTATTTTAGCTAATATAATATTGGACACATGTATTTACAATGCGCAAACGTTCAATATTCAGATTCACTGAATTAAAAAAAAATTTGAAGACTGTATATGTTAAGTTGTTGTACTGAAAATTGATTTTACAATAAAGTAAATTCCATTATTATATTTAAATCATTATTTAGGAAAGATAATATTCAATTTTCCGGGACAAACCTTTTAGGCAACAACAAAACCAATACAATCAAGCTAGCCTAAAACGAAAACCAAAAAAGAAAAATAGCAGACCAGTTGCTCTGCGAAAACAATTACGTAAAAAATCTATTAGCATTATTCTCCCATACAAAAACATTGCACATACAGAATCGAACGCAAACGCCGTAGTTCAGCAAGTTTGCGAAACATCCGCCCGCCGTAACGGATGTACCGGGCCAAAGGGCCAACGTTCCCAATTTAAACGGTCCGTATTTCAACTAAATCTAATCACGCGATACACGGCACCGCCCATACAACTTCCGTAAACAACTCACTCGGCCAAAGTGGAGGCTCATTTCGCAAAGAGCACGGGTCTTTTTTCGTCAATGGGGCGGTTAAACGGGGCCCCCGAACGATAATTCCGAGTACGGCCGGCAGATGACGATTAAATATGTTACGACGATGTTGGGAAAAACGCTAATGGATTAGTTGGAGGTGTAACATAATGAAATTTAGCAAAGTACAATGTCAAACAAGGGCAGATGAATTTTTATAGCGACTTTTTATATTTGACATTTTTTTTGCCTGTATACTTGGGCGAATTAAGTTTTTTGCATTACAATGAATAGAAGCGGAATGCTAAAATATTAAGTCTTTTTCAATTATGCACTGCACTCAATTAAAAAAAGTTAAATGCCTTATAGTGGTTTAGATTAATAAAACCTACTACAAGCATACACACATGTCCAAAATGTAAGAATATTCAAACATTTCACTTTATTATTGATATTATGCATTTCTTTTACTCGTTTACGTAATCATCATTTTAGTACAACTCTTACTGGCACCAAATAAAACTAGACAGCAAATGACCAATGTGTGTAAAATTGATTTATTATTTTGGAGTCAAAAAATGACAATGTACCAATTGCCTTCAAAAGTAATTTAAAAATAGAAAGAACATCTTTCAATAAAACTAATAGTAGTTCCTCCATGGGTCTGCTCCATTTGGCATGCTGTCGATTAAACGATTAAGTTAAGCTGTTTGTAGTCGAACCTGAAGCTATCCAAACTAATGTTCTTTGTGAATCCAAAACCAACCCAATTTTCGCCTCATCGGAGAACATCACGTTATTCCAGTCAGGGCTATGATCCACCATTTTTCGAGCCCCATGCAATCTTACATTTTTTTGTTGAAGGGTTAGTTTGGAAACACGTAAAGATCTTCTGTGATGTAAATTTACCACTTTCAGTCTGCGTGTTCTCTTGTGCATCGTTGTTGCCCATTTTTGGGGCGATCCTTTACGTTATTTGTCTCTTGGATTTTTTTTATGAATTTTCGATTCAGCACTTTGGGAAACACCTACAATTTCTGTCATATCACTTTGATTAAGGCCCTATTGTAACAGAGCAATTAATCTTTATCTGTTAAAATGCTATATCATGTTTCTAGGTATTTTTAAACGGATTGATTGAAAACTGAAATAACGTGTAAATACCAGTGCCCATGAACGGAATGGGCACAAATCGAAAAACCTGTGTTATCAGCAAAACATTGCTTTTGTTATTTTCATTTAAAAACGGTCTAAAATAAATATCCATCACAATTATCATGAGTATCATAGGCGTAGATATCCTATTTGTAAATATTCCAAACTTTTGGACATGTGTTTATGTTTCTATATGTTAAAAATTTCAGGTATTTCTTGATGAAAAATTACTCAATCTGTAATTGGAAATATATTCCGCATGGGATTTTTCATATGATTTTTTATTTCATTTTTCAAATTTAGCACCAACACCAAATCACTTTTTTAAATTTCTCGAGGACCGTTCCGCCAACCATGTTGGCATCATCAGGAGATGATTTAATCTATAAACAATTAGCAAATAATCATAAAAATATTCAGATTATATCAATTCCTGATGGTGTTAACATGGTTAATGAAACGTACGTCGTGAAGTTTAAGAAAATTGATTTGGTTTGGTTTGATTTAGTGGTAAATCACTTCGAGTTTAGTGTTTCACACCCAAGGTTTCAATAGAAGAATTGATGTATGTTGAATAGTTTAACAAAATTTTGTATAGAATATCCTATACGGATACAATAGTAAAACTTTTCATGTTTGTATTTAGAAGTGAAGAGAAGCGTTTGAATGTTTGCTGTGCTTTGTAATGACTACAATGAAGAGTTAATTCTCAAAAATATTATAGATATGTAGTATTTTTTTCAACTGTTAAATTTAACATTATTTGGTGAATCTTCGATCTTAGTTTATCTTATTCTAACGTTTTCTTGCATATGTATGAAAATGGGGGACGAAGAAGGGAGATATACAGTTGGGCTCGTGGAGAAAACAATTAAGAATTCCATGTAGGTGCTCTGTTGTTAGGTGAAAAATTATTTGTTTCTCATCTGTATCCAACTGCATCTCACATGTTTGGTTAGAGGCCCCACCCGAGGTTTAAGAGTGCTGTGTGGTTGCGATACCCGTCTTCGTTCTAAAAAAATTGAACGAAGGGATCCCAAGCTCCTTAAAAAGTTAAAGACTCGAGCCAAACTCTACTGATAAAGGACTACGGGGCCAGAAACCGATTTCTACCACCTACGTTTAATAGGAGATATATAGATACTATGCCAGTTGTCATCGAGACGTAATAATTTGTACACAACTTTCAAGGCACGCTTTGTGAACTGCATATTTTTCAGCCATCGACAAGATGTGCAATGAAATATTCGTATACGAATATCTCGCAAACGGCGTGAGATCACTATTCACCAAGAGTGAATATTTATATGGAAATTAAGACTCATCTCTATTTTGAAGTCAAAATATTCCCAGCTTTATAAGGTAAAATGATGTAAGTGAGTTAATTCCTTACAAAGTAGGTAGCAAGCGCCCTCTCAAGGCTCAAGCTAATACCAAATCCGGATTTGTCGCCTTTGAAAACCCAACTATCCCGATTTTGAACCTGATATCTTCAACCATTTTTAAATTATCTCAATTTTTCGAAAATTTAGTTTAGCTTATTTGCAACATTTGCAACATTAGCAACATTTGCCAAAACATTTATTGACTAAATCCTCTTATTTTGATCTCTACTATCATCAGTTGCTCTTTGGCGGTTAAGTTATGAGACACCCTGTATATACATATTATATATATATATATATATATATATATATATATATATATATATATATATATATATATATATATATATATATATATATATATATATAGCAAACGAAAAGAAAAGTAGGAGAGTCACGAAGAAATGGATTCAGGAGATAAGTACACCGAAGGGAATTACGTTGAGCACAAAACAAGCAAAACATTTGAAGAATGGGTATGACTCAAACAAGATATCAGCAAACTGGAGGTTTTCCAAATGGCGTACCTACATCAGATCCTAGGAATTTTTCACGACATACACCAAAATAAAACAACCAGTAACAAACATGTATGCAGAATGGATCTCAACCGACTACAACACAGCATATTTTGGCCCAGCCAACTGCCAACCAACCGGAAAATTCAACAAGCATCCCTTAGGAAAACCTGGCGGAAACAAATACAACAGGACTTAAAAAATCAACGAGTAATCATAAACGAGGCCAGAAATATCGTCCTTAGATCGACAAAAATGGTTCATGAAATCCGATATCCACTGTTGTTTAATGCCTTAAAAGGTGACAGGCCCCATCAACAACTACGAGCTAATGGAGACAAGAAGAAGAAGAAGAAGAAAAGCCAATACATGGAAGAAGGAAATACATGGAAACAGGTTTTTGTTTTCTACAAAGACAAATACAAATTCTCTTACTTAAAGCATACAGAAAACTATTGTTTTTCTATTTTTTGATTGCGAAAGCTTCACATTTTTTTATCGTTAACGTCTTGGTGAATTTGCGTAACTGATTATCCAAATACAAAACCATATTTTTTAAATGGACAAACAAGACTGACTACCTAAAAAAGGGTCTAGATTCTCGATTAAAAGGTTAAGTTTGTTTATTAAATCATTTTTTTAGACAGGATATACACCTCAATATTATATGTGGTTAGTCTCATCTTTTTGATGAATATGTGTCATGGACATGATCTATTCGCAGTTCCGTCTATAACAAATGTTATATATTTTATCGTCTTGATTCTCATAATTTTTAGTATTAAGTACTTTTTTTTCATGAAATCCGAAATCCACAGTTGTTTAATGCCTCAAAAGGTAACAGGCCCCATCAACAACTACGAGCTAATGAAGACAAGAAGAAGAAGAAGAATAAAAGCCAATGGTTGACAGCTTGATGGCAAGTGCTAACTAGGGTTAATCCACAGCGGTGTAGGTGTGCCCTAAATGGTCATAAATCATACATAATGGTAGTTCAATAATTTTTCTAAAACACTTTATCCCATATTGCACCAATTTGATTTATTTATGCATCTATGTAAATGAAAGGGTGCCTTTTGAACGGTGGTAGTAAACATAAATATTCCTTACCGAGGCAGTTTAAAATTTTAAGACCACGTATTTATTGACGATAATTCTTCTTCGCTAATAGCCATAACAATTAAACGAAACGGTCTCCTGTTTTTCTTTTCTTGAATGTTTAACCAGCACCAAATTGCCGGTCGTGTGCTTTTTTCTGCCTCTCTCCCCTATCGCAACTAAGCGGCAATTTAAGTTAATTAACAATTTCGTCTTTCGAAATGGTGACCAGATTTTATGATACCATTCAGAGCAAAACAAAACAAAATTAAGAGTTCAGATGGCCTAAAAGTAAGTTCTGCTCTGAACGCTCCACTTCTTTCTCGTTTTTTTTTGTTATTTATTTATAGGGAGGGGGTGAGGCCCTTTCGAATGGGATAATGTTTCGATGTTCTCATTTTGCTCGTTGCGTCTAAGAGTATTAAAATATTTTGTGGGAAAAGAAATGAAAGATTAGGGAAAGTATACTACTGCTTTGTTTCCAGTTAAGACTGGTTTTTATTATACTTATTTTTTTTAAGGGTTTTTAATGTTTATTGTTGCTGAAATAACTTTTTATTTGCATTGAGAAGCTTCTCTTATTTGAACATGTAAAATATACTAACGCATAGTTTTTGTCATTAAATTTGAACATTTTTCTGATGATGCTAACATGATTAGCGAAACACTCAAGTTAAGCAAATTTATTTGGTGTTTAGTAGTAAATCTCTTCGAGTTTAGTTTAATGATTTAAACGTATACACATTAGTCATCTTATCTTGTGTCATCGACCATGTGTTTCCTAAACTTGACCTAATATTTATGTCGAATACACTTTTCTGACGTCTAAAATGTAGTCATTGTTTGAGGAGTCATTTTCTAAGATATCGAAACGCAATTATGTGGAAAAATAAAATTATTTCAAACGTCCCAGATATTTCCTTTCATGTTAAGGAAAATAACTCGTGAATTCTCCTCGTAAGTTTTGCGTTTAGAGCAGGAACCATTTTCTTTATCGTTTTTCTTGATCCTTATAATTCACTTCCGCCTTTTTTTCTGACTTACTTATAACAAGAGGGTGAGTCCATTTCAAACGGGATACTGTTTCTACGCTTTCCTTATGCTCGTTACTGTTAAGGGTATTAAAATATTTTGCGGTGAAGAGGAAAAAATACTCTGTCTGCCTGGTTGCAAATTAAGATTGTTTTTTATTACTTTTATCTGACAATTCCTTTACTGTTTAATGTTCTTGAAATGATTTTATATTTGTTTTAAAATTGTTGTTCCTATGGAGTTGAAAGTTTCAATGTTTTGAAGTTTAAAATTGGAGAATAATTTTATTATTTGGACATGGAAACAGTTTTGTGTTTTCTACAAATATGTACAAATACAAAATCTCTTACTTAAAGCATACAGAAAACTATTGTTTTTCTATTTTTTGATTGCGAAAGCTTCACATTTTTTTATCGTTAACGTCTTGGTGAATTTGTGTAACTGATTATCCAAATACGAAACCATATTTTTTAAATGGACAAACAAGACTGACCTAAAAAAGGGTCTAAATTCTCGATTAAAAGGTTAAGTTTTTTTTATTAAATCTTTTTTTTAGACAGGATATTTACCTCGATATTATATGTGGTTAGTCTCATCCTTTTGATGGGTATGTGTCATGAACATGATTTATTCGCTGTTTCGTCTATGACAAATGTTATATATTGTATCGTCTTGATTCTTATAATTCAAGTATTTTTTTAATTTATTTATAATGAGAGGGTAATTCAATTTCAAATGGGATGTTGTTTTTTACGTTCTCCTCTTCCTCATTATGTCTAAGAGTCTTAAAATATTTTGTTGGAAGAAAAATAAGAGATGAGGAAAATATATATTACTGCTTCGTTCCAAATTAACATTCGTTCTACATTATTCTTTTCTGGTGGTCTTTTTAACGTTTAATGTTCTTTAAACGGCTTTTAATTTATTTTATAATATTTTTCCTTATTTGTACAGAATAAAAAATCACTGGAGGTTGCTCGGGTCTTAAAAATTTAAATATGATTTCGTCTTTGTTATCAACTAAACAAACAATACATTTTCAACTGCTTAATTACATAATCTCAATTTTATTTTCTTTATTCATATATTCATATATATATATATATATATATATATATATATATATATATATATATATATATATATATATATATATATATATATATATATATATAATTAAGTTATATATAATCATATATATTCATTTTTATTATGCAAATTCGCGGTGCCCGGGTGGCTACGCCATATATAAATGATGCAATAATGGATGCACTGCTTAGCCAAGGCGTCGATAAAGCATATGTAAACCTATTAGTATCAATATATGATGGAGCTACAGCCACAATTCACCTTGATGATCTTGAAGTGGGAATTAATGTAGAACGAGGTGTACGGTAGGGTGACGCAATATCGCCTATTCTTTTCTCGGCTGACCTTGAAGAAGTATTCCGTAAACTAGATTGGGAACAGGATGGTGTAAAAATCAATGGTGCAAACTTAAACCATCTTAGATTTGCAGATGATATCGTTCTCCTTTCACAAGACCTATATAGCCTTCCAAGATATAGCCTTACAAGCGCCATACAAGGCGTACAAGAACTGCAAAGGGCTGGGGAACCATTTGGCTTGAAAACAAACCTGAAAAAAGGTCAGCTTATGTACCAATTACTTTGCTCAGAACAGAAGAATTTCAGTTTTAGGAAGGGATTTGGAGATTGTGGACAGCTTTATATATTTTTGGCAGAGGATTTCGATGGAGGGGAATACCGCCCGGGAGGTGGAACGGCATGTTAAATGTGACTTGCAGGGTCAACATTGTGTTTAAGAGCAGACTTCCACTTTGCCTTAAAAGAAAAGTCTTCGATCAGTGCGTTCTACCCGTTATGACATACGGAAGTGAAACATGGACACTCACATCGCAATCAGTTCGACGGATCGACACGGACTGATGATGATGATGGGGGTCCTACAATCTCATGTAGAATACACAACAACCTGCGTCTCCGCTTAACTAAACATTTTCGTTGGTTGCTTTTTTAAATTTTTGTTAATACCATTTCAGTAAACAAATCCAAAACAGTTAGCTTATAATAAAAAAACAAAAATATAAAGGTGGAAAATTGTTAAATATGTCAGAGTCAAATATATGTCAATTAAACATTTTTATAAAAAAAAATCACATATTACATAAAAAATGTGAAAAATTAATTGTTTAATTAGATATTGGTAAGTTATTAAATGTAAATTAGTGTTTTTTATAAAAATAATGTTTATTGTAGAAATATTCTGAGGATGATTCGTTATTGAACCGAAACATCAATAAAACAATAAAAAAATTAAAACATATTAATTGACCGAAAGTCCCATTAAATAAAAAAATAATGATGATATATACATACATACATGTATATATATATATATATATATATATATATATATATATATATATATATATATATATATATATATATATATATATATATATACATATATATATATATATATATATATATATATATATATATATATATATATATATATATATATATATATATATATATATATATATATATATATATATATATATATATATATATATATATATATATATATGTATATATATTGAGGGGTTACTTGGCTTAAAACCGACAGAGCGGTTAATGCAATAATCAAATAAGTAGAATAACAGAAAAGAGCCATAGTTAAGATAGCCAGAGATACAGGGACTCATAAAAGTGTTCATTCACTCCACATTTTATCGTTAATTAGTAATAAATAACATATATTAATCAAATAAAAAATATAGATCTATATACTATTTATAAACTGATATTTCATATTTCCCAACATATTTATTAATAAATATAATCTTATTTACACAAAAAAATAACTATGGAAAAACAGGGCTCACAAAAGTCTTCATACATTAATTAATAACATAATAATAATAATAATAAATAATTCTAAAAAAAAATTTAATATTTCGTGAGACCGAAATTACCAAATTTAATATTTCGTGATTAGCATTTATAACGGCCTGTAATCGTCTAGGCATAGACAAAACTAAATTTTCTGTAACTGCCGCTGGAATCATAGATCATGCCCTTCCCAAAGCTGTTCTAAGGCTGCGTACATCTGTTATTGTCGATCGCAATTCTGGAATTCGTATGCGCCGGTCCAATTCTTCCCAGATATGTTCAATTGGAGTTAATTCCAGTAACTGGGGAGGATGATCAAGGGTTTTGGGGACATTATAAAATATCCACTGTTTCTCGTTTTGGGCACTTTGCTTAGGGTCATTGTCTTGTTGCAATATCCAACGTCTACCAAGACCTAACCGATCAACACTAGGTAACAAGTTAGTACGCAATATTTCAATATATTTCATCTGATTCAGTATACCCTCAATAAAGTGTAAACTTCCTACTCCAGCTGCCGCCATCGAACCCCAAACCATAACACTGCTGCCTCCATGCTTCACTGTTGGTGTTATATTTTCAGGTTTTTAACTCTAACCTTCCTCCAAACTTTGCCTCGTTCATCACACCCATAAATATTGAACTTACTTTCATCAATAAACAACACCTGTTTCCAGAAATTAGCAGTCTCGCTTTGATACTTTAAAGCATAAGTTAAACAATTTTGTTGATTTTCTTTTGAAATTAAAGGCTTTCTTCTAGGCGTTCTTTGGTTATAACCATTACTTCTTAATATTCTGCGCCCATTTTCAGCATGTACTATTTTATTAGTAGCTGTTGCCATCTTGGACGCTAAAGCTCTTCGATTTTTGGGATTTTTCTTTAATTGAAGTGAAAACTTCTTTAGCTGTGTTGTTTTGCTGTGTTGCTTGTGTTTTAAATGTGTTTTTATGAGTTTTAAATTAAATTATTATTATCATTATTATTAATAATTATTTTAATTATTTAATTGTAGAATCACTGTGCTGTACAAGAGTAAATACTTAATATGCTAATATTTTTATGTAGAAAAATGAATAACAAAAACATTGTATTTATTTTCGAATATTTCCAATAGTGGTATTAATATTTGCGCTAAAAAATTTGATATTATTTATTTTTCTAATTTTTAATCTCTGTAGTACGTCGTGCCATGAATATTTCATAGTGGCTTAGGAGTTATCTTACTAGCGTTGTAAAACAAATTTCTAGTTGTTCGATAGTATTTTTGGCGCGGATTTTAAAAGTATAAATTCTATAAAATTTTATAATAAATTTAATTTCTCAAAAATGTCTCTTTCTTTTGTTTACTGGTTGAAATTGTCAGAAATGAAATTCGTTTTTTGTTATTTTTTTGACAAAATAACTATTTATAAACTTATATCATTCAATTTCTCCATTAGAACTCAAAAAAACTCTCCATCTTAACTTAAAAACTCTCCATTAGAACAAAAAAGTATTGTAATATAATTAGTTTTTCTAAATATCCATTTTCTATATTTGCTTAGATCCTCGATCCTACGTGAAAAAAAAATTACACATTTAAATAACAATTAATTTAAAAATAAAAAAAAACAATTATTCCAAAGTTTCAAGTTTTCACTTCTGTCGACCGTCCCTATGACTACCTACCTTTTTTTTTATTAACAAACGGATATCGCGGTTACTTAATACTCTTGGTATTCCGGATCTGGGTTGGTTACTGATATTACCGATTGGTCTATACTTTTTCATAATCGACTGTACTGTAGCTCTGTTTTTTGTTACAGTTTTAGCGATTTCACCGTAAGACTTTCCATCTTCCTGGAATTTAACAATTAAATTCTTGTTTCTTTTCTTTTATTATTCATAATTAACAGAAATTAAAACAAAACACTTATCTCACCTGTTTCACTAGCACAAAAGACGTCAACAACACTGAAAACAATTGCTACACATGTCACTTTACTGTATTTTTGTTGACATTCGCCTACTTTGCTTAATACCTGAAACTGTATGAGGTCTTTGCTGAGCCGTATTTTCAATAGTTATTATTTTCTGTGCAGATAAAATTAGATTTATTTTTAAATATGTTGTGAAAGATGAAAGATAATCAGTTTCTATAGATTTATATATTTATTTCATTAACATATGTTATTTATTGCCAATTAACTACAAAATGTGGACTGTATGAACACTTTTGTGAGTCACTGTATATCACCTATAGGCAGAAGAAGAGAAGATCGCTACTAGGTTTATAAACCAGTAAACTAACAGGCAGAATTACCTAATAGAACGGAAGAAGAAGAATATTTCAAACATATAATAATATATTCAATATTTGTGTAGTAATATTACTTATTAATTTCTAATAGTAAAAAATTACTTTTTATAAAACATTATAAAGAATCCAGTGAATTTTTTTTGTTGAAATACTATTAAAATAGATTGAAAATTAATTGTAAAGAAGTGCACACACCAGAGAATCAGCAAAAACATTCTAGAGCGCATTTTTCGACGCTGCAGAACTGGCAAAAGGAAAAACCACGCGCTGATCGTTTGTCAGCCCAGGGCGAACCAGCAAAAAACAAACAACCAACGAGATCACCAACCCCCGCCGACCGAATACCATTGTGTCCCTCACCCCGTCCTGCGCGAATTTAAAGCGACTTTTATTAGCCAAATATTTTTGTCTGGACACGGTGAAAATCGGAGACCGTTCCAGTCGGATCGCCCCGGTCCGTGCGGTCCACATCCATAAATTTAATTTCATTGTTTACCGGGAATCATAATTAAAAAAAAGCCAACAACCCGGTTATGATTTCATTTCTCATTGTCCGGACGCGGCACTAAAAATATTATAAACAACCCGGAGGGGGTAAAAAGTGCCCCTCGTTGGAGTGCTTTATCATTTGGTACCATTGTGATGTGGACGAGATGCGAAAATACGGAAATGATTCATAAATCAGACGGTACAAACGAGAAATCGTGTATTTTTCACTTTACTTTGTCCAAAGGGAGTGCCGCAGGCGGGTGTTTTTTGTTTTCAAATTTGAATTTGTTTTTTATAAGGTATACTTCTTTGAAATTGTTGTTTAACAACTACTAGATACAAGTTTATATGGCGTTTTTGAAAATATTCTCCTGGGAGAAGTCGTTTGTATGCACTATTTACCAAACTTGCCACCAAATGGATTTTATTAAAAAAAAATGTTAATAATGTTATATACATTGTGCTAGATGCTGCTACTGGAAATCTAATTGTCCAGTGTACGGTGACCAGCTGCTACTGGAAATCTAATTGTCCAGTGTACGGTGACCAGCTGCTACTGGAAATCTAATTGTCCAGTGTACGGTGAACAGCTGCTACTGGAAATCTAATTGTCCAGTGTACGGTGACCAGCTGCTACTGGAAATCTAATTGTCCAGTGTACGGTGACCAGCTGCTACTGGAAATCTAATTGTCCAATGTATGGTGACTAGCTGCTACTGGAAATGTAATTGTCCAGTGCACCGTGACCAGCTGCTACTGGAAATCTAATTGTCCAGTGTACGGTGACCAGCTACTACTGGAAATATAATTGTCCAGTGTACGGTGACCAGCTGCTACTGGAAATCTAATTGTCCAGCGTACGGTGACCAGCTGCTACTGGAAATCTAATTATCCAGTGTACGGTGAATCCATTGTACGGTGAGTTAATAGACAAATTGAAGTATTACACAAGATTGTTTAAATGTCAAGGAATTTTTAACTGTGATGAGCCTACATCCGTATTATTGTCAGATGCAAGATTTACTTTCTTTTCCTTGAACCCTACGATAGTCACGGCTAAATTTTCGTTTCAGCAGAACAGTCCGTTATACAGATGGAGCTGCATATATGAGATGCGGTAACGCAAATCTGAGAAACCTGCATAAGTGTAAACTAGAAAATGCCATAGTAATACGTCCCTGTAGCCGTCGATTTGAATTTTTCCATGAATTGAATTTAGGCTGGTTTAATTAATGGCTTGATACTTAATCTTTACGTTTTTCCTATGAGATTAACTTCCGATAATTTTCTACCATTCTTTCTTGATCAAATGCCAACAGATTTTTTCCCAAAAATAGTTCCATTGTTTTTCAAAATATTATCCGGGATAATTAATACACTTTTGCGTATGTTGGAACCAATTTTCGTAGCATTTTTTCTATTCCGATTAAGGTATCTCCAAAACATACATTTTGAACGCATCAACCAAGACAAGAAGAAGTTATTGAGTGCCAAATGAGGACTGTACAGTGGATGATCGATCAATTCGATGTTTTAACCGGTCCAATATTGACGTTGTCATGGTGAAGATTGATTCTGCGTCGGTTTTCGGCTGGTTGTTTTTTTTTCTTTTTTCTTCAAATACTTCTGGAAAACAAATGGTTGTGTACCATTCAGAATTGACCGTTCTACAATTATCTAGTGTCACTGTAGCCACATGCCCATGTATCCTCTAAAAACAGGCGACCATCTGCTTCGAAGTGATTCTCGCGCGTACAATATTTCTTGGATTTGGCTCATTTTGAAGGACCCATATAGTCGACCACTGTTTATTTTCTAGCTTATACGCATAGATCCAAGATTCCAATCGACACGAGCCTTTTTTTGAGCGATTGTCAAATTATACGGAATCCAACGCGCACAAATCTTTTTCGCGACTAAATGTTCCAGTAAAATCTTGTGTATGGTTACCATACTAATGCTTCAATCTCACGATATGTCATCCGACGATCTTGCTTGATCAGTTCGGGCACAGTTTCGATGTTTTCTGGCACAACCGATTTTGGACGACCTTTTTTATATTCGTCCGTGAGCGAACGATGGCCACGATTGACTTCACTAAACCAGTGATATACAGTGGTTTTAGATGATGTTTCTTGGCCAACAGTCGAAGTGAGTTGATCGATGCACTGTTGCTGAAACAATCCACGTCGAAAGTTGTAGTAAATCGTCGCATTAAAATTCTCACGAGTTAATTACAATTTTGACTGATATGAAATGTTCAAGTCACTAAACAACACAAATACCGTCCGTATAACAAAACATTCTTAGTACGATGTTTATTTCAGATGGCATATGTTGTTGCCGGATACAATATTTAAAATTTCAGGTATCTGCTTCGAAACAAATAAAGATCAACCTACCACTTTTAGATTTTTTAAGTCTTAATTTAATGATAAACGGTTATTCGCAGTTGATTTTTAGATTTTCGGTAGTATCCATTATTCTCGTCATGTTCAGTACATGATATCTGTCCCATTCCGAAGTTCTTTGAACAATTGATATTTTGACTTTAGGTAGGTCGGGCCTGAGAACCCTTCTCCTTTAATCAGATTTGGAACAGGCAACATAACCTTCTGAGCTATTCGAACCGTCCGTAGGTCATATAAGCGAAATTATACTACATTAAATAGTCGAATGCAAGCGATACGGATGAAGTTTCTAGGAAATTATCCTGCATAACTACTACAAGCATGTGAACATAAGATGGAAAAAATTACAATAGAGAGAGTAAGAGAGGAGAGAAATAGACGAGAGAGAAAGAGTGACAGAGAAAAAATTAAAGAAAATGAGATAAAGAGAAAAATAAAGAAACAGAAAAAGATGGATAGTGGGAGAGGGAGGGGGGTGAAAGAGCGAGAGGCAAAAAGAGAGAAAAAGATAAAAATGAAAAAAAAAAATCAATACTTTTTCCAGTTTTACATTTTTAATTTGAAAAACATTCTAATCTAATGATATCCTAACATGGCATAGTAAATTTCCAACACTATTGTTTTCTGCTTATGTCATATTTTTAGGGATCCGTTCACGGTAGATTTAAAAGATCGAAGTTTCTTAATTCGGAAAAAGTTTTCTTTTATTTCTGCCAATTAAATGAATATTTTCACCTGTAAATCACGATATAACTTTCCGACGAACCAGGTCTTTGTAGAAAATTCCAACTGTTACCTTATGCAACTTTTACGATCCCGGTTCGGCGAAAAGCGGTCTTTCTTTGCCTGCTTTCTCTCTCCCAGAAAACCGCCGGGAAGGCTTTCGAAACTTTCCCGAAATCGACCGACGAATCTCCGCAAAGCAGAATTTAACCCGCATCGAGATTTTGCATTTATTATAAACCCGACATTTTCGTTATGGATATTTGAGGGCTTTCGGGTTGTTTACTGCTAATGCTCCATTCCGTCGTTCCCTCTTGTCTTTTCTTCTTACCTCCCCGACAACGGCGATGATGATGGTGTTGATATCGCCCTTGCCAGACATCGTGATTCTCTAATGTGGGAACAATGCTCGACGTTTTCCCCCACGCTAATTTTGCAATTATTGACGGCAACCGTCTTAAAATCTGTTATTAAACTTTTATCATCCTAGACATAATGAGAATGCATGAAAATTGTCTCCAGAGTCTCGGTTTAATTGCCTTAAATACGGTTATGGCTAATACAGGGAAACGTCAAAGTATGTATCCCATATAAAATATAAAGCCTTCTTATGGGGTTATAACATCATAAGAAGGGGGGGGGGGTTAACATCATCCCCTGGGTTGTAACATCATCCTGTTGAAACCAATAGACTTCAACGTCTTCTAATTGAAACAAGTAAAATTTTTCATACTACTACTACTTTTCATTTGCGATTTCGTTTCGTCCGAAACCGATGACCGTCCGGTACGCTGTTCATAATTTACGTCCATTTTTAAAATCTCTGCACCATTTTCGCACGTTTTTGATGTACATATACTTCACATAATCGATGATGAATTTCTATAGGCGGACTGCCTCTGACACACAGAAAACAAATCACAGAACGTAACTCACATCTGGCGGTAGAGGCGGGTAGAAGCTCCATCGTGAACAGCTGCCAAACAAAGATTGAGCGTCGCAGATAGCTCGGAGTAGTGGGTTGCGATTTGTAGGCGAGAAACCAAGCTATACGCCAGTGCTGCTGGATTCGCATTCCTGGCGACTGCAGCAACTTGGAGACCTTACTTTTCGGACAGCGCTCGTATTTGCATATTATACATTTGGAAGGAGCATCTCTACGGTTAAAAATTCGTCAAAATTGACAAGGAGTTGAAATACTGCTTCCTCCCTTTGCAAGTAAATGGTAGAAGGTTGTGTTCATTCTCCAAGGGAATACTAATCTATTTTTAAAATATCCGAATTTTCAACTTATTCTGAAATAAAAAATTAAACCAAAAATTATTACAATTTATATTGGATACCTTCTTTTGGTCCTCTCTATATATAGTGTTGATCATATGGAAAATTTTATTTCCAAAGAGTGAGAGATCGGGAATTTTATTTAATTATACGAGATGTTACAGAGGGAAATTTTGAAGGGATCTTTAGAAAATTAGTATAGTTATGTTCGTTGTTCACTTAAGCTTTGGCAGTTATTGAATCATAAAAAGTAAGTTAAAACCGAACCAAACATATTGTTTTAAGCGTTTGTGATTGATGAAATAAATTCCTTGTTTAATACCTTAAAAATTGGAATATTCATTTAGTTATTAGGTTTTTAAAAAAAATAACTTGTAGCTGTTTAATGTTTTAGAAGTTTATTATAGATATTACTCTACTTTGTTTCGCCTTATTATGGCTTTCTCAAGAGTGGCTTGAACTAATACTAATAGTGGAGGCTTGTGGGTTTTCAAAGTGGGAGGACGTAGAAGAAATTAGTGCTGCTGAATCTTTTTTTTTGCTTTCCCCTTCCTCCTTTTTACTTTTCGTGCTATTGAAACCCTATACAGGAGGTGAACCAGGAAAACATTACAATTTTGCATTGTTACTTCTTACAATGACATTGGAGGATGAGTTGTTGCTTGTTGTGCAGTTAAAGGGATGATTGAGTGGGTACTTACTGTTTCCCGAAGAGTAAACCATTTAAATAGTTTGTTGTAACAGCAACTCAATAGAGAAAATTAGAAAAAGTTCAAAAAAAACTGAAATGAGTCCTTATTAACTGTTTTAAATCAGACACCTTCATGTTTGCAATTAAAAGTAGATTATTTTTATTTAAAAAGTACTACTCAGTATGTACACACGTAGCAAATCCTAAATCAAAACAAGTAATCGCGAGGCGAACGAAATACGCGGCGTGAGACATATCAAACGCTCTGTATCCGTCAAATCAGCGTTTAAAACTAATTACCTATACCCTCGGTCGCAGGAAATCTACGTCCAAATCACATGTTTTAGAAAGCAGTTAACCCCCCGAGTTCTGGCAACCAACAAAACATGTAACGCCAACGACCAGATAAATGGACTTAGCGTACGGTCGCTGGAGGTAAATGCCCGATCAACGATGTAAACATTGTGGCGAGAGGATGGAATTTGTATCCGCATTATTTAGTTTGATGGGTCGACAGTCGTTCCTCTACATTTAGAGATTTTAATTTTTAATAATATCTTAAAATGAGTTAAATGAAATAAACTGAATGGAAATAAAATATGTTGTTTTGCTCGGAAAAATTGTTTACTATGTAAATGCTGGAGTGGCAGCGCCCCAACGCCCTCCCTCACGAACCCCCACTGAATACTAATACTCTTGAGAAAGCCCTAGTAAGGCGAAATATATGTCAAACAAAATTTATAATAATAGATAATCTATAAAACCTACAAGTTATTTTTTTATAAACATAATAGTTACAAAATATTTCACAAAGAACCAACCGCGGAATCCATAAATATTATTCATTTAGTTGTTTCATCTGACCAGCATTAATTCTATCTTGTGCTTTAACTTAACAGCATCAACATTAACTTCACAATATTTCTTTACTTTTTCCTTTTTTTTAACATTAAACTACGTCTACATCTATTCCGATGTTATTTCAACTAAATATATATCTTGAACTTTGCTAATGAGATGAAACTGATGAACGAACCCATGATTACTGCTCGAATTAAGTCTGGGATTGCGAGTAACATAAAGTATATAGCTGTGCATTTACTTTGCGAGGCTGCCTCGCGGCATACCCCCAAATATGCGATTCCGTTTACAATTCCGTTGTTTTTAAACCAACATGTGGTTTAAAAACAAGCAAGCTTAAGCCTTTTCGTACGCGAGAAACGTAGTGTGTTAACTCCGCTCATGGAAACCGCCTGTATTACTGCTACCTTTATTGGTAGGATTTGTAGTATTGATGGCACAAAAACAGGCGTCCCATTTAAAATAAAAAATATAAGAAAATCTAAAGTGAAGATTTGTTATCAAATGTATAAATAACGTAACGCTAATTGCTATTTCGCGCACAAATTGACGCTGTTTTCACAACATCTTTTATCATCTTAGTATTGATTAACATAGTCATATTTCTCGGTGAATATTGTCTTTGAAATGATTTAGTATTTGAGGCTTATTAATGTAATTTTTTTCTTTAAGGTATCCATAAAGAAAGAAGTCACGGGTAGTAAGATCGGGAGATGTTCGGGTCATCTCAGATCTTCATTTTTGAAGATTAATGGATTACGGAAATGGATTACTGAAGCACCATCCTGCCAAAATCAATAGAGTTTAGTTCCTGATTGGGGCAAGTAAAAGAAAGTATTCAAGCATATGCCTATAAAGCTTGGCAATTAGGTTTTAGCCTCTTCCTTTTTCATTATCAAGAAGGAAATATTCAATAACTGTCTTAGTATGAAGTGACCTTCCAAGCGTCAATTGTAGCCTTTTTGTGCCTCAGTAACGTGAATTTTGTTTATTAACAAAAAAATTGATTGTTAATCGTATTAATCATGAAATCCTAATCATGAATCATTAGATTAGATTATAAATTAGGTATAAAATATCATAGAACCTTTTACTTGGATTTCTTTTATTATAAAGACAAAGTTTTTATAATAGAAAAAATTAAATGCGCTTTCCGGTTTTTTACTCATCATCTTCAAAAACTTCTTAAAAAATGGTCCAAATTCAAACTTTCTTAAAATTTTTGTTTTTTATGTACTTTCAAGAAAAAATATATAAAAATAATCTTTAGAGTGTTCTTATATGCGATTTTTAAGTTTTTAAATTTAAATCTCATTTTTTAAACTATATGAATTCGATTTTCTTGAAAATTTTTGGTGATAAACTCCTATCCGTTCTATACATTTTAAGTCCAAGTAGATCGTAGGATTATTGCAATCCTATGAAGTTAGAAAGCCATCGAAGAAAAGTTTAAGACCAGTGAACTACTACAGCAGCAGCTAGTGAACAATTACAGCAATCATGGGATTTGAGTCGCTCCGATTATCTGTCTACAAAGTGTCGCAGACGATTGTCATCTTTAAAAACAATTGCATCTACCTCAACTAATGTCACTGAGAGAAGTGATATGAATGAAACTTCATCTGACTTAATTGATATTGAAAAGTACAAATGTTTTAAGTGACAGTACAAATGTTTTAAGTGATCATGGACACGACGTTGAAGACAATGATTTTTTTGTTGCTAATAGCACTGATCTCAATGATGTCATTGTAAATGATAATAATGTGGATGATGAGAATATTAACACTATGACTGAAAACAATGAGAGAGTTGAACCAATATTAGCTCGCAATTCTTCATGTATTTTTGATTTAAAATAGCAGTTTTTAAATTTTTATTGACAAAATTAATGTTAGTGATTATTTTTTCTTATACATTAGGATTAACATCATTATCAAGTGAACAGTGATAAATCAATTAAGTTCATTATTACAATTGAGTCTTGAAACTCAGTTACCAGTTATCCATCAAGCTTTGCCTTTATAAAATATATCTCCCATATATGAATATTCTATCGATAAACCATGTTATTTAAAATGAAAATTCTCTGAACTTTGCTCCACATTTGCGACACTTTTGAGATTAGATATTCAATTTAATTATTATGAAGTTCTTTAAATTACAAACCTATTGTAGCGAATTTCAAAGAAAAATTTAATGATCAAAATACTTCTCGATCTCAGAAAGTATACATTTTGATAATACTACTGGTTGATTGGAGCATTAACAAGATTTGCGGCGTCATGGGTTTTACAAAACACATGGCGGTAGTATCGAAATTAAAAAAAAAAAAAAAGAAAGGGGTTATATCAGTGCCAGAGAAGAAGAAATGCGAAGTTGCGAAATTTTTGTCAGTAGATAGAATTTGTTTAGTAAAATTTTTTATTTCTATAATTAAATAAATCATATTTTTTTTAGGACGATTCTTATCTGATGATGTGAAAAATAAAGTAATCAAATTTCATAAACGTAACCATGTTAGTGTGAATTTGCCAGGTATGAAAAATTTTCTCTCTGTACGAAATGAGAATGGTCAAAAAGAGTCTATTCAAAAAAGATTATGTGTAACCTAAAATATTTATATCAAACATATAAGGAAGAATATCCCGATCATTGCATCGCTTTTTCAAGTTTCGCTTCATTAAGACCTATAAATTGTATATTAGCAGGATCCAGTGGTACACATACCATTTGCGTGTGCGATATGCATCAAAATATAAAGCTCATGATGTTAGGTAAATATTCTAAAAGTTTTTTTTCTATTGTAGCTTAAATGATTTCATTTTGCGACAGGTTCTAATTTGGTTGCATTAACTCATGATCAACCAGCAATACAGTGCCTGCTTTACATACATTTTATGACCTAATCCATCATCTGATTGCTATTTTATGAAGTGTAAAAAAAGACCAGGTATCGATGTTTTTCAAGAGTTATTAGATATGAAAATGTTATCGAAAGTATTACATATAAATATTGGGTTTGGAACCCTCGTTGTAGCATTGAGACGCTTGTTAAAAACAAATATGAATTTGTTAATACATTTTGTAGTCACTTTATAAATCTTTCAACACATGACTTTATAGCGAAAGAACAATTTCTTTTTTTGGAACGGTAAATATCAACTCCCTCCTGTGCCCAGGCAAACTACACGAATTGAGGCGAACATTCAATCAGCAAAAACTCCAAATTTTAGCTCTGCAAGAAACCGGGTTGACAGATGATAACACCTTAAACTTCGGCAACTACAAACTTTTTAAAAGTAAAACGGACAAAAGAAAACTCAAAAATACACCACATCTCGGTGTTGTTTTCGCTATCTCAAAAATCATTCTTGGGTCTATAACTAATGTTCGGTGAGTAAATATTCGACTTCTGACACTATCCCTCAACTGTGCTAACAAAAACTATACATTAATCAATGCACACCTCCCAGTTAACGAAGAAAATAAATCTAATCCTGAAAAAGTAAATAAGTCCTGGGGAATTCTGGAAAAAACTATTTCTAAAATTCCCTCTAACCATGTAAAAATCCTCTTGGGTGATTTCAACGCCCAACTAGGGAAAGAAAGAAAGTACAGGAAAACAATCGGCAGTTTCCCGCTCATAAATGGACTAACCATAATGGCAGAAGATTTGTTGAACTATGTTCGCAATTTAATCTAAAAATAATGTCAACTCATTTTAAGAAGAAAATAACAAAACAAAAGACTTGGGAGTGCCCAAACACGTACATGGGTGAATTTCAAATTTTCCATGTTTCCATTTCATACCCCAATTATAAAGAGATTTTGAATGTTCAAGTCAGGAAACGAGCTAACATAGACACGGATCACTACTTGACTAGAATCAAACTTAGCTTAAAACATCGAAAACTTATTCAAAAGAGACTGCTAATAGCAAAGTTTGACCATACGAAAATAAAACCAACCCTAACAGAAGAACTTGATAAACAATCAGCACAGAACTGGCAAGAATTGAAACAACAAATTATTAAAACAGCCTTAAAGTTGGTCCTTTTACAAAAACATAATCAACATCCGTGGTGGGATGAAGTTTGCGAGCAAACAATATTAAGCCGAAGTAAAGCATTCAAAGAGTGGTACAGTCAAAACACAGTAAAAAACTATAACATCTTTTTGCAAGTAAGAAAAGAAACATCGAAGCTAATGAGATAAACTAAAAGAAAATATGAAAACAATTAACTTAATATAATTATTTTATATATATAAAAAATATAACAATCAAAATTTTTACAAAACATTTACCCCCATTTTTAACCCCAAAGTAATTGCTTCCAAAAGGAAAACGGACAATTAGCTGTAAATAATCAAGACAATTGCAAAGAATTTGCGAAATATTTTGAACAACTACTAAACTCTCCTGAGCCCTTAAACAGATTACCAACACTAAACCCTAAACAAACAAATCCTATTCAGTACCAGCGAATGAAGATGAAATAATTAGGCAAATTTAACGACTTAAAAATAACAAAGCTTCTGGTGAAGATGGAATCTCTGCTGAACTTTTGAAATCCGTTGGTCCAGGTACAATCGTGGAAATAATCAAAATTCTACCAGAAGTTTGACGAACCGAACGGATTCCGGAAGATTGGAAAAATGCACTAATCCATCCACTACATAAGAAAGGAAATAGAACGAATGTAAACAACTACAGAGAGATATCTCTTCTCCCAGTTTGTTACAAAATTCTGTCTCAATGTCTACTAGGCAGAGCACAGGGAGAGTTGGAGCCTAAAATTGGTGAATATCAAGCAGGTTTTCGACCGGGCAGATCCGGTCCTGAACAGATCCTGAATTTAAGTTGATCCTAAGACATCAAAAACTGTACAATAAAAATCTCGTCTGTACATTTGTGGATTTTAAAAAAGCATATGATTCTATCGACCGCGAATCTTTAATCCAAATATTGAAAGAACAAGGACTAGATCTGAAAATGCTGGCAATTATTAAAGCAACATTAACTAACACAAGGTCAAAAGTTAAATTTATGGGTGACATCTCAGAGCCCTTCGAAATTAAAACTGGAGTGAGACAAGCGGATGGACTCTCACCACTCTTATTTAACTGTATTTTAGAACAAGTAATACAGGAGTGGCGTGAAAAAAAGGCCCTGAATATTGACCAGCCCATTAAATTGGGGAGAACCAATATCAAAATTGATTGTCTGGCGTTTGCTTGGCTCAAGATATATTAACGGCACAAAAACAGATTGAAATCTTAAAAGAAACAGCAGAAAAGGTAGGACTCCAAATTTCCTTTGAAAAGACACAATAGATGACCTGCAACAGAGTAAGAACACCATTTCTAAATACAAAATATGGTAACATCAGACGAGTCCCTCAATTCAAATGTTTGGGTGGAATAATCATGGAAAACGGGTTGGAAAAAGCAACCAATAAGCGCAGATATTAAAAAATGGAAACTGCATTGAGACTTACACAAAATATTTACAACAAAAAATGCATATCTAAAAGCACAAAACTGAGACATTACAATACAGTTATTAAGCCAGAATGTCTATATGGGGCAGAAACGATCATTTTGAACAGAAAAAGAGACACCGAGGAGATTGAAAAGAAGGAAAGAAAAATCTCAGGCCCCAAACAAATAAATAGCACAAAATACCGACTTCGAGCAAACCAAGAAATCAAACAATACACATATATACATAGCGATATGAGAAAAAGAAGACTTAAGTTTTACGGACACATAAAACGGATGAATCTGAGGCTAACTAGACAAATAGTCGAATTTTATGAAAATAGGAGTAGAGCTAAAGTAGAAATAATTAAATGGATTGCTGCAATTAAAGAGGACCTAAGATCTGCAAATATTATACAAAGTGATATTCAGGATAGAGGCTTCTTCATACACAAGGTTAACGTTTGGGAGGTTGACTGGAGAGAAAAATGTAGGAAGACTGGAACAATTTAGTCTGACGAAAGGAGAAAAGCTCATAGCGAAAGAATGAAATTAGTATGGGCGTAAAGGAAGGCTAACAACAACAAACGCCTCTAACTGTACTTCGCATAGTCTACCAGGGCCCATACGTGAATAATAATAATAAATTAATATTCTTTAAACTGTTTCAGTAGTTTTTTCCCTCTGTTCCTCGGTTTTCATCTATATTGTTCGTATTCTTTAGAGAAATGATGTTTTGGACACTAGTATAATTGATACTATGATTGGTGTAATTGGTTCCGGAATCGATCTCACCAGATCTCGTGATTTCCTCATTTTTGAACAAAGCCAAACTTTCTCTGAGATTTACTGGGGAAGCGCTGTCTGACAATACATAATTGATCTTTTATGCACCAAGAAATAATAAAGATGGATGCAAGATTATATTCAGGGGGTGGCTTTAATTGTCTTCGCTACGGTTCTGACTAATTTAATTTGTCAACGATGTAAAAGATGGCTTTTTATTTCTAGAGGCTGGAAGAACGGTAATTTTGTTTGATTATTCTAGTTATTTCTCCAACAATTTTTAATGGACTTTTTCATAAAAAATAATCATGATTTAACTCATTTTAAAATCGAACTGTAATGAAGAGATATAATAAATTTAATTGAATATTTTTGTGAGTAAGTCTTTGATTTGGATCAATATTTTAACTGGTCATAAATTTTGATCAGCAACAAACAAATTGCTATTTAGGTGCTTCACGAATAAAACTCATCATTAATATAGTTCAAAATTAGGCATCAGTGCCTTGGTTAGACGTTTTCAGTAGTTTTTTCTTTCATGTTTTCAACTACAATTTTGGTATTCTTCTTGTGTTTTCTCAGATAATTCATTCATCATTGATGTAATTGATTCTGAAACTCTAGATAAACTTAACTCTGACTCTGTAACACTTTCAACAGAATGACCTCAGTGGTGTGACGTTCCACGATGAATATAATTTAGATATTTTCCATTGAATCTATATTCCAGTTTTCATTTACTACCAAAGATTGCATTTTTTTGTTTCTTGTCATTTTTTCCATTTAACTTCTACAGTAACTATAACTGTGATGATGATGATGACGATGATGTTAAAATCAATTTCATCATTTTTTATTTAATAAATTTTATTGACATAATCACTTCATTATTGTGACGTTCCACGATGAATGTAAAAAGATTTAGATATTTTGTTTATTGACTCTATATTCCGTTTTTTTTATTTACTAACAAAGGTTGCATTTATTTGTTTCTTGCCATTTTTTGTTTTTACTTTTGCAATGATTATGATTATGATGATCATGTTAAAATCAATTTCATCAGACTTTGTTCTCTCATTTTTAAACAAAGCTAAACTTTCTTTGAGATTTATTGGCGAAGCGCTGTCTAACGATCCATAATTGAGCTTTTATGCACCAAGAAATAATGAAGATGGATGCAAAATTATATTCAGGGGCTCGCTTTAATTGTCTTCGGTACGGCTCTGACTAATTTAAGTTGTCGACGATGTGAAGGATTGATGTTTTTCTTTCGAGAGAATGAGAGAGAGCCAATTATGCTGGATTATGCTATTGCTCGAATGAGTTTTAATGGGATTTTTCATAGAAATTAGCATAATTTTCATTATTATTCACTTAAAGTTTAACTATAATAAACAGTTATTAAATTTAAATTAAAACCTAATAAAAGTGTATAATTTTACGAGTAGATTTTTAATTCAGTCAATATTTTTATCGAATAAAATGAATTTAAATTATCAATAAACAGTTTGCATTTTCAATATGTCATTTAAAACGATATTTGGTGATACAATAAAAAGATTTACATTTTATAACTTTATATGTAGAAAATCAGTTAGAAAGGCAGAATCAATAGTGTTTAAAGTTAAGCATTAACGTTTTGTTGACTTTTTTTGTGTAGAAAAATTCTGCATGTTTCTGTGTCCTTCTGATAATTTCTTGATTAATTTCATGCCAGAAAACATCTTAAAAACTGTTGCTTATATTTTGAACAATACTGTTATTGTAGATTTAGATACAACTATTCTGATTTTTTCTTTATCTACTGCTATTATGATCAATTCTTTTATTAGAACCTTTGGCGTGAAACACTAAACTTGAACAGATTTACCACTAGTCACTTTTTAAAACTTGTCGACGTACATTTTGCTAACCATGTTAGTATCATCGTGGAAAATCTGTTCGAGTTGAGTAATTGTGATGATAATATCGTTCCCGCCAGATTTCATAATTCTCATATTTCTGAATCATCCTCAAAAATAAATCACTGAGTTTTATATTGTAATAATGGGTGAACCATTGCAGGACAATCCAATATTAAGCTTTAATCCACTGAGAAATATTGACGATGAATTCAAAGTTGGATTGAAGGCTTCGGTATAATTTTCTTGGGTACGGTTCTGATGTATGTAAATTCACACTGTCGAGGATGTGAAAGATGTGTTTTTAAGAGAATGGGAGAGCGCACATTTTATTTAATTATGTTAACAATTGTTTTAGAGGGTTTTAAAGAGTGCTCTAAAAATTTTTTCATATTATTTTACTCGAGTTTTAGATGTAGTTAAGTGTTGTAAATTTAACTTTAAGCGTAATAATAATTTTAATACATAACACTTCAACTGATCTAAATCTATAACTAACAACAAATATGGCCAACAAAGGGTTTTAATATCTCTGGAAAAATATAATTGGAGTTAAAAAAAAATTAATAAATGTGTATAAATGTAAAAAAAATTCCATAAATGTTTATTTTTTTTAAATTTTTTTCCTTGCAATTGGGTTTTTGAATAAAAAAAATTATCGATTTTTTAGTTTATTTTAAAACTTTATCATAAACTAGCTGTACCCGTCCGCTTCGCTGGGCATTTAAAATTAACATTATTATTTGTTGTCATTATTACACTATATATTATTATTACAACTGGTTAGAGGACAGTTACAGAATCACTGGAGCTTATTAGAAGGACACAATAAGCTCAGAGAAGTTAAAACCACGTACTTCCTCAACAATTTTCCGAACTTCCTCTGTAAAAGAATCTCCACCATCTGGTTCAGGATAAGATCGGGACATTGCGCTCTCACTCACCAGCACCTCTTGAGGAACGACCCTCCTCCTATCTGCTCCTCTTGCGGTGAACCCCAGACCGTCCGGCATTTTCTTATAGAATGTCGCGCCACATCAAACATCAGGACCAGACTCTCCCTCCCCAGTGACCTCCCTACTCTCTTTCGACCCGGCTCCCTGGATGTTCTCCTCCTCTATCTAAGAGAAATATCCATCTTTGACCACATTTAGTCTCTGTTCTCGCTCTCCCTCCCTCACATCTCCCATCATCCATCCTCTCCATTCCTTAATCACCATTACGCGTTCACCCCACCACCATCCGAAAACATTCCCCTTTTTTTCAATACTCGCCCTTCTTTATCAAACCCAGAACCCTGAATCTCTAATGTAAGTGAACATCTGCCGTAGTCATTCAAAAGGTCTCAATTAATAGACACACTGTGGTGGCTAAATGGTCCCTGTCACCGATGCGACCTTCATCCTAATTTAACTAACTGTTCATTATTACAGTTTCTTTATTAAAAAATATTTAACTTCCCCTTCCCGTCTTAAATCAAGCTTACATATAGTGCCCTCAAATATAGTATTTAATCTTCCTAACATTTAATCTTTGTCGTCTATCTCATCTTCTTCGACGATAGTTTCGATTGGCCGCAAATCGTTCATGTACCCCATGTACTTATTAGTTAAAACGACATCTTCTTCATTGCACCGAATGATGTCATTTGGAAAGCATTGTAGTAAGGTCTGAGAGATTTTAAAAATGCATTTTATTTTACATGTGTTCCATGGAGTAGCGATTTTAATAGCTCTCGGAAGTTTTCGCAAAAATTCTAGTTTTCTTTTGCCAGCTGAACAGCATAAACCTTCACATTCACCAATCCACATTAAAAACTATCTTGAGATTGACAACCGAAAATTAAATATAAAAAGTTGAAATAAATATCTTACTAATTTAATGCTGGGAAACTAATTTTTCGTTTTAATCTAATTATTCCACGCTTCCTTCTTTTCTTCTTTTTCTTCTTTAATTAATAAATATAAACATATACATATAGATATATATGTTTTTAATATCTTTTTAAATCAGTCAATTGACATTTGGTAAACATTTGTTTAGGTTAGAAAAAAACAAACAAAGTTTTAATGCTACAGAAAAATATTAATTTAATAGTTTAATTAATAATTAATTTATTAAAATTAATAATAATAGTAGTTAATGTACGTGATAATAATAATAATCAACAATAAGTTGATAAAAGCTGAAATTTTAAATTTAGCGTTTTTGATCATTAGCGCCCTCACAACCGCTTCAGGAGTTTGAACTCCATTGCAGACGTTCTTAATTAGTCTTAATATAGCCCAAGAAAGAAAAAATCATCAAAAAATCATGATCAAAAAAATCATCAGTAGGGAGCCCAACACTCATATAAATATTAGCCTATCCATTAAGTATATGTATTTTCTACATGGATACCAAGTTTCAAGTCAATCGGATGCATGGTTCAGTAGTTATAACGGAACATCCGTAAAAACCACTGTAGATTTATCTATTAGTATAGATAATATTAATAATCGATGCGAAAAAAAATTTAAAAACTTGTTACAATTAATTATAAATGAATTAAAATGTACTAAATTTTAAATAAAATCACGTGACTATGAACGCACCGCGATTGGCTGCTATGTTTCACATCGGTACTGTCAACGGCTTGTATTCGTATATATACTGTCAAAATTATTGTTGGTTAAGTGCAAAATAAAATATTATTGATTACTAATTTAGTTCAGTAATGTGTGACTAAGGGTTCATAAAGGATAATTCTGATAAACTACTTGCTGTGGATATTTTTATGGTGACAGATTTTCTGAAAAATAACATTCGGTTCAATTCAGCTGAAGTTCGAGGTGCTAAGGCATCGATGTAGGTTTTTTAAAAAATAATAACAATGTAAATGTAAATAAGAAACAAAATATTTCTATTAAATATAATTAAACTATTTGTAGGGCGTCACGAGAAAGTTCCGGTGACAAGGCTATAGGTTTTGTTCAACTTAAATGCAAAAATGGTATTTGCACGGTAAAAGGACGTGCATATTCAGAACATAAAGTTCGGACTAAAGCTTATACAGTTACCTTGATTGTTAATCAGAAATTAAGAAAAGTTCAAAAAACCCAATGTCACGATTGTGCAGCTTCAGTAGGTAATAAATACTCAAATAAATAATTAATAAATAATAAATATAATGTTATAAATGGTAATATTTTGTATATATTTGATGACAGACGGTTGAAAACGTGCATTAGCACCACTCATGTGGACACATCGGAGAACTGAAGATCCAACACCCACTGAAGAAAAATGTTAAATATTGAGTAACCAAAAGATATTTTCTAGTTTTGTAATAATTTTTTGAGCAAAATAACAATATAAATCATAATTAGAAAAACAAAACACATACATAATGTTTAAATCACTAATTTTATTTCAATAAAAAATACACCTTTAAATATACATAAAACTTCACCCATATAGGATAATATGTATAATTTATTACAGTAGATTATAATATTTAAACTACATTAATAATCAATTTAGAATAAAACAATCACTACCCAAAATTATATACATATTTGTTTGATTGTATTCATTGAAGTTTGCATTACTTTTAAAACCACACAAATTCTTCAAACCATCACACTAAACTCTATTAACAATATTTAAAAAAAAACCCACCCATACTACATTATTGCTTTAATTACGGTTTTCATTATTTTTAAAACGATGGCGATTTTTCACCTTACATGTTTTACAAACCATTAGACTTTTGATTTAATAATATTTGCAAATATAAATAAATCTGGCTGCTAACTGGAATGCATGACCAACTAGAGATTTCCCAAATAAGAGAAGGCACCTAAACCATTTTTTTTTTAGTGGAAAACTTATAGTCAAAGTGTAGGAGTCTCCTGTTAAAGTATACTCACTGGAAAACCTACTGTCAGCCTATCAGTCGTCAATGCCTATAATAAATTTCCAATCTATGTTTAAACATACCCTATCAAATGAATATGTTTAATCAATAAATGAAATGTACCAGAATCCTGAAAAGATTCAATCAGAAGCATTCGTACAGTGAGGACGTATTTCCTGCGCTCCCATTGGTTAATGTGTTCTGATACTATCCAAGTGCAGCTACACGTGGCATCTAATAAAGAATATTCTGGAATTAGGTTGTTTCTTTAGAAACGGCCTATTTTCCCAAAGTTTTTAGTGCGGATTATATCGCTTTAGTGCGATACGAGTGAAGTGGAGAGTGTTGGGATTATTTTCGACAGGTTTTCCTCGACGATCCTGGCCGGTAAGTGATAGGATAGTCTTTGGGCATAAATCAAGCATAAATAATAATATCTTAAGGCATTTAAATTTTCATTACAGCGCCTTATGCGCTGCTTTTGTGTATTTATATTGCATTTTATATTTTACTGTGTACATTGTTTGGCATAAATGGCTTTCGTGTTGCCGGGTCCGTCCAACGGACCCGATGACGTCATCATGGCCCTTCAGGCTGAATTAGCGCAGGCCCGTAGCGACAATCACGGGTTAAATGAGACTATTTTCGAGCTAAAGGAGCTCGTTAAACAGCTCAGAGACCAGGTGGCTTCGCTAAATGCGAAAGTAGACAAAATGGAAAGGACAGAGACCGCCCGCACCAACGGGACGGAAAATTCTCCCCAAAAAGAGACCGCCACCACCAAAGGGTCGGCAAAAATATTAAAAAAGGATACTGGCCGCACCAACGGGCCGGCGCCTAAACAAGATAAAGAGGCGGCCTGCGACAATCAGCAGGAGAGAAAGACAACAACCGCTGGCGACGGGAAATTGAGCGAGGCCGATTTCCCTCCATTAAAATCGCCAAAAGGAGCCAAAACAGTGAATAAACTTCCCGTGGTTTCCAGAATGGAACAGGAAGGAAGTGAAGCTGAAGCAGTCTCCAATGGCGGAGACTCTTCAGACAGTGATTTCGAGGTCAGCACCGGCAGAAAAAGGCGCTGCACCAAGCGAAATAGGCCGTCCTCCGAGGAAGAGAGGCAGCCAGAACAGGCAATGAAGAAAAGACCCGTCGGAGAGGCGGGCCCTAGCGCAAAACCAACCCCGGTAGCCAAAGAGGCCACCACCAAGAAAATACCGGCAGCGAAGACTGAAAAAGTCCCGCCGGTGATACTACGCAGCAAAGCGCAGTACATGAAGGTAATGACCTTCATCTTAAAAGAGAAAATCGGCACTGACAAGGCGCTGAATCGCCCTGAAGGGGTCAAAATTCAGCCTAGATCGTCAACCGATTATAGGAAATTGACGGCGTTCTTGGATGGGGAAAAAATTCCCTATCACACGTTCTGCTCAAAGGACGAAAAGCAGCTCCATGTCTTGCTCCGCAACATCGTGGAAACGGTCACGGAGGACGAGGTCAGAGAAGAGCTCGTCGAACTAGGGTTCACTCCATCCAAAGTTCAGAGATGGAGAAATAACAAGGGACCACTAGCCATGGTACACGTCATCCTCCCCAAGACACAAAAGGGGATATATAATCTAAAGTATCTGGTGCACCAGAAAATCAAAGTCGAGAGCGTAAAATCTAACGGTGAGACCTCGCAGTGTTTCAACTGCCAGGTCTATGGGCACACGGCCAAGAAGTGCCACGCCCCACCAAAATGCATGAGGTGCTCGATGAACCACGCCTCAAAAGACTGCAAAAAGCCGAGGAACACTCCGGCTAAATGCGTTAACTGCGGTGGTCCCCACCCAGCAAACGCGAAAACTTGTCCCAGGAAACCTCCGAACAGGTTGGAGGGCAAGAAAACACAGGAAGCCGCTCCGGTAAAAACTCCGCCGAAGATTCCACCCCCTACATTCGTCTGGGGGACTCAAACAAACAGGAAAACCCCGGTCGAAGCGACGGTCGCCCCGACACAGGCCACTCTCCCAAAAATCCAGTTGCCGGACTTCTCCGCAATGATGGAGAACATGATGCGTCAGATGGCTGCCATGGTACAGCAGCAACTGAACGCAGCTTTAGCCATGTATCAAACCGCCAATGAACAATAAAGATTCATTGCGCGTTGTCACTTGGAATTCCAACTCCCTGAGCGGGAAAAAGTTGGAATTAACGGCGTTTCTAGAAGACCACGGCATCGACGTAGCCCTGATTCAGGAAACTTTCCTCAAGCCGAGCCAACGGTTCGGCGTGAGGAACTTTTGCTGCTATAGGGAGGATCGACTCGGCGGAGCGAAGGGTGGTCTGATGATTCTCGTCAGGAGAGGAATCAGACACAACCTTCTGCCCCCGACGGGCTTTACTTCCTCAGAGGTGATGTCGGTCCAAGTGGCTCTAGAAGGTAGTCCAGTAAACCTATCTTCATGGTACCAGAGATCCTGCAACAACTTCGATTCAGGTGAAGTGAGCAGGTTCCTGACTAACAACACTCCATTCATCATTGGAGGGGACTATAACGCTCATAACCAAGTGTGGGGTTCGAGATGGATAAACAAGAGGGGCGCTGACCTGTTATCTATGGCGGATAGATACGGGCTGAACCTGCTTGTCCCGGACGAACCATCCCGTCTCGACAGCTTCTTAGATTTCTTCATCGTGAGAAATCTAACGAATCATTGCACCGTCCAGGTTGTTCACGAGCTTACGTCGGATCATTACCCGGTCATTCTAACCATAGGTACCAAGGTGGACACCTTCCCACCGCGAAAGGTATCTAACATCAGTTGGAGCAAATTCCAAGAGCATTTGCAAAACAGCGGGCCCAACCCGCGCATTGATAACGTTCAGCAGCTAGAGGATGCGGTCGAGAAACTAACTAAAGATATACTAGAAGCCACGAAAGTGGCGACTAGCTTCAAGACGGACCCTTCTCGGACCACCTTAGACATTCCGTCCGAGGTAAAAGAGAAGATCCGTCTGAAAAACCGACTATACAGACGCTATCGACTGACTGGCGACCCTGAGCTCGGGCGACGTGCAAACGAAGCCAAAAGGGAGTCCCTACGGGCTCTCGAAGAGTTCAGGATTGACAGATGGGACGATTTTCTAGCGTCAATCGACAGGGCCGATCGACCGATTTGGAAAACGGCCAATCTCTTGGTGGGAAAGGCGAGAGCGCCGATTCCTCCCCTGAGGACGGGTGATACTCACGCCGTCACGGGGGCGGAAAAAGCGGAGCTCTTCGCCGTGACCTACCAAAAGCAGATGACCTCTCTTCGGCCTTCAGCCGAAAAGAGGACTAAAGTTGAACAGTTCAGGAAAGAAATTCTATCTTACCAAGGAACTCCTAATCCCGGCTACTTGATCAGCCAAATAGTCTCGCCGAAGATAATACACGATATTATCCGAGGTCTGAAATCTAGAAAAGTTCCTGGCCGCGACCGTATCTCTCCGATGCAGCTGAAACGGCTACCAAACAAGCAGATAGCTCAGTTGGCAAATATTGTCAACGCTTCTTTCAGACTTCAGCACTTTCCAGCCATATGGAAACAGGCTCAAATCATAGTAATCCTGAAAAAAGGAAAAAGCCCAAGAGAGCCAAGTAGCTATAGACCCATTAGCTTGCTTAGCGCACTCGGCAAGGTCGTCGAGAGGGCGATTTTACGCGCTCTCAACTTCGTTCTTGCCGACAAGAACATACTGCCGGACGAACAGCTCGGTTTCCGAAGGGGGCATGCGGCCGTCCACCAGGCGGCACGGCTCTCGACGGAAATCAGGCAGGGTTTCGGTGGTAGGCGCCACACGGGAGCCGTCTTCTTAGACCTCTCGCAAGCCTTCGACAGAGTCTGGCATCTCGGACTCATAGTCAAGATGCTCAGGCTGGGTATACCAACAGACCTAGTCAAGCTACTGGCATCGTTCCTGACTGGACGCACCTTCCAAGTGCTCGTCGATGGTACTTTGTCTTCAGTCCAGCGAATCGAAGCGGGAGTACCGCAAGGATCCCCTCTTGCCCCAGTAATCTTCAACGTCTACATGGCGGACTTTCCCAAAATTCCGCATGTAAAGACTGCTTTCTATGCTGACGATACCGCTTTTTATACGTCAGCCACCGGGACCTGGCTGATCACATCCAGGCTCCAAAGGCAGACGTTAAAAGCCCTAAAATGGCTAGCCTATTGGAGGCTAGCAATAAATCGCAGCAAAACCCAGGCTGTCCTCTTCACAAGAAGACAGCCGATAATCAGACAGAATATCCGCATCTACGGAGTCCCCATCAAATGGGCCAGAACGGCACACTACCTGGGCCTTGAGTTCGACAAGGCCCTCACGTGGGTGCCGCACCTAAAGAAGGTAACCGGGAAAGCAAGAGCCATGGCTCGTCTGCTTTACCCCCTAATGAACGGCAAAAGTAAGCTCTCGCTGAACATCCGAATAACCTTGTATAAAATCATGGTCCGATCCGTCCTCACCTACGGATCTCAGGCCTGGTTTCCGTACCTCCCCCCAACGTCGATTGCAATTCTGCAATCGTTCCAGTCACGTGTTCTTCGCACGTTAGTAGGTGCCCCATGGTTTGTAAGGAATGCGCAAATCCATCGGGAAACTGACATACCAGTGATTCAGACATTCCTGTCCAGACTTCTGGACAAATTCCTAGCGACGGCGTCCCTTTCGGACAATCCGCTAATCAGAGCCACGGCAGCTTCATTGCCGGCCGTTGCCCCAGTATGACCATCCTCTTCGGTCATCACCTCCATGCCTAAAGGACGGCAGCTAAAACCCTTCGAACAAGCGACATTGTCGTGACGTTCGAAAAAATCAGTGAATACAAGTCAGGGCCTTCGGGTCAACTTAACCTCCAGGACAAGAAGAAGAAGAGAATCCTGAAAAACACTAAATATTTTATTATTATTATTCACGTATGGGCCCTGGTGGACCACGCGAAGTACAATTAGATGCGTTTGTTGTTGTTAGCCTTCCTTTGAGCCCATACTAATTTCATTCTTTCGCTATGAGCTTTTTTCCTTTCGTCAGACCAAGTTGTTCCAGTCTTCCTACATTTTTCTCTCTGGCCAACCTTCCAAACGTTAACCCTGTGTCTGAAACAACCTCTATCCTGAATTTCACTTTGTGTAATATTTGCTGATCTTAGGTCCTCTTTAATTGCCGCAATCCATTTAATTATTTCTACTTTAGCTCTACTCCTATTTTCATAAAATTCGACTATTTGTCTAGTTAGCCTACTCGGATTCATGCGTTTGATGTGTTCGTAAAACTTAAGTCTTCTTTTTCTCATATCGCTATGTATATCTGTGTATTGTTTGATTTCTTGGTTTTCTCGAAGTCGGTATGTTGTGCTATTTATTTGTTTGGGGCCTAGGATTTTTCTTATGATTTTTCTTTCCTTCTTTTCAATGTCCTCGATGTCCCTCTTTCTGTTCAAAATGAGCGTTTCTGCAGCATATATATATATATATATATATATATATATATATATATATATATATATATATATATATATATATATTCTGGCTTAATAACCGTGTTGTAATGTCTCAGTTTTGTGTTAGATAGGCATTTTTTGTTGTAAATATTTTGTGTAAGTCTCAATGCCGTTTCCATTTTTTGACATCTACCCTTATTGGCCGCTTTTTCCAACCCATTTTCCATGATTATTTCACCCAAATATTTGAATTGAGAGACTCGTCTGATGTTACCATATTTTGTTTTTAGAAATGGTGTTCTTAGTCTGTTGCAGGTCATGTATTGTGTCTTTTCAAAGGATATTTGGAGTCCTACCTTTTCTGCTGTTTCTTTTAGGATTTCAATCTGTTTTTGAGCCGTTAATACATCTTGAGCTAAAATTGCTAGATCATCAGCAAATGCCAAACAATCAATTTTGATGTTGGTTCTCCCCAGTTTAATGGGCTGGTCAATATTCAGTGCCGACTTTTTTTCACTAAATATTTTAACTGTTTTGTTTTTATTTAGAATATAAATATATCATTTTCTTTACTTTTTGTTTGGACAGTAGGTTTGCTTTTCGATTTTTTTTTGCATACTCCTTCAGATGTTTGTTTTCATTCCATGGAAAACTGCTTTGCTAGTCCTTAATTTAACTAGTTGGTGTTAATCCAACTGATCATACAAATTTCTGTTTCGGAACGTCTGTTCAAAAGAGAGCGAATTGCCGCGCGCCGAAAGGGATTGACCTTCAGTACATTGTGCAAGGTCACAAATTGCTCCGATTGTTTTCAGCAATTGTCGGCGTGTAATCGGTACTAGGTTTAAAAATTTATTTTCAATTTAATATAACTTTTTAATTATAAGGAAAAAAATAAAAATAGTTTTGTTGTAAAACTTATATAGAATCTTCCCATTTATGACAAAAAAAAATGTTGTTCAAAATCTCAATTAAAAAGTTATATCAAATTGAAAATACATTTTTAAACCTAGTACAGATCACGTACCGACAGTTCCCTAAAGAAACGGAGCGCGTGTTATGTCACAATGTTTATTTCCCTTCAACGTTACAGATAGCTGATAAGAGTGTTTTGGTTTTTAGTCAACTTATTCGTGTTATTATCATCAGAGTGCTGATTCATTTATTGCAAATGTCAAATTTAATTAGGTATTGTGTTTTATTTATTTATTGTGTCAAATTTAATTAGTTATTTAATTAGTTTTTGTACGAATAGTAGAAAAATAACTCCCGAAAAATAGTTTTTAATTGTGCCACAAGATGTTAAACGTCGAATTCAATCGTTCCAAGCAGGGTGACCTATTAATCAACATTTTACAATAACTTGTCATCAAATATATATAAAATAATATTATTATATAAAATATTATTATTATTATTATTATTATTATTCACGTATAGGCCCTGGTGGACCACGCGAAGTACAATTAGAGGCGTTTGTTGTTGTTAGCCTTCCTTTGCGCCCATACTAATTTCATTCGTTCGCTATGAGCTTTTTTCCTTTCGTTAGACCATTTGTTCCAGTCTTCCTAGATTTTTCTCTTTGGCCAACCTTCCAAACGTCAACCTTGTGTCTTCTGAAATAGCCTCTATCCTGAATATCATTTTGTGTAATATTTGCTGATCTTAGGTCCTCTTTAATTGCAGAAATCCATTTAATTATTTCTACTTTAGCTCTACTCCTATTTTTATAAAATTCGACTATTTGTCTAGTTAGCCTACTCGGATTCATCCGTTTTATGTGTCCGTAAAACTTAAGTCTTCTTTTTCCCATATCGCTATGTATATTTGTGTATTGTTTCATTTCTTGGCTTTCTCGAAGTCGGTATGTTGTTGTATTTATTTGTTTGGGGCCTAAGATTTTTCTTATGATTTTTCTTTCCTTCTTTTCAATGTCCTCGATGTCTCTCTTTCTATTCAAAATGAGCGTTTCTGCCCCATATAGGCATTCTGGCTTAATAACTGTGTGGTAATGTATCAGTTTTGTGTTTTTAGATAGGCATTTTTTGTTGTAAATATTTTATATAAGTCTCAATGCCGTTTCCATTTTTAGACATCTACCCTTATTAGCCGCTTTTTCCAATCCATTTTCCATGATTATTTCACCCAAATATTTGAATTGAGAGACTCGTCTGATGTTACCATATTTTGTTTTTAGAAATGGTGTTCTTAGTCTGTTGCAGGTCATGTATTGTGTCTTTTCAAAGGAAATTTGGAGTCCTACCTTTTCTGCTGTTTCTTTTAGGATTTCAATCTGTTTCTGTGCCGTTAATACATCTTGAGCCAAAATTGCTAGATCATCAGCAAACGCCAGGCAATCAATTTTAATCTTCCTTCGGTGGTAATGAATCTGGGTTTGTTTGTTTAGGGTTTAGTGTTGATAATTTGTTTAAAGGCTCAGGACAGTTTAGTATTTGTTCAAAATATTTTGCTAGTTCTTTGCAATTTTCTTGGTTATTTAGAGCTTATTAGAGCTTATTAGAGCTAGAGTTGTCCGTTTTCGTTTTGGAAGCAAAGACTTTGGGGTTGATAGCCTGTTAATTTAGTTTTAAATGATTTTTAAAAGCTTCGCGTGTTATTTTTTTGGAAATCTTTTTCTATTTCATTAAGTTGATTGTTTTCATATTTTCTTTTAGTTTGTCTAATTAGCTTCGATGTTTCTTTCCTTACTTCCAAAAAGATGTTATAGTTTATTGCTGTTTTTTGACTGTTCCAATCTTTGAATGCTCTACTTCGGCTTAATACTGCTTGCTCGCAAACTTTATCCCATCACGGATGTTTTCTACGTTTTTGTAAAGGGACCAACTTTAAGGCTGTTTTAATAATTTTTTGTTCCAATTCTTGCCAGTTCTGTGCTGGTTGTTTATCAGGCTCTTCTGTTAGGGCTGGTTTTATTTTCGTTGGGTCGAACTTTTGTATTAGCAGTCTCTTTTGAATAAGTTTTCGAGGTTTTAAGCTAAGTTTGATTCTAGTCAAGTAGTGATCCGTGTCTATGTTAGCTCCTTTCGTGACTTGAACATTAAAATCTCTTTATAATTGGGGTACGAAATGGCAACATGGTCAATTTGAAATTCACCCATGTACGTGTTTGGGCACCTCTAGGTCTTTTGTTTTGTTATTTTCTTCTTAAAATGGGTTGACATTATTTTTAGATTAAACTGCGAACATAGTTCAACTAATCTTCTACCATTATGGTTCGTCCATTTATGAGCTAGAAAACTGCCGAATGTTTTCCTGCACTTTTTTTCTTTCCGTAGTTGGGCGTTGAAATCACCCAATAGGATTTTTACATGGTCAGAGGGAATTTTAGACATAGTCTTTTCCAGAATTTCCCAGGACTTATTTACTTTTTCAGGATTAGATTTATTTTCTTCGTTAACTGGGAGGTGTGCATTGATTAATGTATAGTTTTTGTTAGCACACTTGAGGGATAGTGTCATAAGTCGATTATTTATTGGCTGGACATTAGTTATAGAAGCAAGAATGTTTCTTGAGATAGCGAAAGCCACATCGAGATGTGGTGTATTTTTGATGAGTATTTTTTGTCCGTTTTACTTTAAAAAAGGCTGTAGTTGCCGAATTGCCGAAAATATTATTTTTAACATTATATCAATTTTTTTATGTTTGAGTATTGATTACCTGCTGAAGCTACACACAGTCGTGACATCGAGTGTCAAACTATTCTTATTTTTACATTAATAATTAAGGTAACTATATAAGCTTTATTCAGAACATTATGTTCTCGACATACACGCCCTTTCACCGTACAAATAGAGTTTGTTACAGGTGAAATTGAACATAACCTATAGCCTTGTCACCGTAACTTTCGGGTGACAACCTACAAATAATTTAATTATATTAAATAGAAATATTTTGTTTCTTATTTATATTTACATTAATATTGATATTTACAAAATTGATGCTTTAGCACCTCGAACTTTAGTTGAATTGAACTGAATGTTATTTTTGAGAACATCTGTGACCATAAAAATATCCACACCAGGTATATTATCGCAAATGACCTGAATTAAATTAGTAACCAACAATATTTTTTTACATTAAACTTCAATAATTTTGACAGCATATACACAGGTAAAAGCCATTGACACTGCTTACGTGAAAACACTTTAACATAATGACGTCACAAGCATGGCAGCCAATCGTGGCTGCTTTCGTAGTCATCTAATTTTATTTTAAATTTTAATTCATTTATAATTAATTGCAAACAATTTTTTTTAAGTTTTTCGCATTGATTATCAATATTACTTATAATAAAGTTTTAAAATAAATTTATAAAATCGATCATTATTTTTTGTTCATAAACCCAATTTGTTAATAAAGTGCACAAATTTTCATTTACTACTTTAATCTGCAGAAAAATAGTTTCAAAATGAATCCACTTTTGTTTAAAGTATAATAACGTACCTGATAACCCGGGCCGTTGACAAAACACTGGCACTGTTTCCAGAGACCTGTTTTAGTTTTGCAAAAGCTTCCGTCCCACTTTGCCCAAGTCTGACCCAAAACTTGATAACGCACCCTTAGCCGAATTTGATCACCAAGGATCACCAAGTAACGTAGAGCAGTTAAAACTTGTAGTGAAGACGCATCAGATGTCGGCCTTCCCCCCTTCTAAACTATAGACTATAAACTTACTATAAAATTAGTACATTTAACTTTTGTTATCATTTAACTATTGTTCATTGTTTTATCTTATCATATATTTTCCTGTTAATCTCTAAAACGGTTAATGTAACGTTGATGATGTTGATATTGTTTTCATCAGACTTTCAGGCGATTTTCTTATTCGGGAATATTACCCCATTCACTGATGGTTATTTTACAATAATTGGCGAAGCGCTGTCCGACGATCCATAACTAAGCTGTAATGGATCGAGAAATAACAAATACGGGCGCAAATTGCATCCAGGGCCTTCATTTAATTCTTCTGGGTACGGTTCGGGCTAATTTAAATTGTCCGTAATGTAGAAGATGAAGATTTTTCTTTCTAGAGTGTGGGAGATGGTTAACTTTCTTTGATTATGCCAGATATTGCTCAAGGGATTTTTAATGAAAATTTACCATAATTTTGTATGTTTTTGGCAATTATTGAATGTGTTATGAATTTTAGTTAAAATTAAACCAAACTGATTATTTTATAAACCGATCGTTGAACTGAGTCAATATTTATTAGGTTCTCCATTTAATCCTTCGCCCCTACTTTAAAAAGATTGTAGGATCTACTTGACTCAGATTTTTCCCGCCGTATAGTGATTGTAAAGCGCCACCAGTCTATAGTGAATAGAAGTTAAAAAGTCGGCTATAGAGAGGTGCAAATCAATCGTTCTGTCGATCGAAAATTGATTCGTTGTTATCGTTCAAGAAGCTACATTTAAGGCACCACATTGTTTTGGCCTTTTAACCGAAAAACAAATTGAACGGAAATTCCGGACATGATTTTGGCTGCTCTGGGAGATAATACTCTTTTGTACAGTACGTGCAACAAGTAGTTCCAGAAATTCCGAATTCGAAATTTTCGAGCCGAACAAGATGAAAGATGAAGAATTGGAAGTATTTCTGGAAAAAAATTCCTGTCGCCACTACAGAGCTCGGACAGGAACTTTGAGTAATACCGAAAGTCATTTTTAAACGTTTATACAAGCTAGTTAGGTTCCTAGTGAAATCACAGTTGAGAATAAGATTAGTTGAGACAAAGAGAGCTTTGATGTTATGAAATTCTATATAAGAAAAATAATTTTCTGCATACGATTGAAATTTGTGGGCCCTGTACGATAATCTAAAGGGACGAAAGTCGTGGATTAATCCTGGTGAGCCATCAATTAGAACTGCAAAACCAAATATCCACGCCAATATAAGTATTGTTGTGTATATGGTGAGATTAGCTTTGCGTCGAGCATTATAAGTTAGTCAGTTCACTTCAGGATAGGGTACGACCACATGCAGCAAAAATGACTTTGGAGTTAGGCTGGTAGATTGGATTTTGGACCATTTCACCGATTGATTGGGCTGGATAGAAAGTGAGTGAGATGACTTACGTCGGAAATGAAGTTTGTATGACTTCTTTCATAAATATATACCAAATGAAGCTAAAAAAGGCAGACGACTCTTGTTGAGGACTCAACTGTCATAGAGAATGCAAATATATACAATCTCTTCTTGTTAAGAATAATAAGTAAATGTTATATTTCAGTTTAAAAGTACCAAGTATTCCAGTTAAATAAAAGGTGTAGATATAAGTTTCCGTTGGTTTTTGATCAAGTTTGGTCATCTGGAAACAACATAACTTTAAAGTATTAGTGACTCCGTAGCAGCATCACATAATTTTTTCCGTGCGAAAATGTTAAGTTTTGTGCCGAATAAGTGTCATTTGCGGGAACTTTTGATTTACTTAGATAATTAGATATTAGATTAGATAAGTTATCGTGAGTGGTTTCAAAAGTTTTAAAACGGTGAGTTTGACTTGGAAGACAAGGAACGCAGTGGAAGGCCGAAAGTGTACGAAGACACAGAATTGGAAATATTTTTGGAGAAAGATTTGTCCCAAATGCAAAAAGAACTTGCATTTATATTAGAAGTGACTCAGTAAGGAATTTCACATCGTTTAAAATCGTTGGAAATGATTCAAAAACAAGCAAATTGGGTTCTATATAAACTGAAGCCGAGAGAAGTTAAACGCCGATTTTTTATGCGAAATGCTGCTTGCCAGGCATAAAGAAAGTTGATGATGATTGGTGATGAAAAATGGATCCACTACGATAACTCAAAGAAGAGAAAATCATGAGGACCACCTGGCCATGCTTCAATATCGACAGCCAAACCAAATATTTATAGAAAAAACTCAAATACACAGCATGAGTGAGGTGAGATCAGCTTGGTGTCGTGTATTATGAGTTACTCAGAAAGAGCGAAACCATTACTGGAGTTCTCTACCGAACACGATTAATGGGACTGAGCCGAACACTCAAGGAAAAACGCGCCCATTACTACTCCAGACTACTATTTAGAAACACTTAATTGGGAAGTCCTACCCCATCCGCCGTATTCAGCAGACACTGTCCCTTCCGATTATCATTTGTTCCGTTTGATGGCATCTGGTCCGTCTGAGCAGCGCTTTACATCATATGAAAGTACCAATAATTGGGTCGATTCGTGGATTAGCCTCAAAAGATGAAGAGTTCTTCCGACGTGGTATCCGAATGCTATCAGAAAGATGGGAAAAAAGTAGTGTCTAGTGATGGGTAATATTTTGAATAAAACGTTATGTACCGTTCTTTCACGAAAAATTCCTAATTTTTTATAGAAAACGGCGGAAACTTATTTGTACACCTTTTAGTATATGGTGATTTTTTCAATGAATCATTCCCTTAACTATTATAAGCTACCCATCTTATACAGGGTACAATACTCGAAGTATTACCAGTTAAAAATGCTGTAGTTTTGTCAATTATGAATATTTTTATTTATTATTTTTAAACAATTTTGAAAATACATTAAATATCATGAAAAACAGTCATATCAAGTCTTCCTATGAATGCATCGCACACAGCATGAATGGGAGTCTGTGGAATTCATTGCCATTCCCGACGAACCGCTGATTTCAATGTGTTCAAACTCTCATATTTTTTTATTGATACCTTAGTTTCCAAAATTGATCATATGGGAACTATATATATATATATATATATATATATATATATATATATATATATATATATATATATATATATATATATATATATAACTTTATGGGATGGTCCCGAGTCCTATAGTAATGTTCAACGGTTGGAACCAAATTATTTGTGTCCAAGGCATCAACGTATCATTTAAAACCCTTTGTTGGTACACTTGCTGGTTTACCTTAACCCCCTGATCGATGAAAACGAGCGGAGAGCGATCATTCTCAGTTACAGCAGCCCAAACCATCACAGAAGCAGGCGCTTGTTTACGCATAGCAACTCGGTTGCCCAAATTGTCGCTGGACTTTCCCTTCAACCACAAATGATCGTTTTGTTTGTTTACGCATTGCTAAACAGTGAACATTTTCTCATCAGAAAACACCAAATTTTCGAGTTTGCCACTTGCGTGCATGCTTTTCAATGCCTTTGATCGTTGAAGTTACCTTTTGTGCCGGTGTTAAATCTTGCACTTTTTGTATTTTGTAAGGCTTCAACTTAAGTCCATATTTCAGTATGCGGCGTATGTTTTAGTCGGATACGTTCAGCTGTTTAGCCAATTTTGCTGCACGCTACACTCTGACGTGGATTTATTTCAATTAGTTCCCTTACCTTTCGAACCATTTCAGGTGATGTTGAAGATTTTTTATGACCATCTCCATGGTGTTTTAACATTTTATTAACACATAAATGCTGTAGCTCACGAACAATAGCAGGTTGCGATTTTCTTGCCAAATTCAAAGCAATCACACTATTATGTTTCAATTCAATTACGAATATTTCATTTCAATTGCGACGTAGAACGATATGCTTTTGTACATTTGTAAACAATATTATGAACTAAAATCTGTCAAATATTGAGAGCGCTGTAATCAGCTATTCGGTAGCTACAGCAGCGTGAAGTTGGTAACATGTTCGAGTGACGGACCCTGCATGTATAACTGTGTCTAGTTAAATCTGACTTTGATTAGACTAGTCTAGTCAAATTTGGTCATCAAATCACCAGAAACCGTTCTCGGAAGACTTGCTGATGCTGATTTGATGGCGGCTGAAGGAATGGGTAAAATGCCCACGTGGAGTACGTGTGAATTTTCTGTGCTTATTAATATTCATCTCAAAGAGACCACAATGCAACTTTTGATGTACATGTTCAGTTGCAACTTCGAGTAAAGTTTATCTCTTTACTTGAGAATGCTAAAGGATATTTTAGCAAAACGTCCTGAGCTTTCACAGAACGAATGTTCGTGAAAATATTCGATGTAATTTCTTTTTATTCGTAATATAATACATCCCTTCCGCATCAATACACTGCTGGGCACGTTCATCCAATGCTAGCATAGATTTTTTTCGGAATCGTCTCAATGACCTTAGTCATAACTTTTTGGACTTGTGAACACTGTCATAGAACATTCCATTCATAGCCAGTTTGAGTTTCGGGAACAGGAAATAGTCACTCGGAGATAAATCAGAAGAATATTGAAGCACACAGACTTGTTTTTTGGCCTAGAACTCACGAACAGCGGAGATCCTGTGAAATGATGCATTATCGTGCAACAAAAACCATCTTCCCGGCGCTTGATATTCGGTCTTTTCTAGAACGATTCTCACAGTCGAATGTTACCCATTTCATAATCAAATTGGCGTCGTAGGCGATCATTTCACGCACTCTTTCCACTCTCATCGCGATTTTTGGTTTTGATCGGCCTGGGTTTGGGTCGTCTTCCAAAGCATCAACGATAAGGAATCATCACCGCAGTCCATAAGCAATCAGCACCGTAAAACTTTTTTCATCAATTCAAATGTTTCTGTAGAAGTTTTACTCAGCTTGAAACAAAATATTATATTAGCTTTTTGTTCCTTCGTGTTTTTGTGATGAAGTGACAAAAGGTACTGTCACTTCAAACACTATAATTTGACAGTCCGTTGATCGATTCTAATGGCGGTCTCGTTTCATAGAGGAGATATATAGTTCTCAGATTATTTATTGCTTCAATAGATGGAGCTAGTAGTTTTCTTTAAATTTAAAAAGTTCTGTAATTTTTCTGAAATACTGTGTGAAATCTGTCTACTTCTGTCTATATATATAAACATATTGAATTTTGGAAAGAAAATTACATGTAATAATAGACACTTTTTGAGTGAGGAAATTATTTCGGGAAGGGATTCGTAAACACAAGGAAGATTTGCAGGAAAACCATCCCCATTTTTTTGTCGAACGGCAAAAACACAACGCGCCAGGACCGGCATACCATTGACAACAACCGATATCGCCGTTCGAATTACACATTTCGGTCATGCCCGTACCGTTAATGACTTCCAAAGAAGCTAAGCGGAACGGAGGAATGCGGCCGGTCCAACTTACGACACCCATTCTGACTAATAGTTTTATAAGTGTTTCCTGTCAAGGGGTTTCCGGCAACGGACGCGCCACCCTGTCCACGATAACCTATCCCGTTCTGATGGTGGTGGTGGCTAGGAGGGGACGAGATTTTCGACTCTGTTCCACCGACAACCCTAATTAAAGCGGGGATGTTATTTGACGTTTTGCAGGAAATGCGGTGCGGTTTTTGTCCTGGTTCGCTTTTTGTGGCCGAGGTTTGCGCCACTTTTTTTATATATTTGTGAAGTTCCAGCTACATTTTTGCTAAAAGAAAAAAATATAACAAACAATATGTATATTTGATGTAAATCCAGTCGTAATCTAATATATGCAGGTGCATTTTTCATAACCTATCTATGTATGATCATTGAATGCTGCGTGTTTGTTTAATGAAAAAGGTGGTTAAATCTTCACCTGACTAACAGCATCGTATATTTTATGAATGTGACGAACAAGACAAAAAACCGTTTGTTCCGAAGAAAATATAGCCGCTATTGCTGCCAGTGTTATTGAAGATCCAAATCTATCAATTCGTCGCAGTTCTCGGGAAGTAGGGCTTTGTTATTCGACTACGTGGAAAATTTTGCATAACAATCTTAGTCCTGGTACCTTACAAGATCCAGCCTATCCAAAAGCTCAAGCCGTAAGACTTGATCTTTTGCGTCGTACGTTCGGTGAATGGGCTCAAAATCAATTGCAACTTGACCCAGAATTTATCCGCAAAATTTTGTTTAGAAGGAATTTAAACAAAATTGCTGCATTTGTAGTGAAAATAATTCGTCAATAATCCAACAATTATGCAATCTAATATTACAAGAAAAATGCACAGTAAGATGCGAATTGTTCGCCGGTGAGATCATATGTCTTTAAAAATCGAGCTGGGAAGCACGTTATCGTTAATGGGGATGAAAGGGATGAAATGATGAATTTGACAGGTATTGATCCGGAGCAGATGTGGTTCCAACAGGATGCCACATGTCATACAGCTGACGTAACAATCGATTGTAACAATCTGATGTAACAATCGATTAATTGGGTTAACAATTCGGTGAGAAAATTATTTCGAGGAACAAACCTGCTAATTGGCCACCAAGGTCATGTGATTTAATGTCTTTAGATTATATTCTTTGGGGTTATGTTAAATCTTTGGTCTATGCCGATAAACCAGAAACTATTGACGCCTTGGAAGCCAATATAACTCGAACAGTTGCGGACATAAAATCCCAATTGCTTTGCTTTGTCAGAAGTAGCCGCGACGGACTTTTGTCTGAAGTTGTTTTCAAACATTAATGCCATTAAATGTTATTTCACATGAAATAAATAGTTTCAAGGCATCGGATTGGTTGTCGTTTAATTTGAATTTCCGCTAGTTCGAACGCACTAAAAACATCTGCTTATAACTAACCTGTTTTTGCTAAAAGAATTTTCTGGAGTATTATCTTCAATGCGTCGTATAGACTTTCTTTTGTTTATATTTATTCCATTATTATTCCATTATTTATATATATATATATATATATATATATATATATATATATATATATATATATATATATATATAAACATATATATATATATATATATATATATATATATATATATATAAATAAATATATATATAAATATATATAATAAATATATATCATCATCATCATCATCATCATCAGCCCGTATCGATCCACTGCAGGATGAAGGCCTCTTCAGCATGCTTCCAACCTTCACGGTCCTGGGCTTTCCTCTGCCACTCGGGTCCAATATACTTAACGATGTCATCAGTCCATCGTGCTTTCGGTCTTCTTCGCGGACGTTTGCGATCAAGCGGTATCCACTCCAGGATTGCCTTGGTCCATCTGTCGTCCCATCGCCTCGCTATATGGCCTGCCCATCTCCATTTCAACTGTTTTACTCTTCCAATGATGTCACAGACTTTTGTTTGTTCCCTGATCCATGCGCAGGACTTTCTGTCTCGTCTTGTAATGCCAAGCATACATCTTTCCATTCCCCTTTGTGCCACCCGAAGGTTTTGAATTGATTGCGATGTGAGTGTCCAGGTTTCACTTCCGTATGTCATAACGGGTAGAACGCACTGATCGAATACTTTTCTTTTCAGGCAAAGTGGGAGTCTGCTCTTAAACACTATGTTGAGCCTACCAAATGCCTGCCAGCCACACTTAACACGCCGTTCCACCTCCTGGGCGGTATTCCCCTCCATGGAAATCCTCTGCCCAATATATACAAAGCTGTCCACAATCTCTAAATCCCTTCCTAAAACTGAAATTCTTCTGTCCTGAGCGAAGTTATTGAACATAACCTGACTCTTTTTCAGGTTTATTTTCAAGCCAAATGGTTCGCCAGCCCTTTGCAGTTCTTGTATGCGTCTTTGCAGCTCCTCTGGGTCTTGTGAAATGAGAATAATATCATCTGGAAATCTAAGATGGTTTAAGTTTGCACCATTGATCTTTACCCCATCCTGTTCCCAATCCAGTTTACGGAATACTTCTTCAAGGCCAGCCGAGAAAAGAATAGGCGATATTGCGTCACCCTGCCGTACACCTCGTTCTATATTAATTCCCACTTCAAGATCATCAAGGTGAATTGTGGCTGTAGTTCCATCATATATCGATTCTAATAGGTTTACATAGGCTCTCTCTACACCTTGGCTAAGCAGTGCATCCATTATCGCATGCTTTGAGATGGAATCAAATGCTTTTTCGTAGTCGATAAAAGCCAAGCACAGTGGCATGGTGTATTCGTTGTGCCTTTCTATGACCTGCTGTACAACCTGGATGTGATCCATTGTACTGAATCCACTTCTGAATCCTGCTTGTTCTCTTGGTTGTGCGTCATTCAGTTTTTTTAATATTCTTTTAGAAATTATCTTAGTGAAAACTTTGTACATCACTGATAGGAGGCTTATTGGACGGTAGTTCTTTAAATCTTCCTGTGCTCCTTTTTTATGTAAAAGGATCACTTCTGCATTTTTCCATAAGTCAGGTACTTTTTGTTCTTTGAGGCATTTTGAGTATAGTTTTGCCAGTGTTTTATGTAACGTCCGACCACCAGCTTTTAGCATTTCGACAGTTACACTATCCTTTCCTGGAGCCTTGCCGTTCTTCATCAATTCTATAGCATTTGTTACTTCCTCCACTAGGATATCTGGTATTATATATTGTTCTTCCGTGGGTATTGCTGTCCCTGACTGGCTCTGATCTTCATATAACTGGGAATAAAACCTTCTGACAATCTCTAACATTTGGGTACGCGTCCTGCACACTGTGCCATCCTCATGCTTTAAAGCATATATTTGCGTTCTTTTGTTTCTCAGCTTCTGTTTAGCTTTGTTAATTCCTTTGTTTTCTTCCAGGGTTTTTTGCACTAGCTGCATATTGAATCGGCGCGTGTCCTCTCTGATACGTTTTCTTATAGTTTTGCAGAGCTCAGTGTACTCGACCCTGCCAAAAGGACTACCTGCATTTCTCATTGCTCGCCGTTTCTTCATTAAATCAATGGTCTCACTGGAGATTTTTGTTTGTTTGAGACATTTTTCCTCTGGTGCTATTGAAGCAGCCGTTTGAAGTACATTGTTGGCGATTTCTTCATATTGAACTGATATTTCCACCTCCTCTGTATCTTGTAACGCAGCAAACCGGTTTGACAGAGCAATCTCAAAATCGCTTCCTCTCTCCAGCAGTTTTCCAGAATCCACCTTGCCCTTCCTTGATCTTACCATTTTTTCGCGCTCTTTTCGACAGTCAATCCGAACCCTTGCTCGTACAATTCGGTGGTCACTTCCAACATTAAAATTGTTAAGGACAGTACAATTGGTAAATATTGTTTTATCGTTGGTCATGATGTAGTCAATTTCGCTTGTGAGCCCAGATGGACTTTTCCATGTCCATTTTCTGCTGATATTTTTCTTATAGAATGAATTCATAATATATAGTTCTTGTCCTTCAGCAAAATCAACTAATCTGTCACCTCTATTGTCTCGCTCACCAGTTCCATATGGGCCAGTTGCATTTTCGTCTGTTCTTGTTGTTCCAATTCTGGCATTAAAATCACCCATCAGGATTTTGTACCTACATTTCTCCTTGTATAAAAGCTGGGCCACATCATCATAAAATTCCTCAATTTCCTCATCTTTATGGCTTATAGTTGGTGCATAAGCTTGGACGATTTGAAGCCTAAACTTTTTATTCAGCTGAATGACGCATTGGGCTAATCGGTCGGATGTACTTTCAAATTTTACCACACTGTCCTTCAGCTTTCGATTGATGAGGAATCCTATTCCGCCACATCGGCCATTTTCCGTACCTCGAGTGTAGAGTACGTGTCCAGTTGGTTCCAGTTTGATTAACTCTTCACCCTTCCTTCGTGTTTCACAGAGCCCAATAATATCCCAATGTATGTTGTCAAGTTCGATTAACAGTTCTTGCAATCGGGCCTCTGTTTTCATAGTCCGTATATTTAACGTTGCAATGTCAAAAGTCCAATGGCAGCCTGATCTAACCCGGTGATTCTTAGCACCCTCTGCCTTGGGGCAGGTCTTCCCGCTGCCGTAGGTAGTTGCCCCTTGGCCTCCGGGGAATGAGGGCCGTGTTTGATGTTGTACTGTCATATTTCAACACATCGAAATACCACCGAATACCATCGAATACCATCGAATATATATATATATATATATATATATATATATATATATATATATATATATAACGTATATATATATATATATATATATATATATATATATATATATATATATATATATATATATATATATATATATATATATATATATCTATATATATATATATATACATATATATATATATATATATATATATATATATATATATATATATATATATATATATATATATATATATATATATATATATATATATAAATATATATATATATATATATATATATATATATATATATATATATATATATATATATATATATATATATATATAAATATATGTATATTTCTATTATTACTGTAGATGAAATTTTATTAATTTTAATCTATTATCACAATACGTGCTAAAAATTGCCAAAAAATAACCAAGCTTTTAGTAAAAACCCAAACATTTATTTGTCTTGGAACAATGACAAGAATTAACAAGAGAATAGTTGGTCAGTCCAGTGTAATGGTACGAGTGTGAAACAAATATAAACTGGAATTGTTTTATACATATTTCTTATTTATAAAATAATATAAAAATAAACTATTGATCATTTTTCGACATGGTCTCCTCCAAGCTCTACACATTTTTCACAGCGGTTTGAAAGCTTGTGAATTCCTTGCTCGTAAAAATTTTGAGGTTGGGTCATCAGCGAATTACGCAGTTGTCCTCAACATCCTGTTCGTTGTGGAATCGTACCCCTCCAAGCACATACTACAACGGCGTAAACAATAAATAATATCAGGATGACAAATCTGGGCTGTATAGAGGATGTTCAAGGGTTTTCCAATGCATATTCTCCAGTTTTTCCTTCATCAAAACAGCTGTGTGTTGCCTGACGTTGTCACGGAGAAGGAGGATGTCTCTGATGGAGACACCATGTCTTTTGCTTCTGTAAGCGATTTTTGTTACCTCCAATAGCTGGCAGCACTAGACAGCATTAATCGTACGTCGATCGTGTAGAAAATCAATCAACAAAACTCCCTCCAAAAAAAAAACGCTCGCGAGAACCTTACCAGCTGAGAGACGGGTTTTGTCCTTTACAGGGCAGGTTTCATCTTTCCTTACTCGCCATTTTTGATTCTGGAGTTTAATAATGCATCCACGTTTCATCACATGTCACAATACGCTTCAAAAAAGACTCGCCTTCATGTCGAAATCGATTCAGAAGTCTTTTGCTGATTTGCAATCGGATATTTTTTTTCTGTTGATTTTTTGAGCACTTCCAAAGCTAATATCCAACTTTAAAGATTTTATGAACAGTGAACCACCGGTCACCTTCGATAAGCTGTCACGCTTGACCTGGCTATCGATGATGACTTACATTTACCATATTTTCTCGACCACTCTTAAACTCCTTGGCCCAACCAAACACTTGGGTCTTAGATAGGGTATCGTCCCATACTGAACCTTCAATCGGATTAATATTTCGGATGATTTAACGCCTTCCTTGGTTAAAAACTTTATTGCAACTCATTGTGCAACCAACGGTGGAACCTGTTGCCTACTCATGGCTGACAAAAGAACTGAGTGAAACAGCTCACCGAGCATTTCTCCCACTCCTAATACATTGTACTGCAATAACCTACACTGACAGCCCGCTTGTGATTCGTTGAGGAAAGTAATTGTAAAATTCCGGTTTATATTTAATTCACCATCGTATAAAATGCTTGTTAATAAAAATAAACCGGGCTGTATTATAAATTGGTTGCTTGTGACACTTTTTGGTTTGACTATATTTTACTAGGTAATATTTAGTATCATTATTATTTATTTTGTTAGACAAAACATTGGTATTTATAGGGCAATCCATAATTTAACATCAATCGGCGTTGATGGCCGATAATATATCGTATTATATTTAATACGAGGATAATTTGAAAAGTTGTCAACTTAAAACACTTGATGGAGCAAATATGATAAAATTACTATAATATTTATTAAGCATGTTTTGATAAATGGCGTTTTGCGAAGTTTTAAACGTGTGCCTTTAGTAGCTTGTTTATAAGGATAGAATAAAGCAAACAATATTATAAACACCTGGATGATTGTTCTCCCTATACTTTTTTTTTGTATGGAAGCATCTATCCAACAATTGCATTTGTTCTACAAAACAGTGATGTAACAAACATTTTAACATTATGGGTTACTTTCCTTTAACTTGAAAAGTAAAAGTATACTAAAAATCCTGAGGCAGATTTATGTTCAGTATTGCATGAATTACAATATTGCATGAATTGCATGAATGTTTCTACGTCCTAGTTGATAATATTGCGTATTAGAACATTACTGTAGCTTTTGATGAAAAGTGATCCAGTGTAATTTATATGATGTGTAGATGGGTACCATGTTTGCTAACCGTTAATCATAGACGTATTTAAATGTACATTTGTCAAGAGCGATTAGTGATTTTGATTACTTAGTGATTTTTTTACTTAGTGAGTTGTTTCGATGTTTTATAACTGTAGATAAAACGCGAAATCGCAATTCCGCTCTAGAGATAAAACAAGTCCAAATAGTGGATAAGAGCACGTTAAAATGCACTAAAGGAAGCAAAAACGGTTTCGTCTGTAGGAACCGCATGAGTTGCCGTTTTCTGGGATCTCGTGGTGTGATGCTCATAGATTACAAAAAGAAGTAGCACTAACGATTAAAATTAATGAAAGTTAAGGCTCCCGCAAACATATCGGGTTGTTAGTTTTATGACCCACATTTCGAAGGGCTTCCTTATACACCGTATTCAACGGATTTGGCTTCCATCTGTTACACCTTAAATTAAAAAAATGGCTCGTTAGACGAAGATTCATTTGAAATGATGTTAGGTTAGAGTTGAAACAACCGCTAATTTTGCAAATTGGAACGAATCACTTAAGGTAGTACTGTTGGTTTTAGAATTACCGTTCAGAATTTAATGAAATTTGGCATATTAGTAGATTGTGATAAGATAATGATCCAATTACATTTTTGAAGAACTACAGAAAATCAGTAAAAAAATTGACACTTAAAATTCCAGCCTTTTAACATTGAGCCTTATGAGAAATAAGCATGCGTGATTCAATGCGTGTCTTATCATATTTTTTAAAAAGTACCGTTTAGGTTTCAATAAAAAAGGAAAAAAATGACAAAAAATAACATATAAAACATTTAAGACACTTAAAAGTTATAGTATTAGAGCATGTGATAGCAATTAGCGAATAAATATCAGAAATGTACGTTTTATATCGTTGTTCATTAAATGTGGCAACGTCGTAAAAGAGATTACAACGCATGCGAAATTTAAAAATCTATAGAATATGAGAAAAATGGTTTCATAAAAGTTCTTTATTAAGAATAACATGAACGATGTTTTATTATCACAGCCATATCTGTTGATTTTAATAAAATATAAATGACTAATAATGATGCTGATAATATTTCATTTTGTATCTTATAATAACGATTTCTTGGTTACTTTTTTTTCTAACAAATTAAAAATCTTTTTGTCTTTGGTAACTTAAACAACACCGTTCCCATCTTTACCTACATTTTTAATAAACCATTATATTTATTTTTTTTCATATGATTCTACAATCATTTCGTAAGTCACATTTGCAGCGACCATTTTCTTTTAATACCTGTTGATACACAGTCTAATAAATTTAATCCTTTCATAACAATAGGCAAACTCTATTAAAATCACGAATAGCATTAATTTTTTTTAGAGCATTACAAGCTTTATCACAATTTATGTTCAATTCTTTAGCAATATTTTCTAACTTGTTATCACCAGTCTTTGTTTTTCCATTTTTTTTTATTATAGCAAGTGAATCAGAATATCCAAGAATTATTCTATGAAAATGTTCTTTTAAAAAACATTTTTCTATAACACCCATCAATCTAGGATAGTCGAACGAGCAATTATGAGCAGTTAAAATACATTTTCGTTTAAATAAACGTAAAAATTCACATAACTCGACTAATACTTCAGATAAAGTAAGAGTTGTAATAGGTTTGCCATGAGTACAAGCTTACTATAATCCAACCGTTAACCATGCATTCTGCTAGCTTCTTCCGAAATTGTTTGTATTGGTTTGACCTGCACTAAAAATTCATACTGCTTGTACTTTGCAGCAAGATTGCTGAGATATCTGTGAGATTTTACAGATGAAAAATATCACAAGCCTTGGAAAAACTTAATTTTTTTTTTTTTTTATATTATTCGCTAATTACTACTCTCGCATGCTCCAAATCTGTATTTTTTAGTATCTTAAATGTTTTATATATTATTTGTATATCCTTTTCTCCCCTTTTATTGAAATCTACATGATACTTTTTGTAAAATATGATAAGATCTGTGATTTCCCATAAGGCTCAATGTTAAAAGCATGGAATTTCAAGTGTCAATACTGTTTTAATGGTTCTCTGTATCTGTTCAAAAATTTAATTGGATCATTATCTAACCATAATCTACTAATATGCCAAATTTAATCAAATTCTGATTGATAATTCTAAAATCAACAGTGCTACCTTAATAATCAAATGTTATAAATTGCCATATAACTAAAAAATCTCAAAATTCTTGTTTCTCTTTATCACATCAAAAACTTTTGGAACGACCCGCGTTTTATACAAATTTTAGTACATATAAATCTTAGGCCTCGTGCACACTATACAGTTTCAGTTTTATAATCGTTTCGGTTTTGTCGTTTCGTTTTCAGTAAACTATGCATTTTGTTTTGTACGTTCACACGTTGCGGTCGAAAACCGAATCATATGAATACTGCTTTTTGTGTGTGCAAAAAAAGTGATTTTACTTAATTATTTCAAGTGGTTACATTTTCCATACCAAATCTTTTGGCATGGAATCACTTTTGAACCCAACCCCTTTTGATTTGGCTGAAATTTTTATATGTTATAGTACCCCACTAAAAATTTATTTGTAATTTTTTCAATTTTTTTTACTCAACCGGAAAAAAGTTGTGAATTTTTCAAAAATCAGTGATTTTTTTTCAAATAGTCATAACTTTTCCAAAAATGTACAAATTTTCAAAAAAATTACAATAAAAATATTCGAATTTATCTTCCATAAAATTTTTGAGTTTTTCCTTCGCCTGTTCCCTATTTTATTATTTTTGCTTTTTTTCTCAAAAAAACTTCTAATGATTCTGCGTTTGATGCCGCAATCTGAGTTTGACGCCGCGTTTGATGCGCCAACTTTTCTTTCTAGTTTTTTTTAAATATTTTTTTTCCATTTTTTCGCAATTTAACTTTGTTTTTATAATAAAACTAGCTGGCCGGGCAGATGTTGTTCTGTCCCTTCCGGTAGGTACCGGGATGAGTTTCATTTGGTTAGAATCCCTGTATAAGAAAGTCTGGACAAATGTGATCGTTGGTGCGATTGGAGGATGGGCAAGGAGACAATAAATAATGATAATATTGAGTTTGATTAACGCAATAACACATAAATGATGTTCATATGTCATATTGTGTAAATATGAATCACTTAGTTTTATAAATATAAAATTTGTTAATAACTTGACTACAGCGCCACTTTTCAAATCCTAACTATGAGCCATCGTCTCGACAAAACAAATATATTGTAGAAATATATAATTTTGACACCGAAACGATTATAAAACCGAAACCGTATCGTGTGAACGAGGCCTTATAAATAACAGTTGGGTCCATCTGCAGTATACATTATTTCCTATATCAACATTTTTCGTGTAGTTTTTACTTCTTTTACTGTATACTAGAGTTACCTTGTTTAATGTTTTAATTACAAAAATATATTATTCTAGACACCTTTTGTTTGGAATTTACCCTGGCATAAAAGTCGTAAACATACATGTACGTTCATACACATACACGGACTTTTTGTTTTAATTATGTTAAATATGGGTTGGCTTAAAATTATTTAATTTTGAATTTCACGTGGCGTAATAACCTGCTTTAGGTGCTTTTAATGGATTAATTTTAAAATATTACATTTTTTCCTCGAAATATCATGAATATAAAATTGAACGCATAAACTTAAGAGTCACAAAAGAAAGGGAAAAAAGCCTTTCAATTATTCGATTTATTTAATTTTCAATTTTACGAGAGCAACCAGTCTCTAAACTCCTCCGAAGATAGAAAAGACTACTCAATCGTTTTTCCATCAAGAAATCCGTATCGAGATTTTATACGCTTCACTACTTGCTTACTCTTTACGTCAATTTGTAGGAAACGACGTTAGTTGCCATATGAAAGCAAAAGATGCAAGAAATGTGTGTATAATGTGCCGATGGTGATTAATTAATTAATAGCCTGTATAGTGTTTAAAAATTAGACTGGTATGATAAACTTTTTATAAAATAAAACTGGTTATCATATATCTTTTTTATCTTTTCCAATTCGTTCTTTAGCATTTTTGTTACGCAAAGACTTGAGGAGTTCCTTAAAAAATCCGAAGGGGATTAATAAAAATGCATTTGGCAACATTGCACGACAAATCTGTTAGTCTTTATTAAATTATGAACTGATTATTTTTGATGATGAGAAACAAAGGGAAGTTTCTTCTTTTAAATCCACATTCATTTACTATTTTACAGTAAAATGGAATTATTTATTTATATATAAAATAAATTCGATATATATAAGTATATGGGATGGGATGGGATCTTTATATTCTTGATGAGAGAGCACATGTCGGTGCCCTCAAGAGCCGAAACATGTGCCCTCCAATGGAAAGGATGGGTGGGGCCCGTCCCCAGTCAAGTAATCATTAAAATGTTCATATGTATATATATATATATATATATATATATATATATATATATATATATATATATATATATATATATATATATATATATATAATTTTATGCAATATTATGTAAAGCTTCTTGAACTCCTTGCATTTTTTATATACTTTATTGTGCGTCATTCTTATATCGCTTAAGGATTATTGATCACAACCTCCTTCATCAGAAATGCTTTTTCTGTTCCAAGAATTCTGTGAAAACTGGACATAATCGGATGCTAAATCCAGTTAATATGAGAGACTTTATTTACAATTTTTTCTAGGTGAGTTGTGTAATCAGGTCGATAGGATTTCGCTTTATAGTGGTACACATTTCACTTTTGATTTCTCATTGTCAATTCTGGATGTTTTTATCATATATATATATATATATATATATATATATATATATATATATATATATATATATATATATATATATATATATTATATATATATATATATATATATATATATATATATATATATATATATATATATATATATATATATATATATATATATATATATATATATATATATATATATATATATATATATATATATATATATATATATATATACATGTCCCTTTGTGGATCAGACCTTGACGTGGTAAAGGGGTTTGAGTAGGGCAATGGCTTTGAGCTATGCTGTCTGGAGTCTATGCTCCTGGGAGGGTCACCCCTGGCGGACAGGTCAAAGCGGAGGCCTCAGACTAACATGATCCAAAATCTGCCAACCCGCATTGGACCAGCGTGGCAGATTACGGTCCATACCTTCAACATGGTATTTCAGTATGTTGAAAATTGACAGTACAACCTCAAACACGGCCCTCATTCCCCGGAGGCCAAGGGGCAACTACCTACGGCAGCGGGAAGACCTGCCCCAAGGCAGAGGGTGCTAAGAATCACCGGGTTAGATCAGGCTGCCATTGGACTTTTGACATTGCAACGTTAAATATACGGACTATGAAAACAGAGGCCCGATTGCAAGAACTGTTAATCGAACTTGACAACATACATTGGGATATTATTGGGCTCTGTGAAACACGAAGGAATGGTGAAGAGTTAATCAAACTGGAACCAACTGGACACGTACTCTACACTCGAGGTACGGAAAATGGCCGATGTGGCGGAATAGGATTCCTCATCAATCGAAAGCTGAAGGACAGTGTGGTAAAGTTTGAAAGTACATCCGACCGATTAGCCCAATGCGTCATTCAGCTGAATAAAAAGTTTAGGCTTCAAATCGTCCAAGCTTATGCACCAACTATAAGCCATAAAGATGAGGAAATTGAGGAATTTTATGATGATGTGGCCCAGCTTTTATACAAGGAGAAATGTAGGTACAAAATCCTGATGGGTGATTTTAATGCCAGAATTGGAACAACAAGAACAGACGAAAATGCAACTGGCCCATATGGAACTGGTGAACGAGACAATAGAGGTGACAGATTAGTTGATTTTGCTGAAGGACAAGAACTATATATTATGAATTCATTCTATAAGAAAAATATCAGCAGAAAATGGACATGGAAAAGTCCATCTGGGCTCACAAGCGAAATTGACTACATCATGACCAACGATAAAACAATATTTACCAATTGTACTGTCCTTAACAATTTTAATGTTGGAAGTGACCACCGAAGCAAGGGTTACGAGCGAGGGTTCGGATTGACTGTCGAAAAGAGCGCGAAAAAATGGTAAGATCAAAGAAGGGCAAGGTGGATTCTGGAAAACTGCTGGAGAGAGGAAGCGATTTTGAGATTGCTTTGTCAAACCGGTTTGCTGCGTTACAAGATCCAGAGGAGGTGGAAATATCACTTCAATATGAAGAAGTCGCCAACCATGTACTTCAAACGGCTGCTTCAATAGCACCAGAAGAAAAATGTCTCAAACAAACAAAAATCTCCAGTGAGACCATCGATTTAATGAAGAAACGGCGAGCAATGAGAAATGCAGGTAGTCCTTTTGATAGGGTCGAGTACACTGAGCTCTGCAAAACTATAAGAAAACGTATCAGAGAGGACACGCGCCGATTCAATATGCAGCTAGTGCAAAAAACCCTGGAAGAAAACAAAGGAATTAACAAAGCTAAACAGAAGCTGAGAAACAAAAGAACGCAAATATATGCTTTAAAGCGTGAGGATGGCACAGTGTGCAGGACGCGTACCCAAATGTTAGAGATTGTCAGAAGGTTTTATTCCCAGTTATATGAAGATCAGAGCCAGTCAGGGACAGCAAGACCCACGGAAGAACAATATATAATACCAGATATCCTAGTGGAGGAAGTAACAAATGCTATAGAATTGATGAAGAACGGCAAGGCTCCAGGAAAGGATAGTGTAACTGTCGAAATGCTAAAAGCTGGTGGTCGGACGTTACATAAAACACTGGCAAAATTATACTCAAAATGCCTCAAAGAACAAAAAGTACCTGACTTATGGAAAAATGCAGAAGTGATCCTTTTACATAAAAAAGGAGCACAGGAAGATTTAAAGAACTACCGTCCAATAAGCCTCCTATCAGTGATGTACAAAGTTTTCACTAAGATAATTTTTAAAAGAATATTAAAAAAACGGAATGACGCACAACCAAGAGAATAAGCAGGATTCAGAAGTGGATTCAGTACAATGGATCACATCCAGGTTGTACAGCAGGTCATAGAAAGGCACAACGAATACACCATGCCACTGTGCTTGGCTTTTATCGACTACGAAAAAGCATTTGATTCAAAGCATGCGATCTCAAAGCATGCGATAATGGATGCACTGCTTAGCCAAGGTGTAGAGAGAGCCTATGTAAACCTATTAGAATCGATATATGATGGAGCTACAGCCACAATTCACCTTGATGATCTTGAAGTGGGAATTAATATAGAACGAGGTGTACGGCAGGGTGACGCAATATCACCTATTCTTTTCTCGGCTGGCCTTGAAGAAGTATTCCGTAAACTGGATTGGGAACAGGATGGGGTAAAGATCAATGGTGCAAACTTAAACCATCTTAGATTTGCAGATGATATTATTCTCATTTCACAAGACCCAGAGGAGCTGCAAAGACGCATACAAGAACTGCAAAGGGCTGGCGAACCATTTGGCTTGAAAATAAACCTGAAAAAGAGTCAGGTTATGTTCAATAACTTCGCTCAGGACAGAAGAATTTCAGTTTTAGGAAGGGATTTAGAGATTGTGGACAGCTTTGTATATCTTGGGCAGAGGATTTCCATGGAGGGGAATACCGCCCGGGAGGTGGAACGGCGTGTTAAATGTGGCTGGCAGGCATTTGGTAGGCTCAACATAGTGTTTAAGAGCAGACTCCCACTTTGCCTGAAAAGAAAAGTATTCGATCAGTGCGTTCTACCCGTTATGACATACGGAAGTGAAACCTGGACACTCACATCGCAATCAATTCAAAAACTTCGGGTGGCACAGAGGGGAATGGAAAGATGTATGCTTGGCATTACAAGACGAGACAGAAAGTCCTGCGCATGGATCAGGGAACAAACAAAAGTCTGTGACATCATTGGAAGAGTAAAACAGTTGAAATGGAGATGGACAGGCCATATAGCGAGGCGATGGGACGACAGATGGACCAAGGCAATCCTGGAGTGGATACCGCTTGATCGCAAACGTCCGCGAAGAAGACCGAAAGTACGATGGACTGATGACATCGTTAAGTATATTGGACCCGAGTGGCAGAGGAAAGCCTAGGACCGTGAAGGTTGGAAGCATGCTGAAGAGGCCTTCATCCTGCAGTGGATCGATACGGGCTGATGATGATGATATATGATATATATAATGATCTGTTCGTTTCGTTTCGTTCTCCCTGCGTTTGAGCCCGAGCCCAGCTGATGATGGCTGTGAGGCCAGAAACCGGTCCTGGGAGGTACTTGTCTCGGCACGGTGACGGCGACTGATTTGAGACGAGCAGAGGTACGTGGAAGTACGGATGAAAAATTTCAGTTTTTCATATATATATATATATATATATATTATATATATATATATATATATATATATATATATATATATATATATATATATATATATATATATATATATATATATATATATATATATATATGGGGTATTCCATGCTAAATCGAGCAAATAGGTTTTTCAGAATTTTTCATTTTTTTACGCAACCAAAAAAGTTATGGAAAAAATTACTCTTTTTTTAAATAGCCATAACTTTTTCAAAAATTGACCTATTGAGACGATTTTTTTTTAATTTTTGTTTTTAAATGCACGTTTTAGAAAAAAATACCACAAAAAAAATCAGAAAACAACTTCTATGAAATTTTTAAGTTCTTTAAAAAAAACGTCATTTTTTCTGTAATTTTTTCGACATTTTAACTTTTTTTTCTTTTAAAAAAAAGTTTGATTTTTTCCCGGGCAAAGGAGAGTGGGCCGACTTTTCCTTCTTTTTTTTTATTTAATTGAAAAAAATATATATATTTTTCAAACCTTTTCACTTTCTCTATTTTAAAAACATTCTTTATACAGTAAAATTAATTTCAGTCAATGATTTTGCGATCTTTAATTCCCATTCAAATATATTATAAGATATTTGGAGCTGAAGTAAATACTATTTGAATTTGCCACAATAATTAAATCGATATGATGATAGGGTATGACAGACACTGTCAGGTCACTAGATACTTTATATCGAGATCCAAAATATAACCTAAATATCTATCATGTGTTCTAATGTTTATTTTCATTGTTACGTTCTATGAAGGACAGCAATTTATCTATTTAGCGAAAACTTTTTAAATTTAGCTGTGATTCAAGCGTTAATTGTTTCGATTATTATAATCTACATTTTGTTTTAATAATTTTATTGGCATATTTATAAGAAAATGGAATCGACAAAGCTATTTGATCGAAGTATTGGATATCGAAGCCAAAATTTTTATAGCGAGTTGAACACTCTTTTAACCTCACTCATTTATTTCGAAAGAACAAGTCAAATTTCGGAAAGCATTAAAATAATTATTAAAAACAGACGAATTTATCATTATTTGTGACTTTGCTGAAATTTGTGCTTTTGTAAAAAAGGTCCGTGCGATGGTATTGGTAGCACATTCAAACGACAAGCAGCGAGAGCAAGTCTTCAACTTGGGATATGAATAGCCCAACCCAAGGCCAACCAGAAGCCGGCAAATTCTGCCGGTAAATCTGGTTTTTCGGCCAAAGACAAAAATGCTCTTGATATCGTACTTCACGATAAATCGGCCTATCTCGAAGTAGTCCGCATCTTAAAATCCCATAATATCGATTTCGGTCATACGACCACCAAACCAGAAGGGATAATGTTTCATCCCAAACCTCCTGACGCGTTTCGAGCGATTGCAAAATAGCTCGATGAACGCAAGTACCCCTTTCATACTTTCTTAAGTCCCAATGAAAGAAATATCAGGGTATTGATTTGTGGTCTCGCCGAATCAATACCCGATAATGAAATTAAATCAGAATTGACCGAGTTGGGCTATCATTCCACCCGATTTGATCGATTTAAAAGAAAGGACAAAAGTCCTATGGCCGTGGTTTCAATTACAATCCCCAATTCCGAAACTAATATTTTCAACCTTAAATATTTCCTTCACCAAAATATAAAGGTGAAATCCCAAAAATCTAGTGGCGAAGTTGGGCAGTGCTTCAACTGCCAACTTTATGGCTACACTGCACGAAAGTGCAGAGCACCTTCCAGGTGCATGAAGTGCGGCGAGCCTCATGCAGCTAAAGACTGCAAAAAGCCCCGCACTACCCGGGGCTTTTGCTGTAATTGTGGCAGTGATCACACTGCCAATTACAAAAAATGCCCAAAACGCCCCATTAGAGGTGTTGTGAAGGCTTCTTCCTCTCAACACCCACAAAAGGCTAATCTTCAGCCAAAAAATTCAAAATCCGCGAAAACCACCCCAACCCCCACATCCACCTTCGTGAGGGGGTCTCAGCGCAATCAGCGCAGTGCTCCGGCACAAATTGACCCGGCCCAATTTGACCCAAAAGCTGTCTGTTCACAGCTGATGGGTCAAATGGTCTCGAATTTCATGGGTCTATTCCAAGCCCAATTCTCACAATATTTCCAAAATTTCAATGGCTGTTAAACCAGCTTCCCGTAAAATAATCTCCTGTCCTAACTCAGTGCGTGACAAGAAGGAGGAACTTGTTCACGTACTGACAGAGCACAACATCGACGTCGCCCTTATACAGGAGACTTTCTTAAAACCCTCCATCCGATTCAGCGTTCCGAATTACCACGTAATTCGGGACGATAGAATCAACGGCCGTGGTGGCGGCACGTTGATTCTTATCAAAAGCAATCTCCGGCATACAAAACTTCTTAAACCAGATCTTGCCAATCTGGAAATAACTTCCATTTCTGTCGAGCTAGCAGACTGACCTTTAATCCTTCATTCCGTGTATCAGCTAGGCAACGTACCTCCGTTGCGGGCTGATTACACTGCCCTGTTTCGAAGTGACGCCGCCACTATTGTTGGCGGCGACTTCAATGCCCATAACACGCTCTGGGGTTGTCGCAACACGAATTCTTGTGGCGCGACCCTCGGACGGTTATGTTTCTCGCTCGGGTGTATCGTCAATTATCCTGACGAACCCACCCATTATGACTATCCGAGTCACGCCGGATCAGTCATAGACCTCTTCATCACGAAGGGTGTCCCAAGAGCGAATGCCACGTCGGTTCTGCACGAGCTCGACTCAGACCAGCTTCCCGTTCTTTTCGAACTGGGAGACGCCCGACTCTTAGGTGCGCCGTTCAAGCCGTCACATTTTGTGACGGATTGGAGGGTTTTCCAATCCGCACTTCATTCTACAAATCCAATACCCCGGGTTGCTGAGCCGGAGCAGCTCGATCTTGCTGTCGGTAAACTGACAGAGGATATCCTGAAGGCTTTCAGCCTAGCCACGAAGCGTCGACCGTCTGATCAGCAGCGGCTAACTTCCGATCTCCCGACTGACCTGAAAAACCTTCTCCGGGCGAAAAATCGCCTGGTGAAGAAGGCCAGGGCTACCCCCTCTCGAGAGGATAGAAGTCGGGCAAATCGGGCGATCAGAGAAGCCAAAGAGAAGATGAAGTCATACAGAAACGAGAAGTGGGATGGATAACCTGCTTCTCTCTATTGACACATCGAATCTGAGGCAGATCTGGCGTCTGACAAGATCGTTGACGGGGAAGTCCCGCAGGGACATTCCGCCGTTAAGTTCGGATGATGGCAATCATGCCGTCTTCGATTCGGAGAAGGCCGAGCTGCTGGCGGAGTCTTTTAGACTCCAAATAACGAGTCCGAGGCTGCCCGAGGCTCAGGAAGATCGAGATTGGGTGGTCTCCGATGTTGTTCAAACACGGATGACCGAAAGCTCACGTTTCGACTTCCTGCGGGACTACCTCGTATCTCCAAAGTCAGCCACGGCTATTATTCGAAGTTTTTCACCCCGTAAAACCCCCGGAAGCGATGGCATCACAGTATGCCTGCTCCGAAAATTGCCAAGTAAGCAAATCGCAGAAATCACAAATATTGTGAACTCCATTCTGCGATTGCAATACTTCCCCAAATCATGGAAACATGCTTTTATCGCTGTGATTCCCAAGAAGCCGAACTCCAGTTCGGCTTCGGATTATAGACCCATCAGTCTCATAAATATCCTTTCATAAATAGCCGAAAAAGTCATTCTCTCTGCAGTGAATGACTTTACCGACAGCAATGGTATCATACCAAACGAGCAGTTTGGGTTCAGACGAGGACATTCGTCCTTGCAACAGACGGCCAGATTAGCTGGCGAAATCAATCAGGCTTTCAGGTCGGGCAAGCGTCTCGGCGCTGTCTTCTTAGACCTTTCCAAAGCCTTCGATAAAGTATGGCACGAGGAACTTATTTTTAAGTTACTCGAATTAGGTTTTCCGGGGGACCTAACCATGCTAATAAACTATTTCCTGAAAGGTAGATCCTTTCAAGTTAAAATTAAATCAACCCTCTCCACGAGCAAACCTATTGAGTCGGGAGTCCCGCAAGGTTCCCCCCTGTCACCGGCCTTGTTTAACATCTACTTGGCCAAATTCCCTCATTTACGTGACGTCAGTGTTTCATTCTTTGCGGATGACACTGCTTTCTTTTCAATGTCACGTTCCACCTCGGTTATTCATAACCGACTGCAGCGGCAGCTTAACGCTGGCGTTGCCTGGCTTAAATTCTGGCGCCTGCAGGTCAATCCTAAAAAGACCCAGGCGATCATTTTCTCTAGAAATCGCTTTCCAAGCGAAGCGCCAATCGCGTGACTGCAAAAAGCCACGTATCTATCTCTCCATTTCGACCGCTCTCTCAAATGGTCTAGTCAAATCCAGCTTACAATTAGCAAGGGGCACGGAATCCTCAAACTCCTGTGCCCCTTGATCTGTCGTTCTAGTAAACTTTCCCTGAAAGTTAAAATTCTTTTTTATAGTTATGATAAGATCCGTATATTTATACGGTCTTATTACCTATTATCGTTTTTTGGCGCCTACGGCGGCTAAAAAACTGCAAAGATTCCAGAACAAAACCTTGCGTATGGCACTAAACGCATCTTGGTATGTTCGGAATCACCAGATCATGAGAGAGACCGGTGTTCCCCCGGTCTCTGAATTCTATTCCCAATTCTACGCTAAATTCGTCCAAGCGGCGAAATTTAGCGAAAATCCGCTAGTCCGGGCTATACCGGACAATTTACCCGGATTTTCCGGGTAATCTAGCGCAATGCCCCAAAATCCCATACGGGCCGCAAGCATAACGGCATCGAATATTCGATACCCGGCTTGCATCAGACCGCTTCGACGACTTATAATCCCGTCCGTGGTTTGGCAGTCGAAAGATCACTCTCGATCGATCGGCTGTTCAGACGGAATACCTGTCATTCTCTGACGGAGAAAATGCAAAATCTTTCATTTTCTTTTTTCTTTCGTATTATCCTCTGAAGTTCGCCAGGACTTCATCTAAAAACACTATTCTTTCTTCTCTTGCTATCTATGCTAACTTGCTAGGCAACCTCCTGGGTCAAATAGAGATCCCCTTAAAATTAGTGCCCATATAGGGTCAAAGCCGACTAGAAACGGGTAGGAGCCTGCGGGCTAACCCAAAAACCTGGCCAAATAAGTCGAAGTCGAAGTCTTCAACTTGCGGTTGATAAACAAATAACCACACCTCAGGAACTGTATGCTTGGGCTTCTGCATCGAATAACCTTCCTAATATAACGGTTCGGTTCTCACCAAAAGAAGATTACAATAAAGCTTTGAATGATTTCAATGATTTGATGACCGATTTTCAAAAACGAAACCAATTACGCAACACAGATGGTTATCTTTATGTCCGAATTTTTTCTAATTCCGAGGAATATAGAATATGTAAAATATTTAAACGTCAAAGAAAAATAAAATAAATTATTTGTTGAATTCATATCAAGAAAATTGATAGTTAATTAACCCTTTGTTACTCGCGCTCAATCTCGTGACGTGGTTACTCGCGCGGGGTATACAGTACTCCACCCAATTTTCATCAATAAATTAGGTAAATAAATTAACATTTCAATAAGAATTATGAATAAAATATAATTATAATAAGGTATATCTTACATTAAAAAAAAATATTTATATGGTTTTTATTAAAAAAAAAAATATATCGAATGATATTGTAAAAAAAATTTAAATTCAAATTGTGTAATACCATAATGCAAATTATTTTATAAATCATCGTCTGAGTTATTATCCGATGGTAAACCACCACAGGTCTTACATTTGATGTCCAAATGCTGTTTACAGGTAAACCGTCCACAGGATAAACATTTTACCGTAGTTTGGGTGTCCTTTGATCGGCCGCACATATAACATCTTCCTCTCTTGCGCTGTGAATGATCAGTTGGCTCTGAACGATTTTCTACTTTCCCGACCATATTCTCTACAATGCAGCGAATATTTATTGGCAGAGATCTGATCAATACACGCTGTTGCAGATGTGGCTTCATCAGGGACAGAGCTAGATTTTTTTGAAAAACTTTTCTCCTCATCATGTTAGGACCGTGTTTACAGTAAATTATGTAGCTATTTATCCCCGCAACATTCAAAAATGACATAAACAAGTTATATGGCCACCTTTGGGTACGTCTCGTTACCGTATATGAACTACACATCTGGTCAACAGTGTCGACACCTCCTTTTGTTCTATTATATTGCATAATTATTTCAGGCTTATTGCTTTCTTCGTCTATCTCAATTTGATCGTGCATAGTTGATAAAAGTACAACGGATTTCCTCAGTTTTGGCACATAAGAAACTAAAGTCATCCCATCCTGAAAGCCAAAGGTAGTAGACCCTAGTTCCCTTGTCTTTGACGGTAAAAATTCAAGTGGAATTTCCCTTTTATTTTTTTTCATGGTTCCAATTAGAGTCATCCCGTTTTCAAGTAACTTTTTTGCCAAAGGGACACTGGTATACCAGTTGTCCACGGTTATATTTCTATTGGATCCTTTCATACTCTCAGTCAATCTTAGGACAATATCAGTGGGGGTATTGCTTACTCTGTAAGGCCCATCTGGCTGAAGACCACAATAAACCTCCAATTTATATGTATAAAAGGTTTTAGCATCCACGGCAGCAAATATTTTGATCCCATACTTTGCCGGCTTATTTGGGATGTATTGTATGAAAGAACATCTACCACGGAATGGTTCTAATTTCTCATCAATTGTTATAAACTCACCCAGGGAGTATGCTTTTTGGCAATTTGCAACAAATTGATCATAAAATGACCGGACTGCTGCAAGCTTGTCTAACTTTCTCCTCTCCTGCCTGGTTGTTCTGTCATCAAGTCTTATAGCGCTATGCAAAAAATAAAACCTTGCATACGACATCACCCCTCTGCTAATTTCGATTCCTGTCCCATCACTTGCGAAAATGTCATGAAGATCAGTTTTACTCATTTTCTTTGTACCGATCAAATACAACAGACCCACAAAGGCTAATATTTCTTCTTTAGATGTTTCCTTCATATCCCGTTCTCGAGAATAAGTACCAGCATTTTTCAGTTCCCTAATGTAAATATTAGTGCCAAGCACAATTTCATCAATCATAGTCTCATCAATGATTTTTCTAAATGCTGATAATTCATTTGATATTTCAGTTGATGTAGTGGAAGGAAACCTTTTTTTCAAAATTTTTTTTTTGACGTTTTTGCCAACTTACTTGTTATAGGAGTTTTTTTCCATTTGTGAGTTTCTATAGGAACATTCTCACCTCTAATTTTTTTATAAATGTGTTTCACATAATAATTTTTATCATCACCTACTTCATCAGTGGATTGGTCAGACGAGTACCCTTGTTCACTGCCGCTGTCGTGATTTTTGTCCTCATCATTTACACATTCCTCTTCAGAATCAGAGAAACCAATAGGTAGTACTTCTGACTCATCCTCTAACTCATCTTCCGATAGAGCATCCCAAGTAGCCCTGATTTCTTCATCTGTGCGTAACAGATTACTCCTAAGAAATAGAAAAGTAAATTAATAAAAAAAAAAACACAAATCAAACGTTTTTAGTCTCAACTTTCTAACAACTTACTTCGACAATTATTATAATATAATTAAAAGAAATAAATAAATTGAATGGAAACTGCCATAAAACAGTAGTAAAATGAAAAATAAATAAAAAACTCAAGGATAAAAATACTTACATTCTTGCTCACGTGGGGTATACAGTACTCCGTATCAGAACTGACCAACTTTTCTGTTTAACAATTGATCAAATACTGATATGAATGCAATGAAGCGAATCAAATCTAATAGAACACATGTCCATTGGAGGTTAGAAGGGCGGCCAAGTCTAGATTCGCAGTTGTGCCAACAATAGCAAACAAAATATACTTCTGGGTGACTATATCACCCAGTGCGAGTAACAAAGGGTTAAATAAGCCGTAAAATCCTAATCAATAATTATAAGTTTAGATTATAAGTTAAGAATAAAATACCGCAGAATCATTGAGTGAAATTAATTTTACTGAATAAACAAAGTTTCTAAAATAGAGAAAGTAAAAAGTTTGAAAAATTAAAAAAAAGCGAATGAAATAAAAAAAATTGAAAGAAAAGTCGGCCCACTCCCCTTTGCACGGGAATATTTACAGAAAAAATCAAAGTTTTTTTGAGAGAAAAAAAAATTAAAAATGTCTGACTTCGAAAAAATGACTGATGAATGAATGATGAATGAATATTAAAAATTTCATAGAACTTGATTTCTGAAATTTTGTTTCGTGCATTTAAAAACAAAAATTTAAAAAAAAACGTCTCAATAGGTAAATTTTTGAAAAAGTTTTAGCTTGAAAAACAAGAGCCATTTTTTTCAAAAACCCATAACTTTTTTTGGGTTGGGTAAAAAAATTTGGAAAAATTCTGAGAAACGTCTGGGGGGGGGGGGGGGGCTGGTCGGCTGTAGAAAGGAAAGAAAATGATTTATTGTTAGAGGCGCATCAGCATCTAAGGCTATTTAGCGACTGGCCCTACAGCTTAACGTGGGTTCCGAACTACGGTCACCACACAATTTTTCGAGCATATATATATATATATATATATATATATATATATATATATATATATATATATATATATATATATATATATATATATGTGTGTATAATTCGTTTTAAGAATTCCTAATTTATACGCTCAAATACCATAAATGATTAATATTATACTATTTAATTTAACCTTTACACCTTTACTTCAATAATTATGGTATATGAAAAAATAAAAGAGGAATTTTTAATTTTGCATTTGTTGCTAAATAGGCGTATTTTAGATCGTATATTGTATTTTATTTTTAATACATGATGAGCAAGAAGATACAGATAAGCAAGAAGACGGATGTTATGTCATCAGAAAATCGAAATGTTTGCAACATCTGATTCTCATCTGGAAAAAGAATTCAATTAGAGTTTTGAAAATTTCAGGGCTGCCAAAAGTGCTTGATTGTAGAAATACGATGGCTAATCTCTCCCTAATTTGTGCTCCAAACTAATTTGAAGCGGGCAAATCATTCCTGACATTGTCTTTCGTTTTCTATCCTTTTTCGTAGCGGTAGAGAATAATAAGACGAACTTGCATATAATTTTCGACACATACACATACTTTTATCAACTTAATATAGAAGAACATTTTAATTAAAAAAAACTAATTTTCATAAGTAAAAAATACGCAAAACTTAAACCTCTCCAAAATTTCTCCGACAATTCCTCCGACTCTCTTTCGACAATACAACTCTTAATCATACAAATTCCAGAGTGTTTATCTCTTAATTTTCCTTATGATTTAAATTTCATAAGAGAAACCAATTTCAAAACCATTTAAATGAAATTAAGGACATTGAATCGTTTACCTGGCAAGAAATCTATATCGAGACACCCTTTATCTACCTACCCTTTGGATCAGTTTAAAAGGAACATTTCCAGTTGCCAAATCTGAAGAGAAAACAAGGAATGTAATTCTCGATCCGCAAAAACGACCATATTCACAAACAGAACCCTTCCAACCCCTCGAATAAACAGACTGAGGACACGTTACAGCAAAACTACCCCCACGACGGCAACCTTTTAATCGAACGGCCGCAACTTAATCTCATTAAACAACCCTGCGGAATTTAATTACATCCACCTAAGTGCCAAATTAAAGTCTTATTTTGACATTTTCGTAAGGGCTGCGTAAAACTGTTATTTACATAAGATGGGCCCGCACCCCACCAGAGGGTGAGGGCTAACGGGCTCTCCGATGCCATTTCCGAAGAGAACGATAACAATTAGGAGCGCCCTCCTCCTTCTCGATGGAATAAAACGAAATTATTTGGCAACATTGTAAGAAAAGTAAATCAACCTAGGGGATGGGGTGGGGTGTGTCGGCGGTGGTGGAGGGTCCCTCGCCAGATTAAGAACGGATTCTTGTTGGTGTGTAGATTTATTTTAAAAGGTTGTAAAATTGAGTTAATTTAACGCTATAAAAGTCGGAACCCTTCGCAGTTATATTTGTTTTATTTCCTTGCGATAAATAGTCAATTTAAACTTTAAAACTTCTTGATATAAATGACTCGGGAATTTACTTCTTGCTCTTCTCGTCTTGTTTTTTTTTTGTTTGCGCTCCGTCTCCCATCAGCATTAAATTGTCACAGGCCAAAGTAATTTTAGAAGAGTTATAAAAAGATTAAAGGTCGGTGATATCCAGTGGGATTTACCTATATCTAAAAATAACCATTTATATATTATATATACTTTTTGAAGTAAAAACTTTTTTAACCGTTGGACGATTTTTGATAAGGGCAAAATTTATGGGTTGGCGTCACCGACATGCTAGTGACATGTTGCGCCAGACTGGCGACGCAATTGTGTTTTAATATGTTTTAAATTAAATTGTGTTATATCTAACTAATATAGATAATCATTATTTTAATTGTAGAATCACTGGGCTGTACAAGAGTGAGTACTTAATATGCTAATATTTTTATGTAGAAAAATGAATAACAAAAACAAAACATTTATTTTCGAATATTTCCAATATTGGTATCAACATTTGCGTTGAAAAATTTGATATTGTTAATTTTTCTAATATTTAATCTCTGCAATACATCCTGCAATGAATATTTCATAGTGGCTTAGGAGTTATCTTACTAGCGTGGAAAAAAAGATTTCTAGTTGTTCGACAGTATTTTTGTCGCGTATTTTAAAATTAAAATTTATATAAAATTTTATAATAAATGAAATTTCTCAAAATTATTGTTTATTGGTTTAAATTGTTAGAAATAAAATACTTATTTTCTTATTTTTTTGCAAAATGATTATTTTATAAACTTATATAATTCAATTTGTCCATTAGAACTTTACAAAAAAGTATTATAATATAATTAGTTTTTCTAAATGTCCATTTTTCTATATTTGTTTAGATTCTCGATCCTATGTAAAAACAAATATACATTTTTAAATTATATATTTAAAGAATAATTAATTTAAAAATTAAAAAAAAATGCAGTTATTCCAAAATTTCAAGTTTTCACTTCTGTCGGCAGTCCCCATGATTGCTTACATTTTTTTTAAATAGAATCAAGATCAAAAATGAAAAACCAATAAGTCTTTTTTTAATTAGAAATTGACAATGTTTGCTTAGTCTAACTTTGGACGTACGCCTTCTTTAAATCACTCTATCGCTAGCACGCGAATTTTTTTTTAATTATTAGCATAGCTAATCTGGAGTGGAACTCTCATTACCCCCCCCCTCATTTAGTAAAGTAAAGTAAAAGTAAAGTGTTTGGGTTAGAGGCGCATCAGCAACTAGGCTATTTAGCGACTGGACCTACAGCTTAACGTGGGTTCCGAACCACGGTCATCAGCTTCCGACAAACCCAGGCCAGCACCCCCCTCGGGCTATAAACCCTTGGTTATGTGCCTACCCATAAGTCTATCAGGAAACCTACAGACTGGCGAGTGACCAACATAGAACACTTCTCAGAAGGCATCCGGCCTTACCCAGCCTTTAACTGGCGTGACTGAGGGGTAATTCGTAGTCGGATTTTACACTCTTGCCTAGAAACAATCACAAACATTTAGGAAAGATAAACGGACAGAAGAAAGAAAAATAACCATCCGAGCGCTGGAATCGAACCAGCTATCGCTCCAACGCGGATTCGGCAAAGCAGGCGCTCTTACCGCCGCACCAACGCGACCGGCACTCATTTAGTATTTATATATTGCGGTTTTTAAAAGGTATAATTGGGATTTGGAAATTGTTTTTATCATAAATGGAAAGATCAGACGAGGGTAAATCAAATATAAACCGGAATTGTTTTATACACATTTATTACTTATAAAATAATACAAAAAAACTATTGATTATTTTTCAACATAATCACCTCCACGCTTTACACATTTTTTCCAGCAATTTGGAAGCTTGTGAATTCCTTGCTCGTAAAAACTTTGAGTTTGGGTCATCATCAGCCAATTGCGTACTAAGTCATCAACATCTTCATCATTAGTTTTGATTGATTGCGCGGTTGGCTCTTGGTGAAACATAGTAACAATGGTAATAATTAAAACACTTGGTATTTGTTTCACAATATATTCAAGATATTCTCTAACATGTTTCGGCCTCGCGACCATTCTCAAAGAGAGTTATGTATAAACTAAACTAAAGTTTCAAAGTGCTGTCTAATGGAAGTCGGTTTTTTCATCTCGTTAAATTTATTACACTATCAATAATTGGAGTATTTCCGAAGTCTAGCTGGGTGTTTGTTAGGTTTTTGCCGTCGTATATGGCTTTTTTAATTTCGAAAATTTCCAGGTAATTTAACAGCCTGCTTTTATTGCAGCTATGTATTAATTTGGTATTATTAATGTTAAATAAATGGTTCTGGTCTATACAATGTTCGGCAAAGCCCGTCTTTCTCTGATTGTGTAAAATTGAATATTTATGTTCTTTTAGCCTATCATTGAGCGATCGGCCCGTTTGGCCTATATAAATAGCGTCACACATATTACATTTAATTTCGTATACTCCAGATTTGTCACAAAATTTTGCTCTTTCTTTGTTATTGTTTAACATCAATGTAAGATTATTCTTATTAACAGAGATAATATTAATATTTTCGTTCTTTATCTGATTTGTGATTCTTGAACTTAATTTGTGAATATAGTTTATAGCATGCCAATTTTTAGAATCTTTTTCGGGTGTTGCGGCATAAAAATGTTTGGTGTTGTTTTTCTTAATCTTGTTTTTTATCATTTTATCTATGATGCTTGGCTGATATCCATTATTTATCGATTTCAACTCGCCCAAAGCAATCAAAAATACAATAGAACTAACAACAAAATTAAAAAACATACAGATACCTCCCAATGCAAAGTTAGTTTCGTTCGATATAAAAAGCCTTTTTTCCTCCATTCCGGTACAAGATCTTAAAAATATCCTCACTGAAAGAATTCATGAATGCAATCTTGAAATCGTACACAAAAATGCTCTCATAGAAGCTATCAATGTATGTACCGAACAAAATTATTTTCTGTTCAATTCAAAATTTTACCAACAAACGAATGGATAACCAATGGGAAGCCCCCTGAGCCCCCTCCTGGCAGAAATTTATATGGCTAATTTTGAAAACAATTTATTTAGCGACACTAATTATACAAGACACATACATTTTTGGGCCAGGTATGTCGATGATATTATTTGCATATGGACCGGTACAGAAAGACTATTGGGTCAATTTCTTGAATATTTAAACAGTGTAAACTCAAAAATCCAGTTCATTAAATTTCTTAGATTTAAAAATAATAAGAACACCGAATAAATTAGAATTCGAAATATTTAGAAAACCCACGTATACCGATACAATTATTCACGCAAGTTCAAATCAGTCATGGAATGTAAAAATGTCCACTTCTCATAGTATGACCCCACAGACTTCTAACGATTACACTTAAAAAAGACAGCTATGAAAAAGAACTTAATATTATCAAAAATATCGCAAGGAATAATGGATATCAGCCAAGCATCATAGATAAAATGATAAAAAACAAGATTAAGAAAAACAACACCAAACATTTTTATGCCGCAACACCCGAAAAAGATTCTAAAAATTGGCATGCTATAAACTATATTCACAAATTAAGTTCAAGAATCACAAATCAGTTAAAGAACGAAAATATTAATATTATCTCTGTTAATAAGAATAATCTTACATCGATGTTAAACAATAACAAAGAAAGAGCAAAATTTTGTGACAAATCTGGAGTATACGAAATTAAATGTAATATGTGTGACGCTATTTATATAGGCAAAACGGGCCGATCGCTCAATGATAGGCTAAAAGAACATAAATATTCAATTTTACACAATCAGAGAAAGACGGGCTTTGCCGAACATTGTATAGACCAGAACCATTTTTTTAACATTATTAATACCAAATTAATACATAGCTGCAATAAAAGCAGGCTGTTAAATTACCTGGAAATTTTCGAAATTAAAAAAGCCATATACGACGGCAAAAACCTAACAAACACCCAGCTAGACTTCGGAAATACTTCAATTATTGATAGTGTAATACATTTAACGAGATTAAAAAACCGACTTCCATTAGACAGCACTTTGAAACTTTAGTTTAGTTTATACATAACTCTCTTTGAGAATGGTCGCGAGGCCGAAACATGTTAGAGAATATCTTGAATATATTGTGAAACAAATACCAAGTGTTTTAATTATTATCATCTTCATCATTGTCGAATCGTACCCCTCCAAGTGCATCTTTCACGGGCGCAAAACAAAAAATAATTACTGTGTTACAAATCTGAGCTGTATGGAGGGTGTTTAAGAGTTTTCCAATGCAGATTATCCAGTTTTTTCTTCGTCAAAACCGAACACATCGGGCACAGATTTTATTGAAGTCGAGATAAATTTTGATGATTGTTTGAGTACTTCCAAAGATAATACCCACCTTTAAAGAGATTTCATGAATAGTGAGCCGCCGGTAACCTTGGATAAGGTCGCGAACTGCACCAAAGTTATCGGCAGTGACACGACCTGGAATGTAAATTATGTCTTACATTACAGAGTATCGTACCCATACTGAACTTTCAACTGAGTTAATATTTCGGATGGTTTAACGCCTTCCTCGATTAAAAGCGTTTGTCCCACTCCTAATACAATGCACTGCAACGACCTACACTGACAGCCCGTTCATGTTTGGCTGAGGAAAGTACATGTAAAATACCGGTTTATATTTGATTCACCATCGTATATAAGTTTTATAACAAAAAATATTTTTATTTATATTTTTTTCCTTATAATTAAAAAGTTATATTAAATTGAAAATAAATTTTTAAACATGGTACTGATGACGAGCCGACAATTCCCGAAAAACCCGAGCGCGTTTGACGTGGCAATATTTATTTCCCCTCAATATTACATACAGCTGAAACGTGTGTTTTAGTTTATAATCAACTTATTCTTGTTAGTATCATCAGTGTATTGATAAATTTATTGAAAATGTTAAATCTAATTAGATATAGTGCCTGTTTCGTACCATTTTATACGAATACTACAAAAACAACTCCCGAAAAAATGCTTTTAAATGCGTCATAAGATGTTAAACGTCGAAATCAATGATTCCGAGCAGCACGACGTATTAATCCAAAAATAACATCATTTTTTTAACTACCTATCATCAAATATATACGAACGATTATAATGTATACCATTGTATCAATTTTTTTATGTTTGAGCATTTATTACTCGCTGAAGCTACACAATCGTGATATTGAGTGCCTTAAACTTTCCTTAGTTGTTCATTAATAATTAAGTTAAAAGGTAACTGTATAAGCTTTACTCAGAACTTTATGTTCTGGACATACACGTCCTTTGATCCTGTCCTTTGACTCTGCAATTTTTGCGGTTAAATTGAACATAACTTATATCCTTGTTACCGTAACTTTCGCGTAACCCCTTACAAATAATTTAATTATATTTATTAAGAATATTTTGTTTTTTATTTACATTTACATTATTATTTTGTCAACTCAAATTGATGCTTCAGCAATTCGAACTTCAGCTTAATTGAACGGATAGTCATTTTTGAGAAAATCTGTAAAACCTGACAATAAAAATATCCACATCACGAATATTTTCAGAACTGGCCTTTATGAATTGTTTGTCATACATTACTGAATTAAATTAGTTACCAACAATTTTTGTTTTTTGCACTAAATTTCAATAATGTGGACAGTCTACACACAGATAAAAGTTATCAACAGTACTTCCGCGAAAACACTTTAACGTAATGACGTCTCAAACATGGCAGCCAATCGTGCCACTTTCGTAGTCACCTGATTTTATTTTTAATTTCATAAATTTTAATTAATTTATAATTAACTGCAAACAATTTTTTTAACGTTTTTTGCATCGATTATCAATATTTTTAATTCAAAAATCTAATTGGTCCAATTCCAAGATGGTTTAGTTGATTTTTATATTGAGATTTTCTTTTCCATAAACTTTTCTCAATTATTCTATCATCTGTTGGAGTTTTCCAAATTTCAAAGAGACAAGAACGGTGTCATCAACATATTTCAGGTGATTGCCTTTCTCCTTGTGAACATTTAACCAGCTTAGATGTAACATTGTTATGATTTGTCTGAGAAAAGGTTATTTTTCACTATGATAATGTCATCCCACGTCAGTATTAAATGGCAGCATTTCACAAATTAGAGTTCGAGTAGTAACCGTACTCGTCTTCTGCGCCAAGCTTGATTCTAAAAGACTACCACCTATTTCCACATCTAACAAATATTTAACAGGCCAGAAGTACAAGAAACAAGAAATACAACAGTTCTGAATGTTTTCAAGATATAGAAGCTTTATCGTTGGTAAGCGAATCACTTGAGAACGTCTGGACCGATTTGGCTAATTTTTTTTAACGTTCGTAATAGTCCGAATAGTTTTTAGGGAAAGAGAAATTGGAAAGGTTGCCCAGAAAATTGGAAAATTCGGGAAAAAATTGAAAGTACTTTTTTGTATGAACTCAAGACTATAACTTAGGATTCCAACGATGGATATGCGTAATTCTTTTTTTGTTTTGTTCGTTATGGTATTGGAAAAGTTTTTAGGAAAAAAAAATCGGGACAGTTACAAAGGAAAGTTCGGACAAACTGCAAAAATCATATTTTTTGTATGCACTCTCGATCATAACTGACGACAGGAACTTTTATTTTGTAAAATATGCTCTCGAGATGGAGATAACTAAATTGAATGTTTCTGAAATTGAATTGAAAAAATCTGGAAGATCTGGAGCAAAATTTGGAAAAACGCATTCCAGTCTAAATTCAAATAAAATTACATTTGTTTTAACTTTTCTGCTGTTTTGCGATCTGTCCAATAAATGTAATTATTTTGTTTCTATTCCAATTTATTTCGCTACGTGCGCAAATATCGTTTGACAGCTGATTATCAAATTGTGAATCAAACCAATCGGTTACATAGTGACAAAAAATTAATTCAGTTGTTTATTTTTAGTTGAATTGTGATTATGTTGTAAGTTCATCGCAATCGCAATGTTTCGTCATTTTATTTCATACAAATTTACCTACGAATACGGTGAGTTTTGAAGTGACAAACCGTTATACAGTAACAACAAAGTGAATCAATTATCAATTTTCAGTTGAATTGTGATTCTTCGCATTGCACATTGTATCGCAATCGACACAATTAAATTGAATTGACATAATTTAATCGCATTGCAATGCCACCAATAAGACTGAGCAATTTAACTTGCAGAACTGGCAATGCTACAAACCAAACGAATTTTCGATCTAATCGAACTACAGAGCAACGCAAAGAGTGAAATGAAATTGAACGGAATCGATTATCATAAACACGTTTAGCACGTACACAAGAAGAAAGAGAAAATGCAAATAAAGATGATGTGCATCGAATGATACATCATCGGTCAGTAGAAACCAATCGCGTGACAATGGATTTGAATAATCATGCAAGAAGACGAATAAAAAACAGACAAACAAACAAATTTTTACTTTGTTTACATATTTTCAAAAGCTTTTCACATATTCACAAAATGATCACAAACGAGTTTATTGAAATTTGGACAGGGCCGTCTTTCGGGTCAGCTAGTTGTAAATAAATAAATATTTACATATAAATAAATTTTAATAAAGGACTCTTCCTCCTTGTTTTAAACATGATCGAACATCTATTGAAGGTGATATTGAAGGTGAACGCTTAGGACGCCGAAAAAACGCTACAGCTGATATAATCGGTAGAAAAATTCACAATATCATACTAAATGGTCACTCACTACATGTGCGCAAGCCTACTGATCTGTAAAGATCTCCACCTGGATGGACTATGTGCACATGTTTTGGGTATAAAAAAGCTTTCCGATCGATGGGTGCCTCGTTTGTTAACAACCGACCAAAACCTCATTATTTACCAGGAATTACCTAGTAGTAGAAAGTACAACGCTTCACTACTGAACCTGTTGGAGGCTAAACGTTCACATTTGGCCAAAAGGAAAGCGATTTTTCTCTACGAAAATGCGCCTACACATATGTTTCGGGTTGTTGCAAAAGTCCATGATCTACGCTTCGAAATGCTTGTACAGGCGCCGTATTCACCGGATTACTCTTTCGTCGATTACTTTTTATTTCCAAACCAAGGTGGATGAAGAACGACTAAAAAGATATTAAGATCAAAGCTGAAGAAAGTATTTATTTTGTAGGACATTAAAAAATTGGAACTTTATTGGTCTAAATACTAAAGGTGATTAGGATAGAAAAACTTAAAATAACTTCATGTATTTATTTATTTATTACATCAACTCACAACTTTCCAATAACAGACATAGCAAGACGGTGTACTTTTGAACAGTTTCGTCTTGAAAATACAATAAAATTTAAAACTAAAAAAAGACGACTTTCTGACGCGAAACACAGACCAACTTTGATGTTTTGCGATTGTTCCGTTACTTCAATTGATTCCTGAAAAGTTTCTTTCGCTCGGAGCTCCAGTTAAAAACGTTAAACGGCTCTCGATGTTGCCTCTCCTCGGAGCGCCCTCCCTCCGTTCCTCGCCCAGCTCCCCTTTTATAGCTTCGAATTATTCCATTACGTTTATTGTTTTTCAAAGAGATTTCAGTTAGTGGCAGATCGAGATGGTAAACTTTGAATTTCTCTCGGCAAATTACAATTTTAAATTGGGTCTTGTCCGTTGTAATATCGTTTTCGTATCGGGAAAATGACGGAGAAACGGGAGAAGAAGAAAAAAATGGGCTAGAGAGCTCGAACTTGAGCCTTTGCCGTTAACTAAGGGACGATCTGGTAAGAGGCTTCTAATCAAAACAAGATGGAAAACCGTTCTAAACGTTCCGGAGAATGATTTAATAAAATTGGGGGACAATAAGGTTATGCCTACACCAGGATACTGCTACGTAATACTTGTTTGTTGCCTTATAAATCATATATACAGTGGTGGACAATAAAATACGGATGGCGAAACCTTTACCAAACATTTAAAATTCATACACTGTATTAGTCTGAATATAAATAATTACTCATACGTTGATGAAATATTTTAGAAAAAATTACGTGGTTTAAAAAATAAGAATTAAGATACAAATCATAAAACAACTACCAGGTGTAATTCTCTAAAAATGTTTAATCTATATAATTATCGCAGCTTAGTAATTTGTATCATGGCCCTTATTCTTAATTACTGATTGATTATCTGCTTGGCATGGAGCCGATTAGATGTCGGATGCAGGGGCGGTTCGTGGGGGAAAAACAGGTGGAGCATGTATAACCAAATTTTGGAATGGGGATAGGGAAATGCGCCGCAACTAAAAATTTTACATTTCTTAATATCATACGCACACTTTGCTGTGTAGAAATACGAGTGTGACTGTCAGACATCAAATTTTCAAATATGTACCTAGATAATAAAATTTTGCTAAACTTACCATAGGACTATGACTATTAAATCTGTTTGTAGTTGTCCATCCTTCTAAATTTCTGACCAGCAAAGTGGTCGATGACTTGATCATTAAAATTTGAAATTGACTTCACAAGTGTTTTTCAATAGATGGCATTGCTAACACGCACAGCCGTTCCTGACCCATAGTGTTTCTTAGAAATGTTTTGATTCATTTGAGGGTAGATAAACAACAATTAAATGTTGATGTTAAATTGTTTTGGAAAATCATATGTAACAGCGACACAGCCCCATTATGTTTCATAAAATCGTCCCGTGTGTACATTACCGAGAGTTCATTTTATAATTTTAATTAATTTACGTTTGCTAACTGGTTACACACAATTTTAATGTCTTCATTTGTAAAGACGGCTCGATATTCAACAAATTTTTCAGTTTTAAATAAATTTGCAACAGTTAGGTATTACATCGAAACTAAAACGTTCATGAACCTGTATGGTTAAGGTATCACAGATTTCCTTGCATATACTGTCATTCGTATTGGGGTTCCCGTTGTCAGTAAATTTCCTTTTCTTTCTGCGATTCTCTATGATCGTTCATATATATCTACATGTCCAATAATTTAAGTAAGCCAATATTTAACATAAACATTTTCCAATAGTTCTAAATTTTCTGCCCATGATTGATCATATTCAATAAGAACCGTTGCAACTTCGTGTAATGTTCCTCTTCAGGGACAGCCTCTTCAGCAGGCTTCCAATTCTCGCGGTCCTGAGCTCTCCTCTGCCACTCGGGCTATATATATATATATATATATATATATATATATATATATATATATATATATATATATATATATATATATATATATTTAAATATCATACCATTTCCCCGGAGATTCAAACGCAAATTTCCTTTCAATATTAAAATCAAATATCGTGGGACCATTTTTTCTAACATTGTTGACAAAACGGCAACTACAGATCAGTAAAAGGGTTGTTTTAAGGGTTTCCGATCTATTCGTCTAGTAATCATTTTTATAGATCCATGCAATCTTATAAATATTTAATATTACCTCACAAGATTTAACCCTTTTATTCGCTCAGTCGAATCGACCGGAAATGTAAAAGATCTACAAATTTCTTTGTTTATTGTGATGTTTACAGTCTGGCACAAAACACATCACCATTTTCAACTAAAACAGAAACAGCAATATTATCAATACAATTTATATAACAGATTTTGTAAAAAATCAACTTACCAATAATAAAATCAACAAGATATATCTGAAAATCCCCCCAAAAAACTGAAATTGACACTCATAAAGAGCAAAGTAACATAACCTTAAATTTACTTCCACACAAGAAAAAGTCCGAATAGAAACGTTTTACGAACAATTCAAATATGTTAAAATGTACTTTGATGATTACGAAACTATGAGAGAAATTGCTTATTAAACTTGTAAAGAGACGAAAATTACTAACAAAAATTCTTTGTTTGGATAGGTTCAATAAGCTCCGCCCATCACTGACGGCAGCGCTTGAGATATGACATTATAAATGCGTTTAATGTCCGGGTTACTAGCGAAACGATGCATCGCTGCACGCGATAGTTAAAGGCACAAATTTGTCTGTGTCCAAAGCACGTGTTCTTTAATCGGTGCGCTTCGGCAACCCACGACCCATTTCATTACCGCGAATGACATTATGGATGTTAGACTATAAAAGTCGCAAGAAGCGTGATCATAGAAAGAAGAGAGAATAAATTAATTTAAAGTCTGAAATTATTTTTCCCACATCATTTTTAAATTTTTTGGTAGGTTCCAACCGCCCCTGGTCGGATGCTTTTACAGGTATTGAGAAGCAAGCTGACTGGATTTCTTGCCACAATGTCCTCTTGTTTGCAATTTTTTACCAGCAAGACGTAATTCTAACTTCTTCCATAGGTTCTCGATCTGATTTAGATTCTGGCACTATGAATGCCACTCTAACACTTTAATACATATCCTCTCATGCCACTGCTTCATCTCATGAGCAGCGTCTTTGGGATCATGGTCCCAGACACACCCAGTGTAAAGGCATATTCTCTTCAGTGTAAGGTAACATACTTGTCCCTAAGATTCCTAGGTAATTAGTAATTTCTTTTCTCATATTTTCTTTTATTTAAAATATTGGACTTACTCCGTTATATAATAAGCACACCATATTTTGATTTTACCATAACCATGTTCTGTACCCAATATGCTACATGGATTATTTAATCCATCTTTATTAACAAATTTTCTTATATACCATTTGACATCGGAACCAAATAAATTAATTTTAATTTCATCGCTAAAAAGGATGTTTTTCCAATTGCTTTGGAAAGTTTCACTATAGTTTATTTTTGCAAATTTTAACCGCGGCTTTATATTATTTTTCCTTAAATACGGAAGATTAAAAACTTCTATATATGTACTACATATATATATATATATATATATATATATATATATATATATATATATATATATATATATATATAAAATACTATAGGAAAAGACTATCTCTAAAATCTATCTCAACTAGGGAAAGAAAAAAAGTACAGGAAAACAGTCGGCAGTTTTCCCGCTCATAAATGGACTAACCATAATGGTAGAAGATTGGTTGAACTATGTTCGCAGTTTAATCTAAAAATAATGTCAACTCATTTTAAGAAGAAAATAACAAAACAAAAGACCAAAAGACCTGGCGGTGCCCAAACACGTACATGGGTGAATTTTAAATTGACCATGTTGCCATTTCATACCCCAATTATAAAGAGATTTTGAATGTTCAAGTCAGGAAAAGAGCAAATATAGACACGGATCACTACTTGACTAGAATCAAACTTAGCTTAAAACCTCGAAAACTTATTCAAAAGGGGCTGCTAATACCAAAATTTGAACCAACGAAAATAAAACCAGCCCTAACGGAAGAGCTTGATAAACAACCTGCACAGAACTGGCAAGAATTAAAACAAAAAATTATTAAAACAGCCTTAAAGTTGGTCCTTTTACAAAAACGTAGAAAACATCCGTGGTGGGATGAAGTTTGCGAGCAAGCAGTATTAAGCCGAAGTAAAGCATTCAAAGATTGGAACAGTCAAAAAACAGCAATAAACTATAAGATCTTTTTGGAAGTAAGAAAAGAAACATCGAAGCTAATTAGACAAACTAAAAGAAAATATGAAAACAATCAACTTAATGAAATAGAAAAAGATTTCCAAAAAAATAACACCCGAAACTTTTACAAAACATTTAAAACTAAATTAACAGGCTATCAACCGCAGAGCCTATGCTTTCAAAAGGAAAACGGACAACTAGCTCTAAATAACCAAGACAATTGCAAAGAACTTGCGAAATATTTTGAACAAATACTAAACTGTCCTGAGCCCTTAAACAAATTACCAACACTAAACACTAAACAAACAAACCCAGATTCATTACCATCGAATCAAGAGGAAATACTTAGGCAAATCAAGCGGCTTAAAAATAACAAAGCTTCTGGTGAAGATGGAATCACTGCTGAACTTTTGAAATCCGCTGGTCCAGGTACAATCAAGGAAATAACCAAAATTCTACAAGAAGTTTGGCGAACCGAACGGATTCCGGAAGACTGGAAAGATGCTCTAATCCATCCACTACATAAGAAAGGAGATAGAACGGATGTAAACAACTATAGAGGAATATCTCTTCTCCCAGTTTGTTACAAGATTCTATTTCAATGTCTACTAGACAGAGCACAGGGACAGTTAGAACCGAACATTGGTGAATATCAGGCAGGTTTTCGACCGGGCAGATCCTGCCCTGAACAGATCCTGAATCTGAAGTTCATTCTAAGACATCAAAAACTGTGTAATAAAAATCTCGTCTGTACATTTGTGGATTTCAAAAAAGCATATGATTCTATTGACCGCGAATCTTTATTCGGAATCTTGAAAGAACAAGGACTAGATCTGAAAACGCTGGCAATTATTAAAGCAACGTTAACTAACACGAGGTCAAAAGTTAAATTCATGGTGACATCTCAGAACCCTTCGAAATTAAAACTGGTGTGAGACAAGGGGATGGACTCTCGCCACTCTTATTTAACTGTGTTCTAGAAAAAGTAATGCAGGAGTGGCGTGAAAAAAAGTCGGCACTGAATATTGACCAGCCCATTAAACTGGGGAGAACCAACATCAAAATTGATTGTCTGGCATTTGCTGATGATCTAGCAATTTTAGCTCAAGATGTATTAACGGCTCAAAAACAGATTAAAATCCTAAAAGAAACAGCAGAAAAGGTAGGACTCCAAATATCCTTTGAAAAGACACAATACATGACCTGCAACAGACTAAGAACACCATTTCTAAAAACAAAATATGGTAACATCAGACGAGTCTCTCAATTCAAATATTTGGGTGAAATAATCATGGAAAATGGATTGGAAAAAGCGGCTAATAAGGGTAGATGTCTAAAAATGGAAACGGCATTGAGACTTATATAAAATATTTACAACAAAAAATGCCTATCTAAAAACACAAAACTGAGACATTACAACACGGTTATTAAGCCAGAATGTATATATGCTGCAGACACGCTCATTTTGAATAGAAAGAGGGACATCGAGGACATTGAAAAGAAGGAAAGAAAAATCATAAGAAAAATCCTAGGCCCCAAACAAATAAATAGCACAACATACCGACTTCGAGAAAACCAAGAAATCAAACAATAAACAGATATACATAGCGATATGAGAAAAAGAAGACTTAAGTTTTACGGACACATCAAACGGATGAATCCGAATAGGCTAACTAGACAAATAGTCGAATTTTATGAAAATAGGAGTAGAGCTAAAGTAGAAATAATTAAATGGATTGCGGCAATTAAAGAGGACCTAAGATCAGCAAATATTACACAAAGTGAAATTCAGGATAGAGGTTGTTTCAGACACAAGGTTAACGTTTGGAAGGTTGGCCAGAGAGAAAAATGTAGGAAGACTGGAACAACTTGGTTTGACGAAAGGAAAAAAGCTCATAGCGAAAGAATGAAATTAGTATGGGCTCAAAGGAAGGCTAACAACAACAAACGCCTCTAATTGTACTTCGCGTGGTCCATCAGGGCCCATACGTGAATAATAATAGTATATATATATATATATATATATATATATATATATATATATATATATATATATATATATATATATATATATATATATATATATATATATTATTATTATTATTATTATTATTCTGCTTATCCTTACTGTAGAATCTCAACTCATGCTGGCCGATATTCCAATGCCAAGATGAAAAACCAATTCAGCTCCTCTCACCCTAGCATAATATCTTAGGAACAATGTGACACGCCTGCAAGAGCACGGCACGCTGTCCCACTATGGCAATCGATCTCGAGATACCGAGGCTCTCGAGGTTCTTTGAAAATCTCTTACTTATCAGGCCTTCGGCGGATATAACGAAGGGCACTACATCTACCTTACTCAGTTTCCACTGGTTCTTCAAGTCGTATGCCAGATTTTCATACTTTGTGGATTTTTCATACTTTGTGGATTTCCATACTTTGTGGAATGATGGGTGGGCTTATTTTATAAATCTTTAGGACTTCTAGTAACCAATCGTGTTGAATACTATCGAAGGCTTTCCTGTAATCTATATAGCAGATGTTTAGGTTGTGTTTTCTTTTCCGCACTTGTTTGAGGACTACAGCATCGATCGTTAGCTGTTCCTTGCATTCAATACTTGCTCTTATACGACCTTTCTGCTTTTCTTCAAAATTATTGTTTCTATCACAATGTTTGTAAATTTTTCATTAATTAAGGCTATCAACAATTTATACAATACTGACAGATGTGATGGGTCTATAGTTATTGAGTTGCTTAACATCACCCTTCTTGTACAAAAGGTATGTATTGCCTTCCATTAAAAATTTCGAGAAAGTATCAGGATTTATCATTACCTCTTTAAATGCACTAGCGAGTGGGCGGTGGGCAGCCGTTAAGCTTTTAATCCACAAGTTATGTGGTCCATCTGGTCCAGGAGCTTTCCAGTTATGAGTTTTCTTGACGGCGGTGCAAATGTCAACCGCCGTGAAATCGTTGAACTGCATTTTTAGAAGAGCAGTCGTGTGCTGTTCAATTGTTTTAATTCAAGGTTCCGATTATTCATAGTCATCTGATTTTTTCCAAACCGATTGCCAAAATTCTGCACAGGAAGACATGTTCATATTCAAGTCAAGTTCTGACCTGCTAATGCCTTGTTCGAGCTCTCTATAAAATTTTTTATTCATGAATACTATTTTGGCTATTTATGAATACTGAATTTTACTTGATCGATTACCAGAAAGGTATTCTGAGATGACGTCGACTTTCTGACTTATTATTATTATTCCGCTCATCCTTGCTGTAGAGTCTCAGCTTATGATGGTCGATATTCCAATGCCAAGATGAAAAATCAATTCAGCTGCTCTCACCTTAACATTGTATTTTACGAACTTATTATTATTATTATGATTTATTATTATTTTTACAATTTATTATTATTATTATTAGATTATTTATGACTTTTTATTATTATTATTATGTTCATTCAAGCTTAACAATTTTCTGATTATATTTACTGTACCCAGTAGAGCAGCCTTCTGCATGGCGATTGGCGATTTTCCAGTCGCCTTCTTTGGCGATTTTCCAGTCGTTTGTTATCAGCCCATTTGTAGATATCACTACTGGTATAATGTCGACATCTCTGAGTTTGTACATGTCTGTTAGTTCTACAGCTAACGGTTGATATTTTCTTTTTTTCTCGGCAATGGTCTTGGTCAAATTGTGGTCCAACCGTACCGCTACATCGATAATAAGTCCTTTGCGAGCCTTTGTATCGATTATATTAATATGGGGCCGATTAGCCTCCACCGTCCGATCAGTAATCATTGCCGTATCCCACAAAATCTTTGCAGTTTCACTTATATACACCTGTTTTGGTTTCCACTTATAATAAGGTTCCTCCACATCCAACAGGCCATATTTTTTCAATTATGCTTGATGTATCACCTTAGCAATGTTGTTATGCCTCTGCATATAATCTGTTTGAGCCAGCGCAGGACACCCACCGCTTATATGCTGTATTGATTCTAAATCTTGTTTACATAAACGACATTTTGGATCGATATTTTGTCCTAATTATGTTTTTTATATGCCCTGGTACTTATGACCTGATTTTGAATAGCACATAGGAAACCTTCTGTCTCTCCATAAAGTCCCGATGTTCGGAGCCATTCTGTGGAGTATTTTTTATTAATGTGTTCAGAATCAAGGAGTGCTGCAAAGCGACCATGGAGCTCTTTTCCTTTCCAAACTGAAATGCGCCCCTGGGAATTTATATGGCTTGCCTCATTAGTTGCTTATGAAGATTACTATTTTGTCTGAAAAAATAGGATCTTAGATCTCCTCCTGTTGACGGCACATTATTTCTACATTCTGTAAGCCTCTTTCTCCCATATGTCGAGACAAATACAGCCGCTCGATGGAACTTCTTGGGTGATGCATACGATGTTTTGTTAATTTGGTTCTTATTTTCTGATCAAATGCTGTCAGGGAGGTGTTAGACCACTTTATTACACCAAACGTATAAGCAGCATCAGGTGTTGATTGCCCAGGTGTTGATTGCCAATATTTTATTTCTGACGCTGATCAAAGATTTACATTTTTTTTTCAACTCTAGTTATAACTCTATTTATAATCATTTCCCTAGCTGTTACATGAGATATTCCTAACAACTGCATCATACCAAGATACTTATAACTTTCTCCACTATTGAGACTACGAATAACTATATCTCCATTTAATTGCGTGTTTTCTGTATGTTCGAATACCTGTCCCTTGCGGACATGGACAACTGTACACTTATCAAGGTCAAACTCTATGCAGATGGTATCGCTAAAACTTTTGACAAGCTCTATTTCACTTTGAAGATTATTGGAGTTTGATGCATCTAATTTTAGATCGTCCATATATAATTGATGTGATACCTGAATCTTTGGATTTCTCTTCATCATATAGCCTGTGCTGGACTCTCTCAACATTCTACTTAACGGTGTTAAAGTCATACAGAACCATAGAGGACTTAAACTATCCCCCCCAAAAATATTCCCCTGCGTTTTCGTATCTCTCCAGTGGTGTAGGAGGTATTATTATTGTTCACATATAGGTGGGTTTTCCATTTATTCATACAAGCGCAAAGAAATTTTACTAGAGTTGGATAATTCCATACAATGAAAGGACATACCGGAGCCACGAGTTTGGCACAGAGTCGAACGCTTTTTTATAATCAATCCACGCCATTGATTCATGGTGGGATTTTTTCCGTACTTGCTCTCTTATTACCTCATCAATTACAAGTAACTCCTTACAACCTTGACTACTTTTACGGCACCCATTTTGCTCAGGCGGTAAAAGACTATTTTCTAATAGATGTTCATATATTCAGGTATGTTACGTTGCTCTTTTATTATATCTTGAAAAAACTTTGCCAGCGTCCCATTACTACTAACAAGATACTTCCACCACACATTTTGGATGCCATCGATACCTGGCGCTTTACAGTTAAGCGTTTTTTGGACTGCCTTTTTTACATCGCCTCTCGTTATTATAACTTCTGGCATTTCCTTTATGTTTTGTTTAGCTTTCTCTTCTTCGTATATTCAATAATCCTGTTCATTGTGGGTTTTTGAGACTGACTAAATATTTGACCAATACTTAACCATAGTATTCTCGTTTGGTATTTGTTGCTCTTCTGTTTTTTCTTGTTGTTCCAGTTGACGGTAAAACTTCTTCTGGTTAGTTGAGAATACGAATCCTTGTTTTTTACGCTTCGAGAATTCATTATGTCGCCTTATACGAGCTCCCCATGCGGCTAATCTCTGTCTGAGACATCAATTTTCTTGCTTTATTTTCTTATCAAAGTCTTTGGATGACATACGAACTTTGATCCTTTAAGTTATTAATCTAATATTCTTATTGATCTTTTTAGAGCTTTTCTCACTCTTTTTAAAAAATTTACAAAGATGACCTATCTGTTGTCCAGCTATTATTATTATTATTATTCACGTATGGGCCCTGGTGGACCTCGCGAAGTACAGTTAGAGTTGTTTGTTCTTGTTAGCCTTCCTTTGTGCCCATACTGATTTCATTCTTTCACTATGAGCTGTTCTTCTTTCGTCGTCTTCGTTCGTATGAGCTATTTTCCTTTCGTCGGACCAAGTTGTTCTGGTCTTCCTACATTTTACTCTCTGGCCAACCTCCCAATCGTTAACCTTGTGTCTGAAACAGTTTCTATCCTGAATTTCACCTTGTGTAATATTTGCTGATCTTAGGCCCTCTTTAATTGCAGCAATCTATTTAATTGTTTCTATTTTAGCTCTACTCCTATTTTAATAAAATTCAAATAAAATTCAATTCTTAAGTAAAACGTTAGTTTTCTTTTTCTCATATCGCTATGTATATCTGTGTATTGTTTGATTTCTTGGTTTTCTCGAAGTCAATATGTTGTGCTATTTATTTGTTTGGGGCCTAAGATTTTTCTTGGCTATGGTTGTATAAGTCTTTTAAATACCTTTCAAACGAGGTTACTTGCCATAGAATCCCATTAAAATTAGTAGTCTCAATAGCACTGTGACGACATCTATAATGATTATATCATCAGTTATCATAAGAAAAGGAGTTTACATCAAGTCATTTCCATATTCCAAATTTCACTAGTTTAAGTATAACCGTTCAAAAGATAAAGAGCGGGGCGACTTTTTACGAGCACCGTATATATATATATATATATATATATATATATATATATATATATATATATATATATATATATATATATATATATATATATATATATATATATATATATATGTATATATGTATATATGTATATATATATATATATGTATATATATATATATATATATATATATATATATATATATATATATATATATATATATATACCCTATAATTTTTCAGTCTTTCCATGTCCTTGGGGTTTTTTAAGGATGTTTGCAACAGTTTTGTGCAGCTTGTAGACTGTTCTGATCGAATGTTTTCTTGGTAGTCTGCCTATCTTATCAGTCATTCCTTTTGTACAGTGGCGTCTCATGGATTTTTAAAGTGGGGGGGGGGGGGCGTAGAAGAGGGAGGAGGTGAGCTGGGAAAATGAGTTAAAGGAAATATACTGAACTGTGTATCTGGTACTGTCAATCGGAAGGATCTGGAAATCAAGGTGTTCGCTACTGCTTGGATTTGAAAAGGGTGTGTGTGCTCAACGGTTCTAGAAAGTTGTCTTGTCATGAGGAAATCCAAATAACGATAGTTTCCTATCATGTTCGACTTCCAGTGTGAATTGTATTTTGGGGTAGATTTCGTTCAATTGGGTTAGGAACTTGTTCTTTGTCGCGAGGCCATGTTATAAAGATATCATCTACGTAGCGTTTTCAAAGTTTAGGTTTTAAAGGAACGTTGTCCAATGCTTTTGTTTCGAAGTCTGTCATAAACAGGTTGGCTATAACGGGTGATAGTGATGATCCCATTGGAGCACAGACGGTCTGTCGGTAGATCTGCTGGTTGAAGGATTTTTTTTTATTCGGGCAGTCTTCGGAGAGTTCACACACGTATGGTGGAAAGCCTCCGTTCGTCGAAATTAGATCCAATGCTTCGTCTATAGCGATACTTGAATGTAATGAGACAATGTCCAGACTTGTTAGTATGTCTGTGTCCTCTAGTCGAAAATCCTTATTTATTCTTGTCAAATTTTCTGTGTAGAGATAGGACTCTGCAAGTTATATACTCTGCGCAATCGCCGGCCGCCTATAAGAGCGTCAGTTGGACTTTTCACTTGAAGCGAACAACACTTGAAAATGCTAAATCATCATCATCATCAGCCTCTTCAGCATGCTTCCAACTATCATGGGTCCGGGCTTTCCTCTGCCACTCTCCAATACACTTAACGATGTCATCAATTCATCGTGCTTTCGGCCTTCTTCGCGGACATTTGTGATCAAGCGGTATACACTTCAGGATTGATTCGGTCCAACTGTCGTCCCATCGCTTCGCTATATGGCTTGCCCATCTCCATTTCAATTGCTTTACTCTTCCAATGATGTCATAGACTTTCGTTTGTTCCCTGATCCATGCGCAAGAATTTCTGTCTCGTCTTGTAATGCTAAGCATACATCTTTCCATTTCCCTCCGTGCTACCTGAAGTTTTTGAATTAATTGCGATGGGAGTGTCCAGGTTTCACTTCCGTATGTCATAATGGGTAAAACGCAATGATCGAAGACTTTTCTTTTCAGACAAAGTGGGAGTCTGCTTTTAAATACTATGTTGAGCCTGCCAAATGCCTACCAGCAATATTTAACACGCCGTTCTACCTCTCGGGCGGTATTCCCCTCCATTGAAATCCTCTGCCCAAGATATATAAAGCTGTCCACAATCTCCAAATCCCTTCCTAAAACTGAAATTTTTCTGTCCTGAGCGAAATTATTGAACATAACCTCACTCTTTTTCAGGTTTATTTTCAAGCCAAATGGTTCGCTGGCCCTTTGCTGTTCTTGTATATGTCCTTGCAGCTCCTCTGGGTCTTGTAAAAGGAGGACGATATACTTCTTCAAGGCCAGCCGAGAAAAGAATAGGCGATATTACGTCACCCTGTCGTACACCTTGTTCTACATTAATTTCCACTTCAAGATCATCAAGCTGAATTGTGGCTGCAGCTCCATCATATACCGATCCTAATAGGTTTACACATGCTTTATCTATCCCTTGGCTAAGCAGTGCATCCATTATCGCATGCTTTGAGATGGAATCAAATGTTTTTTCGTAGTTTATAAAAGCCAAGCACAGTGGCATGGTGTATTCGTTGTGCCTTTCTATGGTCTGCTGAACAACCTGGATGTGAACCATTATACTGAATCCACTTCTAAATCCTACTTGTTCCATTGGTTGTGCGTCATTCAGTTTTTTTAATATTCTTTTAGAAATTATCTTAGTGAAAACTTTGCACATTACTGATAGGAGGCTTATTGGACGGTAGGTCTTTAAATATTCTGTGCTCCTTTTTTACGTAAAAGGATCACTACTGCATTTTTCCATAAGTCAGGTACTTCCTGTTCTTTGAGGCATTTTGAGTATAATTTTGCCAGCGTTTTATGTAACGTCCGACCTCCAGCTTTCAGCATTTCGACAATTACACTGTCCTTTCCTGGAGCCTTGCCGTTTTTCATCGATTCTATAGCATTTGTTACTTCCTCCACTAGGATATCTGGCATTTGTTCTTCCGAGGATATTGTTGTCTTTGATTGGTTCTGATCTTCATATAACTGGGAGTAAAATTTTCTGACAATCTCTAACATTTGCGTACGCGCCCTGCACACTGTGCCATCCTCACGCCTTAAGGCATATATTTGCGTTCTTTTGCTTCTCAGTTTCTGTTTAGCCTTGTTAATTCCTTTTTTTTTTCTTCCAGGTTTTCTTGTACTGGCTGCATGTTGAATCGGCGCGTGTTCTCTCTGATATGTTTTTTTATAGTTCTGCAGAGCTCAGTGTATTCGGCCCTGCCAAAAGGATTATCGGCATTTCTCATTGCCCACCGTTTCTTCATTAAACCAATGGTCTCACTGGAGATTTTTGTCTGTTTGAGACATTTTTCTTCTGGTGCTATTGAAGCAGCCGTTTGAAGCATTGTTGGCGATTTCTTCATATTGAACTTACATTTCCACCTCCTCCGGATCATGTAACACAACAAATCTGTTTGACAAAACAATCTCAAAATTGCTTCCCCTCTCCAGCAGTTTCCCGAATCCACTCTGCCCTTCTTTGATCTTACCATTCTTTCGCGTTCTCTTCGACAATAATTAATCCTAACTTTTGCTCGTACCATTCGGTGGTCACTTCCAACATTAAAATTGTTAAGGACAGTACAATTGGTAAATATTGTTTTATCATTGGACATGATGTAATCAATTTCACTTGTGAGTCCAGATGGACTTTTCAATGTCCATTTTCTGATATTTTTCTTATAGAACGAATTCATAATATATAGTTCTTGTCGTTCAGCAAAATCAACCAATCTGTCACCCCTATTGCCTCGCTCACCGGTTCCATATGGGCCAGTTGCATTTTCGCCAGTTCTTGTAGTTCCAACTCTGGCATTAAAATCACTCATCAGTATTGTATACCTATATTTCTTATTGTTTGTATTATTAAGAAAACAACAAAAGCATTAAACAGTTGTAGTTAATAAAGGACGATAAAAACATTTTTCCTTCGGCAGTTTTATTCACTGCGTAAAGTAAACACTCATGATAATATCACTTACCGTTTGTATCGATCGTCGAGTCTTGGCAGAGGCGAAAGCAGAAAGCACGCGAAATTTAACGACAATATCCAGTGCAAAGCAAACAAGAAATCACATCCATACAGTTCGACGAGAAGCGAGAGGTCGGGGGATAGAACGGGGATGGCGAAGGGGTTGCAAACGGCACTCCCCGGCGAATAAATAGAACACAATCGGGTCTATTGAATACCGCCACGTCTAAATAGAAATAGACAATGACGTGGGACGTGATAAATCCCTTAAATTAATAGTCGAGTTGTACATACACATTCACATAGAGACACGGGTACACACACACACACACACCGAGGATGCATACTCGCTAATCAGATCGTTCGCTGATGAAGCGAAACGGCGGGGATGGCTTCCAGAAGGGCACCCCGTCGGGAAACGAATTTTCCGATCGGCTCCAGACCGTGTTGTTCGCTGATGAATTTCCGCCTTTTGAAAACGATTATTAGTGCCGTTATTCAATTTTCTATGTACACAATCTGATCCATAATTATTTGCTATATATATATATATATATATATATATATATATATATATATATATATATATATATATATATATATATATCATATATATATATATATATATATATATATATATATATATATATATATATATATATATATGTAAATATAAAAATATGTATATATGTATTTATGCATATACTAACTGTTATGCTCGCATTGCTCTGCGTAAATTAAACTTCGTAATAATTGATTTTTTTATGATTAAAATTATTTTTAGAATTCCATAGCTTTTACCTGCTATTTGACAATTTTTTTCTAGAAATTTCTTATAGACAAAATTGCGAGGGATTCATAACGATGCAATTCCAAATTTCGGAGTATAATTATCTTTACGACCCCGCAACCTCCCTTAGGAGTTGACTTCTATGAACTCTCCTCCTTAGTGAACATCTATGACGCATAAAGAACATTCCTGCCAAATTTCAAGTCTGTCCCCGACAAACCCCTTAGGAATTAATTTTTATAAACCCTTCTCCGTATCAAACATCTACGAGGCATGTTGAACATTACTGTCAAATTTTAAGTTTGTACGTCTTATAGTTTCGGAGAATTCGCGATAATTGGGTGAATTATCCGGTCTTGGAAACCGGTCTTGGGAGACGCTTGCTGGCGCTTTGGATTGCGAATGAAGGAATGGCAAAGCACGACGTGGAGCACGGGTGAACTTCCTTAGCTTTTTTATACTTTTCTCCACGGGCCCAGTTCACAATTTTTCGATCATACCTGGTACTTACTCGAGGTTAGACGGGTCACGAATGGTTTGGCACAGTCTGACTGCTGCGACCGTTTACCGCAGGATGGCGTGGCTGCATGTGATTGCAGCCTCCATTCGACATGGCCAATTTAAATGGTCAAGCACGACGTGGAGCACGGGTGAACTTCCTTAGCTTTTTAATATATATAATACCCAGAGGAGCTGCAAAGACACGTACAAGAGCTGCAAAGGGTTGGGGAACCATTTGGTTTGAAAATAAACCAGAAGAAGAGTCAGGTCATGTCCAATAAATTTACCGAGGACAAAAATATTTCTATTTAAGGAACGGATTTGGAAGTTGTGGATCACTATATATATCCTGGGCAAAGGGTTTCGGGAGGTGGAACGACGCGTTAAATGTGGCTGGCAGGTATTTGGCAGGCTCAACATAGTGTTTAAGAGCAAACTACTACTTTGCCTGAAAAGAAAAGTCTTTGATCAGTGCGTCCTGCTCGTTGTGACATACGGAAGTGAGACCTGGACACTCACATCACAGTCAGTTCAAAAACTTCGAGTAGCACAGAGGGGAATGGAAAGATGTATGCTTGGTATTACTAGACGGGATAGAAAGACCTGCACATGGATCAGAGAACAAACGAAAGTGAGTGACATCGTTGGAAGAATAGAGCAATTGAAATGGAAATGGGCAGGCTATGTAGCGAGGCGATGGGACGAAAGATGGACCAGGGCGGTCCTGGACTGGACCAGGGTGGTCCTGTCGCTTGATCGCAAATGTCCACGGAGAAGACCGAAAACTCGATGGACTGATGACATTATTAAGTATATTGGACCCGAATGGCAGAGGAGAGCTCAAGACCGCGAGAGTTGGAGCATGCTGAAGAGGCCTTCATCCTGCAGTGGATTGACACAGGTTGATGATAATGGTTGATGATGAACCCCCTGAGGAGTTGATTTCTATAAACCCTCCTCCTTAGCGAACAAGTGCAGGTCTTAAATTTTAAAACGGGCGTATATTAATCTTTTACACCCCCGCAAGTCCCTTAGGAATTGATTTTTATAAACCCGTATCCTGAAGACGGAAGAAAATGTTATAACTTATACTCTTATTTATTTTTTACTTTTCTCGAACGATGGATCGGTCGGTTAGGGACAGGATCATGGCCACCCATTTTTTAAATTTAAAATACACAGTTCGTTTCGGTGTACAAAGTTTACAACACTCACCAAATTTCATAATTTTTCTGTAAACGGTTTCGAAAATATTTGTGAAAAATCATCTTCAGGGTGCCATCTGAGGATGCTGTTCACAGTGCTTTTTCATTCCACACGATCTGTGGCAATGTTTTTTGCTTGTTGTATGGTTCAGTTCGGATGTCCTCTTCAATAAGTTTTTTTCGTTTTCTTTGGTATTGTTCGTGTATTTTCCAGCTTAACAACGTAGTCAATATTTTTGTATAATTTTTTCAGCTATTGACTGATGGTCACACACGATTCGAATTATTACATTTTGGTAGTTGTCAGGAAGAGAAATGCCCAATACTTTGGATATATCTTGAGCGAAGACATATTATTTGGAAGTTCAATTTTAGCAGTATTTCTGATCCGTACATAAGACTGGCAAAATCGTTGTTCGGAAAAGCCGAATGTTTGTTGTCCTCGAGATTAACGAGTTAACCATCTTTCATGTCTTTGTGGACTCGACAGCATAGGGTGTTTGCCTACGATAAAAGTGGTGAGTCCATATCAGAAGTGGTGAGTGGAGAAAAGAAATAACTCTGGGCGTCACTTTAACATTGAAAATAATGGTGAAAATCAGAATCGAAGGAGCCATAGATGAGGCCACGCAAAATTGTCAAAGCAAGAAATGCTCGATTGGGTAATTCAGCTCAAACAACATTTATGACAATTCTGGCTGTACGAGTAGTGGCCCCATCTTGTTAAGACCACAGGTTGATTCTACCTTTCCGAAATTCTGGTTTGAAAAAGTTTGCAAACACAACACCCATCATTCTGTTAGATTTCAATTTTTTGTGTAGGATACGACTATGCAAGTTCGTTCGAGCCGTTTACCATCTCAACAATCTCTCTGACCTTTACTCTGCGATCATCTAATACAATATCATGGATTTTGTTGACTATTTAACCCCTTATGAACCATGAATTGTGAAGGATCAGCGTTTCCATAATACATTTCTAACATTTCTTCCATTTGCGCTATAAATTTTCCATACATGAAATTTACTTTTTTCTACGAAAGTAACAATACGTGGGTTGCCATTTTTGTATCTGGAATAATAAATAAAAACAAGTATTTCTCATTAAAAATGGTTTCATTGTTTTTCTATAAAATATTCTCCACGATGATTGATACACTTTTGCATACGTTTCACACGTTTTTCATATATTCACAGCACTTTTTCCATTCCTATTAAGGTATCGTTGACCACGTAGTTTATTCTTCACGAACGGGAACAATAAGAAATCATTGGGTGCCATTTCAGCACTGTACGGCGGATGACCCATCAATATAATGTTTTGACCGGTCAAATATTGAGTTGTTCGGTCCGATGTGTAAGAGATCGCGTTGTCACGGTGAAGAATGACCCTGCGTCGCTGGTTGTTTTTTCTTATTTCTTCAAATACTTCTGGCAAATAAATGGTTGTATACAATTCAGAACTCATCATTCTACGATTCTCTAGTAGCACTGTAGCCACATGCCCATTTACCCCAAAAAAAAAACAGGCGACCATTTGCTTCGTAATGCTTCTTGCGCGAATAACTTTTGTTGGGTTTGGCTCATTTTGAAAGACCCATCCAGTTGACTGCTGTTTACTTTCGGACTCATACACATAGATCCAAGATTCGTCACTTGTATAAATGTATACGCGGCTTTTGACGCACCACGATTGTATTTTTTGAGCGATTTCTTTACACCAATCGACACGAGCCTTTTTTGAGCGATCGTCAAATAACGCGGAATCCAAAGCGCACAAATCTTTTTCACGGCTAAATGTTCATTTAAAATCTTGTATATGCTTGTCTTTCGAATGCCCAAGGATGCCTGAATCTCACAGTATGTCACACGACGACTTCCTTTATCTTTCCCGCACAGTATCGATGTTTTCTGGTATGGTATATTCTCCCATAACTTTAAGAATATGCATCGGATTTAATTGATTCTTACTCTGTTAGATTCGTAATTTATTCTTATCCAAAACGTCTAGCGGTGTAAAAACGATCCGAGTACAAGTTTAAAAGTTATTGTCGAAAGTGTGGGAGCGCTTCAAGTTGCTCAACTTGCCCCACTAGTGGGGCTAGTTGAGTATGGGTATGTGGCTAGTTGAGCAATGGCTAAAATGGACTTCATGACTCTATAGAATGATCTGAATACAAAATAATTATAATCAACCAGCATATATTTATTTATTATGATTATTACATACTCATATTGTTATTATATCTCTGGAAAAATAAAATTTAAATCAAACAAAATGAAATCTTTGTAATCTTTGGATTATTATTACACTTTTTATATTTAGAATTATATATTTAAGAATAATTATAACGCAAATAAATATTAAATTAAAGTAGTAACTAATTATGAGATCAACAATACTGCTAGATGATAAATAATCCCAAATTATTAGTCATCTTTATCTCTATCACAATTAATACAAAGGTTAGACCAATCTTCGGCACGCATATAATATGGGACCATTGTTTGCAAATCTGACACTGAATCCAGTGTATGTCCAGTTTTCTCCAAGTATGCTTTCAGAAAATTGCTCATAACAAACCAGACTGAATTTTCTGAATTTGATTGAAAAATTTCCATCCTAAAATGTAAGAATAATCATTAATACAATTATCAATATAAGTAGTTTTAATTAGTAAACTTTGTGTCGAATCATCACATGCACAAATTAATTAATAGATATTAATTTATTAAAGAAAAAATTGATTTTCTGCTATGAACGAGCTAGTGGGGCTAGTTGAGCAAGCATTGAATGTACGTTGCTCAACTAGACCGAGTTGAGGCAACAAAATAAAAATTAAGTTATAAAAACCCATAAGAGTTCAAAATAATCACCTTTTTGATCGCACCGCTAAATATAGGAAAATTATCTAATTTATATCACTCTATGCTTGTAAAAAAAGAAGAATAATAAGACAATAATGACAGCATTTTCGTAATACGCCTTTTCATAGTTGAAAATTTTTTGTGCGCATACCTCAACGTCCGCCATGTTTTTCGGGCACTTTATGCGTGTATAAGCTGTGAATATTATGGTTTTTTTAATTGTTATATACTTGAAGTAAAATATTAATACAAGCATTTTAATAAAAATATATAATGTTAACAGTAAAAAAAGAAGCAAAAAAACTGTTGTTGAGGGATATGTAGCGGCAATACGAGTAGTAAATCATTTTCGGAGCATTTATCTTACTTTATTAGTTTTCCAAAGCCTTGTCTTGAATATCGACGAAAACTTATTAAATCAACGAAACAAAAACATATAAAAATTTGTCCAAAGTGTGCTAAACGTGATTTGTGAGTTGAAAAATGTGGACGAGGTGATCAGATCAGATTCCAACTGATTGATCATATTAACAAAGATAAGTATATTTGTTTATTTCATTTCAAAGAAGAAAGTGCTCTAACAACAGAACATTCTGGCCCCATCAGTTGGGTAAAAAAAAATTATGTAACCAGCTAATTTTAATCAATTTAATTGTTAATCTAATAGCTCATGCTCAGTGGCGGTTCGTGGGTTTTATAAAGTGGGAGAGTGTAGAAGAAAATAGTGCTGCTAAATATTTTTTTTGCTTTCCCCTTCCTTTTTACTTTGCGTGCTACTGAAACCCTATACAGGAGGTGAACTAGGAAAATTAGTTAAAGGAAATAAACTGAACGGAAATAAAATATGGTGTTTTGCTCTGAAAAACTGTTTACTGTGATAAATGCTGGAGGGGCGGCGCCCCAACGCCCTCCCTCACGAGCCGCCACTGCTCATGCTATAATCTAAAATGATGAATGTTTTTGTGAGGTAAGAAGCAAGTGCCTGTTTGGTTGAAAATTATACAAATAAAAACAAACTCATGGCGCAAGTTCATTATTTTAACTGTTGCTGATTGTATAAAAGTATTAAAATAAATGAAAATTAAAATTTGCTCCAAACTTAATATAAAAATAAACGTAATGTTATAAATATAAAGATATAATGTTATAAATATAATGTAAATATAATAAATATAAAACTAATATGAATATAATTGACATCCTAACCTTTCAACAAGTTCTGCTTTATTTCAATGTTGGGGATGGTCATGGCATTTTAACCATCATTGTAATTGAATACAATTATGTGCTGCTATTGTGGAATGAACTAATAAAGCACCATCAATTAATTTTTCATTTCGTTGCACTGATAATAAGGGTAATGATCCTTGTTATCCAGCCATATTTATAAAAAGTGCCCGAAACTTTCATATTAACGCCTCGTGAACATGGAGGATGCGCTTGCGTGCAACTTGTTCTGAAAAGGTATATTAAATATGTAGTTATCATTTTGTAATATGCTTTGAAATTCTTGAAAAAAACGGACACGGAATTAATTGGTACATCTAATAAATTACGGACGAAAATGTCATTTAAAGGCATAACTTCCTCCTCCCGAGTTAATATCGTCTTAAATTATAAACAGTACGGAACTCCCATGTCATAACGGCTGAATAGGCCGCATGGAGAAATATTTTTATCAAAATTTAATAAGAAAATCCTCAAGAATTTTCCGAGCCGGTCGACCTCGTCCATTAATTTCCACAAAGAGGTTAGTAAAAGCAAAATGACCATGATTTTCCAAAATAAGGCGGTTGATGACTACGAAAAGGTCCCCTCAGGCGTTTAATTATACTTGACGTTGGCCTTTAATTTCGAAAAACTTTTTATACGTTCGCTATCCAAGCCAACGAATCGCGAGCGTATTTCGACTTTCCCTTTAATATTTTATCTGAGAAATTATTTTTTTTTAGGTTCTTGCAGTCTCTCTCTCTTTGGTCTCTTCTTCACTCTTTTTTTCTTTCCTACCTCCAACGTGAAATGGAGATTTGAGGTAAAAAACGGACAGGAAAAAAAATCTAGAAGGGTGGTGGTGGAAATTATTAGGTTGAAATCGTTTTATTTCGCCCGCTATGAATTTGAAATGGGTCTGCGGTTTATTAAGGGTTTTAAAAAATTCACTTTAATGTTGCCGGATAAATCTTACTGAATCTTCTGCCACTGGAAATAAATAGTCTCGTTTGGTATTCAGGCAATGTTTATTAATTTATTAAAAATATCACATTTCTGCTTTGAAGAATATATTTTTTTTTAATTAAAAATGGTGATTTAGGGTTGAACCGCGGAAGACCATATAACGTAGAAGTATTTCTTGTATTTTAAAATATTGGGCTAATAATGTTAAGTATATTACTTAAACAATTGTAATTTTTTTCGCATCATGGCTGAGAGACGAGTTTTGACTTTTACAGCCAAATTTTGCCTTTTCTTAGCCATTACTCACTCGCCATTTTTTATTCTGGAATGTAATAACGCAGACACGTTTCATCGCATGTAATGATATACTCAAAAAAGTGTCTGCTTCTCGCCGAAATCGATTCAGAAGTCTCTTACTTCGATCAACAACAGCCCGGAACCCATCGGGCACATATTTTATTGAAGCCAAGATGTTTTCTGATAATTGTTTGGGTACTTCTAAGGCTATTATCCATCTGTAATGCGATTTTATGAATAGTGAACCGCCGGTCACCTTCAATGAGGTAGCGAACTGCACCAATGTTGTCAGCAGTGACACTCGACTTGGGTCGTCGATTATGACTTACATTTACCACACTTTCTCGTCCACTCTTAAACTTTTTGACCCAACGAAACACCTGGGTCTTAGACAGGGTATCGTCCCCATACTGAACCTTCAACTGATTTAATATAGAATCACTGGTTAAAAACCAAAAACAAAACGGAGACAAATTTCTCATTGATTCTTTTTCTGTAATAAATTTGCCAACAAACAAATATTTAAAAAATACAACATTTTTTAAAATAAATATAAACTTTTCAACGGTAACGTTTCGGGAGGTCTTCTCGTCCCATTTTCAAAACGAATTTAAAAAATAATTTATATTAATTTCTATATGGTACTGTAAAAATAGTAAGTAAATCTATTTTTTTTGTGTAAACTTTTTTAATTGTATTCTTTAGAATCGGGAACCATATTGAATTTAAATCTACCGAAGGTATAATAATACAGTTATTTTTATTTAAATTAATTATAGCGGGTTCTTTTAATCTTCTGTATTTTGTTACCGATTCTTTTAATACCGTTTTGGAATTATTTCATTTGATTTTATGTCCCGATTCCCATGCGTGTTGGCAAATTCTAGATGCATTAAAATCATCCTTTGTAAGAAGGTTTTTATGTTCTTTTATTCTAACATCTAACGGTTCTCACCTATATAAAAATTGCCACATTCGCATGGAATTTTATAAACCACATTTTTGGTATTCTGTTGTGTGTTGTTTGGTTTGGTTTTTGTAAAGGACTAAATTTTAGTATTACATCGAAAGATGTGCCTAAATTAGACATTATATCGGCAGTAGAGTCTATTGCTCAAAGATTATCTTTGGAATGTGCAAATGAATACAGAATCAAATTAAAACTTACCTTAGAAAGGGTATTTAAAATGTAATCAAATGTATACCATGAGGAAAGGTTAGCTGTAGAGAAATTAAAAAAAAACAAATTTATTAAAATATTATCATCAGATAAAAGTAACGCCACTTTTATTCTAGACACTACAGATTATAATAACAAAATTAAAACTTAAATTGACCAGGAAAATTACACTAATATACCTACAGACCCTGCATTAAAAATAGAGAAACAAATTTACAACACCTTATGTAAACACAAACGCGAATTTACAGATCTAGATAGATTATAACTTACACCACATTGTAGTAAACCACCTCAGTTCTATGGTCTACCAAAAATATACAAAACTAATATACCAATACGCCCTATAGTTATTAGTATAGATTCACCATGTTATAAACTGGCAACATTTTTAGCGTTGCGAAAAACCCAAAAAAGAGAAAAAATATACATTTTTAATACAATTATTTCCAATATAGTTAGTCTTGTTAGAAAATCGTGCGAGTTGCGGAGTAAATGATACAGGGCAAGATTATTATTACTGAAATCTTCCTTAAACTCGTGCGATTAAGTTACAGATGTTAATGATAAGAATCAGCAATTTATATTAACAAATTTTCCAAAAAAGTTTTGACCATAGCGTGTAACTGTAGTTAACTAGAAAATAGGGAGCGTTTGAGGGGCGTTGAGTGAGAGGCGATCGTGCTCTAGTCGGACGAAGCGACGAGGAAGGCGGTGGGGCCCTAATAGGGTTAATTTCCGAAGGCGTGGAGGGCCGGCAGGTCCCCATTTTGATTACAAAACGCCGGAGACTGTTTGTTGTCTAATATCAGTCCGAATTCAAATTTGCCACAGTAATCGGGAGCCCGGACAGCTGTGCTACATCAGCTCAGTCGGATGCGGATTACAAATGGATTCCTGTTTCGTATTTGTCGGTATCGATTGCCATTTGGCGCTTTTAATTGTGAAAAATCATTACTTCAATATGATTTCATGGAAAGATGTAGACCATATATATATATATATATATATATATATATATATATATATATATATATATATATATATATATATATATGTATATTTATATATCAAATATGAATCAGAATTACTTACACATACATATTAATTATTTATAAAATAATAATACATAGTCGCCTCCACGCTCTACACATTTTTCCCAGCGGTTTGGAGGCTTGTGAATTCCTTGCTCCTAGAAACTTTGAGTTTGGGTGATCAGCCAAATGCGCACGAAGTCCTCAACATATTGATCGCTGTCAAATCGTAACCCCTCCAAGTACATATTTCAAGAGTGTAAACAAAAAATTATCACAGGGTGACAAATCTGGACTGTACGGACGGTGTTCAAGAGTTTCCCAATGCATATTCTCCAGTTTATCCTTCATCAAAACCGCTGTATAAGGCCTGGCGTTGCCATGGAGTCTCTAATGGGACACCGCGTCTTTTGCTCATGTAAACGGATTTTATAGCCCTAACAGCTGGCAATAGTAGGCAGCATTAATCATACGTCGATCATGTATTAAAGTAATCAGAAAAACTCCCTTCCAGTCGAAAAAAACGGCCGCGAGAACCTTACCGGCTGAGAGACGAGTTTTGGCTTTTACAGGCAAATTTTGCCTTTTCTTAGCCATTACTCACTCGCCTTTTTTGATTCTGGAGTGTAATAGCGCAGCCACGTTTCATCGCATGTAATGATACGCTTAAAAAAGTGTCTAATTCTCGCCGAAATCGATTCAGAAGTCTCTTACTTCGGTCAACAATAGCCCGGAACCGATCGGGCACATATTTTATGGAAGCTAAGATGTTTTCTGATAATTGTTTGGGTACTTCCAAAGCTAATACCCACCTTTTAAGCAATTTTATGTGAGCCGCCAGTCACCCTCAATGAGATAGCGAACGGCACCATTGTTGTCAGCAGTGACACTCGACTTGGGTCGTCGATTATGACTTACATTTATCACACTTTCTCATCCACTGTTAAACTTCTTGGTCCAACGAAACACCTGGGTCTTAGACAGAGTATCGTCCCCATACTGAACCTTCAACTGGTTTAATATTTCGGAAGGATTAACGCCTTCTTTGTTTAAAAACTTTATTATAACTTGTTGCGCAACCGCCAGGTGAAACATGTTGCTCGCTCATGGCTGTATTGACAAAAGAACTGAGTGAAACAGCTCACCGAGCGTTTCCTTCACTTCACTAATACATTGCACTGCAACGACCTACACTGATAACCCACTTGTTATTGGCTGAGGAAAGTAAACGTAAAAATCCAGTTTATATATATATATATATATATATATATATATATATATATATATATATATATATATATATATATATATATATATATATATATATATATATATATATATATATATGGAAGGGCCAATTACAGAATTCAATTCTAAACACGCCGTAAAAATATGAAGTTACACATTCGAGAAAGTATTTTTTTCTCCATAGTCTATCGTGTGTTTGTTCACAACCAAACCCGCAGTCGGGCCAAACAACTTAAACGGCGCAGCGAAGATATTACTTTACAGATAAATTATCAAACTGGTTCCCAAACTTTATTAAGTGAATTGAGTATCGTCGTAAATTAAATTCGGGAATGTTCGAAGGAGAGTTGGCACGAATGGATTCGAGTCAGTCTCGGCGCTGTCGACATTATCGACGCAAAAGACCGAATAGATATCTCGACTAGTTTTGGTGCAGTTGGTTATTCATCAGTAATTTTTGAATCTGGTTGTTTTACCAATTATTCACCTATTAAGTGTTACATTGTGTCTTTCTTCCTCAGTTCAAGGTATTATCAAATCAAATACTTTTTCAAGTTACAACAATGGGATTTCTTTCAATTTTAGACAATACATATTACCATTCGAATTTGCATATATGTATATACACCACTACCACCTTGCAAGAAAAGAAGTCTTTAATCAGTGTGTCCTGCTCGTTATGACATACGGAAGTGAAACCTGGACACTCACATCGCAGTGAGTTCAAAAACTTCAGGTAGCACATAGGGGAATGGAAAGATCTATGCTTGTCATTACTAATCGGGATAAAGAAACGGGGAAAGCCCTGCTCAAGGATCAAAGAACAAACGAAAGTGAGTGACATAATTGAAAGAATAAATCAATTGAAATGGAAGGGGGTTGGCCATGTAACCAGGCGATGGGATGAATGATGGACCAAGGCGATTCTGGACTGGATACCACTTGATCGCAAAGGTCCACGGAGAATACCGAAAATACGATGGACTAATGACATCATTAAGTATATTGGATCCGAATGGTAAAGGAAAGCTCAGACCCGCGAGACTTGGAAGCTTGCCGAAGAGGTCTTCATCCTGCAGTTGATTGACACGGGCTGATTATGATGGTGGTTAATGGATGGTAATGATGATAGTGTTTTATATTTGAGTTAATTATTGAGTCAATATATTGAGTCGATTCTTTCACGATTTCGTTTATTTTTCATCTCTCGTCTAGATTGACTTATTGGGATTGAGATGCTGATTTCTTGACAGGCTTGCCTTATTCTGGCACAAAGTTCATCTCGATTTCTGGGCCTTTTTTTATAAACTTTATTTTTGACCATACTCCAAAAATAAAAATCGAGGAGTGTGATACCGAAAGTTCAAAAACAGTTCAAAAGGACTGTTTCTTCCTATCCAGCGCATAAAAAATTTTTGGATCAATCGTTAACGAACAATCCTTGAATTGTGTATGGATGCACCATCTAGCTGCAAATACATATCCTGTCGCACATTAAGAGGAAGGTTTTCATTTTTATCTCAAAATTTCCTATCGAAATTAACTAAACGACCAGCATTTATTGATTCATTAAAGAAAAAAAGACAAATTATTCGGTTTTCTAAAATCCCACACCAGACATTGCCTTTACAACTTATAACCCTCCTCATTGGCCCAGTATCTACAGTTTTGAGATTATACAACCCCATTAGTGCTGAATGTAGCCTCATCAGTAAACATAGTCTTCTTCAGGAAATATCTATCATTTAAAACATTACCTTGGGCCCAATAACAATCGCCTTCTTTCGATGTATGTGAGGACTTCGGTTTATAGGGCTTGATTTTGTGACGAACGAAACATCTTCTGATGCGTTATCCTTAGGATGCGGATGTGTTCGACGACCTTTTTATTATATTATATGTATTTCGACCTTTTTGATGAGCTGCTGATGCCGCTGCTTTTCCGTGAGTAATGGTAGCACGCAACTTCCATGCTACTCCGACCAAATCACCAAACAACCGAATTATTTCGATTTTTTCTCTTAAAGTTAATGGCATTTTAATTCTGTGATCACTGACTAAAACTTAACGCAATAAACTCAAAGTTTAAACTCACTAACATTTAACAGTAGTGTCAAATTATCACTTTCTTTGGCAACACAAATTAAAAAATAAACTTAATTCTGAACGACTTCTTCTAATAACTTTTTTTTAATATCTCTAACGCAAAGCAAAATATCGAGAATTGACCCTGTTTATGAATTCTAGTAGGCTGAGTTTAAAGTTCAGATTTCACTTGAGTATCATAGAAAATGAGACAAAAATTCAAATCTATATTCCTTAATGCGATTTAATTTAATTCTTAAATGCGACACACTATATATATATATATATATATATATATATATATATATATATATATATATATATATATATATATATATATATATATATATATATATATATATATATATATATATATATATATATATATATATATATATATATATATATATATATATATATATATATATATATATATATATATATATATATAGAAAGGTTGAGATTAAATAACTCTCAAATGTGAGCATCTCCATCCCCTTCACGTTCTTTTATAAGCACCTGAGAGCCAATTTGTCAGTCTTTTCGAAACTAACAAGATTTTGATTCGTTTCCAAATAAAAAAATCAGTGAGAGAAATGCGCCCAGTGCCAGTCGAGGAGGTTTTTGACGCACGACCACCCTCCAACCCTAACCGATTCAGGGCGAAGCTTTTTAATTATTTTCATTTCACCCCTTTTACGTTTAGCGCGGGCATTTTTAAAGATTACAAAAGAGCGAAGTCTGATTTAATTTTAAAGCACCATCAACTTTTAATTCCGGCGTAAATCATTTAGAAAAACGGCGGGTGGAGGCGGATGCGGGTTGAGTCCGGGGGCGCCAAGGGTTGGATTATAGTGAGAAGCGGTTCGGTAACTTAACTCTCTTTTTCGTTAAATTGATGTCGGTAAACATGAAGGACGGACACGGAATATTGTATTTATTGCCGGGATTCTGTCTAACCGTCACATTTTCTAAATGAATAGGATACTTTTGGCGTTTTTTTTTTGTAAAAATATGTACATTATACAATATCGCGCGCTTTATGTACGGATGCAACTATTTGCTTTTGTAAACTGGTACAACTGTTCTTGATATTAAACAGACGTTTCATATAATTTCGCTTTTAAGTTACAACTTATAGTGTATTTTCTATTTCGTAAACATATTTTCAAAATTAGTAAATTTGCATTAAATTTTATCTAAAAGCGAAATTTCTTGTACTGAAGGTTACTGAAGGTACTGAAGATCACTTTAACATACCATCGCATATCGCAATAATTATTCGTCAATATTTCACTAAAAATGAAACGAATACCATTGTATAAGAGACCATATTCATCACAGATGACATCGTGTGACTTTTTCCTGTTCTCTGGGTTGAAGAAATCACTTCAAGAACACCGTTTTGAGTCGACAAAAGCCATTTAAGAAAGTTGGCTGGCCGTGTTGAAGGAAGTACCAGAAGTCGAGTAAAAAAACGATTTTGAAGACTGGAAAAAACGTAAAAAAAAATATATTGGAGTGAGAATACTTATAGCAAAAAAAATTGCACCGCCTCGAATATCAGTTCTTGATAATTAAAGTTAAGCGACGTCAATACCTGGAGGGCGACCATATAAAAATCTTCTTGAATATAAGCAACCTCAACACCTAAGGATAAAAGAACGATTATAGATTACGAGATGAGATGAAAGAGAGAGAATTTTGGAATTTAAGTCGCATTGACATCGGGATCATTTAGTGACCAAAACTTTACCTTTTGAATTTAGTAATAATGATAGAGGGAGTAAAAGTAGGGAAGGTAGAAATATATCACAGATTACGGTATCACATATGAGTTATATCACAGATGTAGCTATCACAGAAGTATGCTTATGTTAAAATCACCGATTATTAAGCGATTATCCGTATGAATACCAAAATCTTGTTGAAATAGTTTATTTCTTTCAGGTAAGCAAATGTGTTTAGCATGTTGGCAAAGCAAAAATATCAAGGAAGATCAAAAAATGATCTAATGGGGGATAAAGTGGTGCAATTGTTAAGGATATATTTAACAGATAATAGTTCATTCATTGTTCGTCAATGGACGGTGGACCGTGGACAGTTTTCTCGTTTTAGAAGAAATTCGTGAGAGAATCTCCAATGACCAGTCATGAGTAGAAAGCATTTAACTGTAGTTTTTTTTTATCTAATGGACATTCTGGGAGAGATTAAGAAAATAAGGGTTTAAGAGGATTCGGTGGTCTAGCGCCCGTAAATTTACGGCATATTTAGGATTTTTTTTAAAGGTGAATATAATGAACAATGATAATAGAACTTTATAGGTATATTACAATACTTAAGAAGCATACAAAAACATATTTGTAAAATAAACATTATTAATCTATATAAGTGTAGCTCGCGCCGGAACCAGAAAAAAAAGAAACAAAAATTAAACCAAATGGCACGTTCTTAAAATTTGAATATGGAAAACAGACTATTTTTAATTTTTTTTTTCGAAAAAAATAAAAGGTTATTAACATTAAAATGTTTTGGTATTAGCTGACGGTAGCCATAGATTTGGTAGCCATAGCTGACGGTATACTGAATAACATGTTAATATTTAGGATAATTCGGAGATAAATGGGTTTAAAGTTTTAGGTATGTATATTTTCGAAAAAAAATGTTATAAGCTTGTACTTACAGTTAATCTACGATACCAGCACCATACTTTATCTCTTCAGTTCGCTCATATTCCTCTGCTTCTTCTGAGTTCACTTTTTTTCGAACTGTTCTGGCCTCTTAGTCACTGGTGCTCGGACTATGACGTGACGGTCGGCTTTACATAGTCGCCGCGCGTCACGTTCTCGGCCGTGATGACCCCATGGGACGATCGGCTTTATATACTCGCCGCGCGTCACGTTCTCGGTCATGATGACATGACCCATTCAAATTATTTAAAAGACCCAAGCAGCTACATTGCTACGAACAATGGATCCATTCATGAAGCGGGTCAAGTTCCCGCTCCTGCTTCGCTACCTGCTAAGAGGGTTGTAAGACCTAAAATACCATCAATATCATCACAAAAATTTAACAGTATATTCTCAAAAGACTATACTTTCGAAATATTACAAAAAAATAAAACGATCTTTTGAAAATTCTAGACCACCGGGTCCCCTTAAGGACTCTTACTATGTTAGGTTTCAAGGATCATCGCAATAGGGTTGCATTAATACTTGAGAACCATTTTTCGCAAAAGAAATATGGTCTTTCGGATGAAAACTGCTTTTGTAAGGGAGAATGTGCTGTATTGCGTGTTTTGTAACCCGATCTGCTTCCTCATTATCCTTGATGTCCTTATATACCAGAAAACCGAACGAAAAGAAGAGAAGAATTCTGACAAACGATGTCTTCTAAAAGGAAATAAAGCGATTTTTGGTTCATGCAAAAGGGCATTCCTGTAGTCAGAGAATATGATCCAGGAATTTGCGGGATTTGACTTGATGTAAGTAAGGAATCTTTCGATGGCCACTAGTTCAACAGTATTGTAGTCAACAGCCGGTAGTTTAAATCCTGAGAGGGTTCTATCGTGTATAAAGCTCCAGCCGACTCTTTGGTAAGACTTGGATCCATCTGTGTAAATTGATTGGCATGAAGCGTGAATTTTGAGTAAGATGTTTATATTGGATTTATATATTGAGGTATATGTGGATTCCTTATCATATTGTAGTAGGGAAAAGTCTACCTGAATGGGCTGTTCTAACCAAGCAGGAGTAAGAGTAGTACGAAATGAAAGTGGAACGTGCAATTGGATGTTGGACTCGTCTGATAATTGTCGGAAGTCTTGAGTCAAAGACCAGGTTGTGAGAGGACGTGAATGGTCAGATTGGTACGGGTTGGTAACTGGGATTGAATGGTCTGTGTTTAAACAGTGTTTAAAACGATTTAGGGCTGATTTTCCCTCCCTTATCGCTGATTTATATTCCTTGTTCCACAACGGGACCGGGGAATTATGGTGGAGGATGCTACAATGAGGAATGCTAGAATTTGCCGCAGACATGATTGAAGAGACGAAAGTATTTAGGGCAAAGTCCTCGTTCACGGACGTCATATTAGAAAAAGTGTAGTCGTAACGAAATTAGGACCAGTCTGCTTTGGAAAGCTTAAAGGTTTTCCTGAGCAATTTGGATTCATGCCAGCCAATAGTGGAGATTTTTATTGGGAAATGATCACTGCGATATAAATCATTCATGATGTCCCACTGGAGGGTAGATTAAAGATCTGGAGAACATAAAGAAATATCTAGGGATGAAAGTGAAAAGGAAGATAAAGAAGCATGAGTCGGGACTGGAAGATTTATTAAGGAGATGTTATTTGAAATCAAAAAGTCCTGTAAGATTGATCCTCTATTATCTATTCTGGAGGAGCCCCACATGGGGGGAGAGGGAGTTTGGATACGATATTGTTTAGATCTCGCAGGAAGAAGGGCGTGAATAGAAGAATGTAGACGTTGTAGATGAAGACTATCTTTACGAGATGAGTGGGGATTACAATGACTTCCAGATTAGAATCGATTTTGATGGTAAAGAAGTCTAGAGACCCGTGAGCCAAAATGGCGACTCCACCCGAGGATCGCAGTGATTGTTCCATGTCTTTTTTTATTATATTACAATTTTTAAAGTTGGTACAGGAAGATTCGTTAAAGTTTGTTTCCTGGAAGATAATTATGGCAGGCTTGAATCTTTAGGTGATTAATTCCAACTCTTCGAACTTTTTGCAAAAAGCGTTAATATTCCATTGAAGTGGATTGAATTGAGAGATCAGATAAGCCTGATGATTGTATTAGGAGTAAATACTACATTCTAATGTTAAGTTTTCGAGAAGTCAATTTATTGTCTTTTAACTTTGAATACAGCAAGCAGTCTAGGTGCACGTCTTCAGTGGAGGAGGATATATTAGAAGACTGGGATGAAGATCTAGGACCCTTGTGAGCCGCTTTACTGGATTGGGGTTTTGGAGGTTGAGAAGGAAGAGTTGAAAAAGGAGGGAAGGAGGGTTTTGAAGGCACGTTTACGGGGCTTTGTAGGAAGGAATTGGTGAGGATGAGTGGAGATTAGGAGGGACGGATGGGGAGGGAGGAGGAGGTAGGGAGTCACGAGGTGTGAAGGGTTGCACCTTATCAAGTGCTTTAGGAGAGCTCAGGTCGATGTTGATGTCGTATTGCGTAGAAGAGAGCACCATGATTTTGATACGTACAAAGTACAAATTGACGAAACATGGCCGAACATTTGGCATTGAAAGCATCTGATTGGCGTTGGAATATATTGACTAACTCTGAGTGATAGGTAGCCGGCCTTAATTAACCACTGGTTGGGACGATAAAACCATCCTTTTTTATGTGAATTATCTTGCCCACCTCAATGCCATATTGCTACAAGTTATCAAAAATTTCAGCTTCTTCACAATTTAGAAGGTCTAGACTAGAAATGACTCCTTTACAATAATTCAAAGATTTGTGCTTCTCAACTGTGACGTCAAATGTATAGATTTCTTAAATTCTAAGATGTTCTTAACTTGTTTTGCTACTGTTAGCAGGGTTTCGTCTTTTAATTTTTTGATAGATTCTAATTTACCTACACTTCCTAGAATAATTTTGTGAATAATGAATGGTGAAACAATTTTTAATGAAACTACAGTACTTTTGATTACAAAGTATTTATCAAAATCAGGACTATTATTTCTGTCTACTGGAGACGCAAACCGGGATCTTTTTGACCCTGAATATATAGGAGAAGTTAAAATAGTAATGGATATTTAAATCTTACGAGATAGGAAGAAAAAATTTCAGTTGCAACAATACTCCTTGTTACAGCAACTCTATATATACCAAAAGGGTGGGAGGTATTTTGGAGACCCCGATTGCGACAACTAATACCTTCCACTGCTACTCAGCCCTCACCACGGGTCGCACTGCAATTTGGCTTAAGGGATGTTATAAACGGGACTATTACAGTACGATCACAAACATGACTAGGGTACATTGGGGTCAAACCCGTATTCAAAGGAAGAGAGAAGACTCTCCCTCTGAACCCCCAGGGGAGATAATATGAGAAATAAATAATTTGTATTTTGTTTAACTTTCCTTGCTTTTTCATTATAGTAGTAGAGCAGGAATCACGTTACTGCAAAACAAAAAAAAACCGCACAGATTTCCCGTCCGCAACGGTAAATTTCAAAAATGAAATTATGAGATCTGTAAGGCGGTTTTCGGCGCAAGTCTAACGAGGTGTTAAATAATGCGATGCTTAGTAATGTTGCAGGAGCAGGAATAGCAGTAGCAGCGGCAGCCGATGGGAAGAGATTAGAGCCCCGGAAAAGCCCGTGTGCAATTGAGCGCAACGATAAATTAAATATTTAGTAAAAGTTATTGTTCGTAGCGGCGGATTAAAGCTTGCCGGGACTTGTTCTCGCAGTCTCGAAATTTAATTAGGATTGAGTCGGAAAGTTTGCTGGAAGAATTTTTAAAAACGCCGTCCTGGGGAGAAGTAATAATAAGCATGGGCCTAGACTGCGGTTCGTGTCTTTTATTTTTTAATATTCAAACCTTCGTTTCGTGTACGTAGGCATTGTTGTAAAAGTAGGTGGTTAAACTTTAACAGGATTTGTCGTGCTGAATCTTTAATACGCGAATACGGCAACAGGATTAAAATATTATCAAATGGTTCTAGAAAGTAGGTGGTATTTTCAAAATCTTTTTTGTTGGTTCTTTTTATTTTTACGTAGTTCACTCTAACAAATTTGATGAAATTGTAAATTGAAATATGGTATTGAACTAAGTGTCCTTTATTTCATATTAAATCAAATTTTTTAATCGATTTTGAAGCGATATATCATTAATTAAAGGGTACATAATTAACAGGCAATAGGTCAGAGATGTATAAAAAAGCCACAGTTTCTTATATATCTTGAGAATTTTTCTTACAAATATTTTACTTTTCTTTCCAAATCCAAGTCTTGGAAAACCAATATACCAAACCAATAAACCAACCAATAAACCAACAATCAAACCTGTGTGTCCTCATGTTCTACGCGCTAACATCTGAATGTTTAAACTTATTTTAGCCACTCGGAACTTTAGTTGTAATATTCATCACAAGAAATATCCAATATTGAATTAAGACTTAAACATTTCACATTTAAAAACATCAAACAAAGAATTTGTCTTAAATTTTGCATTGCAAATAAAACTTCGTGTGAAAATGTTACGGTAGGCTTACGGTGAATCGACTTTATCAAAAACACGTGCATATGAGTGGTACAGTGCATTCAAAAGCGGTCAAGATGTGGTGGAAAGTTTGCCTCGCTCTGGTCGGCCATCAACGTCTTCAACTAAAGTCAACATCGCTAAAGTGAAGAAAATGGTGACTGAAAATCGTCATTTAAGTTTGAGAGTGATAGCCGCACTGATCTTTCTGTGTCTCACGAATCAATTCGTACCATTTTAAGCAATTGTTTGGGCATGAAACGCGTTGCCGCTCGATTAGTGCCGAATGTCCTGAATTTTCTTCAGAAACTCAATCGCGTAAAGATCGCTGAAGATATGGTAGAATGAGTCATTTCCGACCACACATTAATATAACGCATTGTAACTGGTGATGAGACATGAATATACGAGTTTGACATGCAAACCAGTCAACAAGCTTCGGAATGACGCCTTCCAATTGAGCCGAAACCCAAAAAAACGTCAAAGTCGATCAAAAGTTAAGGTGATGTTAACTGTTTTCTTTGATTATCGCGGTATTGTGCACTCAGAATTCTTGCCAGAAGGTCAGGCGGTAAATAAAGAGTATTATCTGAGCGTTATGTATCGTTTGAGAGAGCAAATTCGTCGAAAAAGGCCAGATTTATAGTAAGAAAACTCTTGGACTTTACATCACGACAACGCACCATCTCACAAGGCTATCATTCCGAACGAATTTCTGGCCAAAAACTCAACAAAAACCATCAAACAACCACCGTATTATGGCCAGGCCATATCAGATACTTGAATAAAATATGAATTTAATAAAAAGAATTGAATAAAATAAATTTATATATTATAAATAAAATAAATATAATTAAAAAAAGTTATATCAAATTGAAAATAAATTTTTAAACCTAATACCTATATATAGTATGGGTGGATTTTTTTAAAAATATTGTTAATAGAGTTTAGTGTGGTGGTTTGAAGAGTTTGTGTGGTTTTAAAAGTATTGCAAACTTCAATGAATACAATCAAACAAATATGTATATAATTTTGGGTAGTGATTGTTTTATTCTGAATTAATAATTAATGTAGTTTATATATTATAATCTACCGTAATATATTATCCATATTATCCTAGATGGGTGAAGTTTCATGTATATTTAACAGTGTATTTTCTGTTGAAATAAAATTAGTGATTTATACAGTATGATCTGTTTTGTTTTTCTAATTATGATTTATACTGTTTTTTTTTTGCACAAAAAATTTAAAATTTTTAATAATTTAACAATTGCAAATATTTAACATTTTTCTTCAGTGGGTGTTGGATCTTCACTTCTCCGATGTGTCCACATGAGTAGTGCTAATGCATGTTTACAACCACCTGTCATCAAATATATACAAAATATTAGTATTTATAACATTATATAATTTTTTTTGTTTGAGTTTTTATTACCTGCTGAAGCTCTGCTCTCATTAATAATTAAGGTAACTGTATAAGCTTTACCCCGAACTTTATGTTCTCAACATATACGTCCTTTTACCGTGCAAATACAATTTTTGCCTTTAAGTTGAACAAAACCTATAGCCTTATCACCGCAAGTTTCTCATGACACCCTACAAATAGTTTAATTATATTTAATAGAAATATTTTGTTTCTTATTTACATTAACATTATTATTATTTTTTTAAAAACTTACATCGATGCCTAAGCACCTCGAATATCAGCTGAATTGAACCGAATGTCATTGTTTCTCATGACACCCTACAAAGAGTTTAATTATATTTAATAGAAATATTTTGTTTCTTATTTGCATTAACATAATTATTATTTTTTAAAAAACATACATCGATGCCTTAGCACCTTGAACATCAGCTGAATTGAACCAAATGTCATTTTTCAGAAAATCTGTGACCATAAAAATATCTACAGCAGGTATATTATCAGAATTTTTTTTTGTCATACATTACTGAACTAAATTAGTAATCAATAATATTTTATTTTGCACTTAACCAAAAACAATTTTAATTATTATTAACGTATTATGACGTCACAAACATAGGAGCCAATCGCGGCGCGTTCGTAGTAACGTGATTTTATTTAAACAATTTTACATTTTAATTAATTTATAATTAATTGCAACAAGTTTTTTGCATCGATTATTAATATTATTTGTGATAAAGTTTTAAAATAAAGTAAAAAAATCGATAATTATTTTTTATTCAAAAACCCAATTTCCTACAAAGATATGTAATAGTCTTTCCATAGTAATGTTTCGCTGAAGAGCTATAAAATTCCAAATAAAAAAATCCTATGTTATTTAAATGGGAAATTGAAATTTGAGATGCGGCACCTCTTGATATAAATATTAAGAGCTCTAACTTTCACAGCATATTTCCTCATTTCTAATATTTTCGATACCTCTAAGGAAAAAAATAGCCTATTGCTAGGTTCTCGGGTAGAACCGCGTTTTAGATTTGTAAAATCTCAACGTTTCGGCTTTCACTTAGAAGCCATTTTCAAGAGAATCTAGTTCATTTACTCCGAGGCCTCAATCTGCCTACTTCCCAGAGTTCACAACTAGAAAAGCACGTGGGCGCCGCGACCTCTGTATTAATAGGTGCGGTTGGGGGGGGGGGGGGGGCTCGGTTGAGGGGTTTAGGTGAGACGGGAGGTGGACGTTTGACTGGAAGGGTTTTGGATGGGCAATTTGGAAATAAGCGGTTTTCATGTATTTGGAGCTCTAAAACCGTCGTCCCTCTTGTTTAAGCAGTTTGGACGTTTTTCGATCTCAATTGCTTCACGAATTATGCGGGGTTTGTAGGAATATATAGGTGCGATTACTTGAAGGCCTACCATGAAGGCCTTCCCAGCATGCTTCCAACTCGCGCGGTCCTTAACTCTTATCTGACATTCGGATCCAATATACTTTATGATGTCATCTATTAATCGTGTTTCAAGTCTGCTTCGTGGACGCTTATGATTAAGCGGTATCCATCCTAGAATTTCTTTGGTCCATCAGTCGTCACATCGCCTCGCTATATGGCCTGCCCACCTCCATTTCAATTCCATTACCTTTGCAATGATGTCACATACTTTCGTCTGTTCTCTGATCCATGTGCAGGTCTTTCTGTCCCGCTTTGAAATGCCAAGCGTACACCTTTCCATTCCCCTCTGTGCTACTTGAAGCTTTTGAATTGATTGTGATGTGAGTGTCCATATTTCACTTCTGCATGTCAGAACAAGCAGCACGTACTGATCAAAAACTTTTTTCTTCAGGTAAAGTGGGAGTTTGTTCTTAAACAGTATGCTGAGCCCGCCAAATACTCGCCAGCCAAATTTACGCGCCATTCCACTTCACTGGCGGTATCACCCTCCATTGAAATCCTTTGCTCAAGATATATGTAGTGGCCCACCACCTCTAAATCGCTTCCTAAAATAGATATGCTTCTGTTTTCAGCAAATTTGTTGAACATAACCTAACTCTTCTTGAGGTTTATTTTCAAGCCAAATGGTTCTCCCACCCTTTGCAACTCTTGTATGCGTTTTTGTAGTTCATCTGGGTCTTGTGACAGGAGAGAACGATATCATCTGCAAATCTAAGGCGACTTAAATATGCACCATTTATTTTTATTCCATGCTGTTCTCAATCCAGATTACGGAACACTTCTTCAAGGCAGGTTGAGAAAAGAACAGGCGATATTAAGTCACCCTGCCTTACACCCCACCCCGTTCTATATTGATTTTAACTTCAAGATCATGGATGCACCTTATGCACCAACTATAAGCTATGGTGATGAGGAAATGAAAATATTTTATGACGATGTGGCTGTGGCTCAACTTCTACACAATGCGAAGTGCAGGTACAAAATTTTGATGGGTAATTTTAATGCTAGATTTGGAAAAGCAAGAAGTAGTGAAAATGCAACTGGCCCATATGGAAGTGATAAGCGGGACAATAGAAGCAACAGATTGGTTAAGGACAAGAACTGTTAATTATGAACTCGTTTTATAAGAATCAAAACAACAGAAAATGGACATGACTGAAAGTGAAATGACTACATCATGTCAAATGATAAAAACCATATTTTGCAATTGTACTATCCTTAACCGTTTTAATGTCGGAACTGACCATAGAATGGTACGAGCAAACGTTACGATAAACTGTCGAGGAGAACGTATAAGAATGGTAAGATCGAAAAAAAGAAAGTACATTCTGGGAAGCTGTTTCGGAGAGGCAGCGATTTTGAATTTTTTTTGTCGAACCGCTTTGAACTGCTGCAAGACCCAGAGGAGATGGAAATAACAGATCAGTATGAAAAAATCATTGACAATGTGCTTGAAATGGCTGCTGCAATAGCACCAGCAGAAAAGGGTTTCAAACAGTCAAAAATCTTCAATGTACAATGAGGAATGTAGGGAGTCTTTTTGGCAGAGTCGAGTACGTTGAACTTTGCGAAACTATAAGAAAACGTATTTGAGAAGAAACCCGTCGGTTTAACATGCAGCTAGTTCAAAAAACACTAGAAGAATACAAGGGAATAAACAAAGCAAAACACAAGCTGAAAAATAAAACAACACAAACGTATGCATTAATGTGTGACGATGGCACAGTGTGCAGGGAACGTACGGAAATGTTAGGGATTATCAGAAGATTTTATTCCAAGTTATATGAAGATCAGAACGAGTCAAAGAGAGCAGTGCCCGCGGAAGTGCAAATGCCAGATATCTTGTGGATGAAGTGACAAATGCTATAGAAGCGATGAAGAATGGAAAGGCTAAAGGACAGTGTAACACTTGAGATGTTAAAAGCTGGCGGTAACTTTACATAAAATACTGGCAAAATTGTACTCAAAATGCCTCAAAGAACAAAAAATACCTAACCTATGAAAAAATGCGGAAGTGATTCTTCTTCATAATAAAGGAACTCATGAAGATTTAAAAAACTACCGCCCAATAAGCCTCCTGTAAGTATTATACAAAGTTTTCACCAAGTTTTAATATATAGAAGAATATTGAGAACACTAAATGCAGAATTCAGAAGTGGATTCAGTACAATGGATCATATCCAGGTTGTCCAACAGGCCATAGAAAGGCACAATTAATACACCATGCCACTGTGCTTGGCTTTTATTAAATATGAAAAGGTATTTGACTCAATATCAAAGCAAGCAGTAATGGATGCATTGCTTTACCAAGGGATAGATAGACCTTATGTAGGCCTACTGAGATTTATGTATGATGAAGCTACAGCGGCAGTTAACATGGATGATGTTGAAGTTAAAATCAATATAGAACGGGTTGTACGGCAGGGTGATTCAATATCGCATGTTCTTTTCTTAGCCTGCCTTGACGAGGTATTCCGCAATCTGGATTGGGAACAGGATGGAATAAAAATAAATGGTGCATACTTAAGTTACCTTAGTTATGGAGATGGTATCGTTCTCCTGTCGCAAGACCCAAATGAACTACAAAAACACATACAAGAGCTGCAAAGGGCAGGAGAACCATTTGGCTTGAAAATATACCTGAAGAAGAGTCAGGTTATGTTCAACAAATTCGAGGCGATGTGACGAAAGAGGGACCAAAGCACTCCTGGGATGGATACCGCTTGATCATAAGTCTCCACGAAAAAGACTTAAAACACGATGGATCTATGACATCATCAAATATATTGGACCCCAAATGGCAGAGGAAAGCTCAGGACTACGCGAGTTGGAAACATGCTGAGGAGGCCTTCATCCTGCAGTGGATCGACAATGTCTGATGATGATAATGATGATGAAATAAAAATGGGTCGTCTAAGTCAAGAAGTACGTCTAGAGATATAGTCATATAATCTATTTAATTCGTATATGAACACCGGATTTAAATTAACAACGGTTGAATTTCACGTTCTTGATGAAGTGACGTTGACGTTTATAGATTTGTTTATTTTTTGAGTTCTGGATTATTTCTTCTTGCTAAAATTGAAGCTTTTAAGGCCTACTAAGGCATTCATAATAGTTGGTAGATAATAATGTACTTAATTAATTTTCAATATGTTTGTGAAGCATTTAATCCTAACCTCAATGTAGTTGTATTAAAACAAACGTATATGTATATGTATATATCAAATATGAATTACTTACAGATACATATTAATTATTTATAAAATAATAATACATAGTCGCCTCCACGCTCTACACATTTTTCCCAGCGGTTTGGAGGCTTGTGAATTCCTTGCTCCTAGAAACTTTGAGTTTGGGTGATCCGCCAAATGCGCATGAAGTCCTCAAAATATTGATCGCTGTCAAATCGTACCCCTCCAAGTACATATTTCAAGCGTTGTCAGCGTTGTGACATGTATTTTCTTTAAAAGGGTGATTGTATTAATGTATAGGATTATACTTTTAGCTCCGATTGTCGCGAGTGAACTACCTTAAGACATATTGTATTGTTTGAACTGCTCAAACGTCAGGAGCATAAAAGCTTAGGAGTGATTAAAGAGTTAAACTCTTAAATCACTTGAGGATTTTCATCGGTCCCAGTCCTGCACTTATGGTTGTCAGCAGGATGTATAAGACAAGTGCGCTTCATCAGAAAATATTATTTTTTTGCGTTCTAACAACTCTAGAGCCCAATTCTCAGAGGTGTATTTTTCCATGGATAACTGACACAATGTACTGAACGCAGCAGTCTTTAAATGACACATTTTAAATAGTGTTGCTGCTGTACATCATTGTATCTCATTTTAAAGTTCTGTCACTATTATAATACTAGAGGCAACCCTGTAGAATATTTTGTATTTGTACTAAATTATCTTTACGAGGGTAGTCTGGAAAGTTTCCAGCCTTCACATAACATGGCGTTAATCGCCAAAAATATTCTGGTAATATAATTGGGCATGTGTTGAAAGATAACCTTGAAATGTTCAGCCATATTACATTGCTTTCAGTTGTGGTTTTAAGCTTAGGCTGCATTACGGTATTTTCCAGCGAGCGGTTAACTGCGAAATCGCTCGAGACGCAACCCGCGGAAGGTCTAAACCGCAAAAGTGCCTGCGATTTTCAGTTTGAAGATGGATTTCAAGAGAGAAGCGCTAACTAAGTTCTATTGGTTACAAATTGTGGCGTGGTTTTTTACCCGCGAACATTTCACGGTTTTAAAATCAGTCGCCGGGAAAAAACCGCAAATGAGACGGCTTGTATTAGATTTCTTCAGTCACAAAATCACGCGGTTAAGAACCATGGCAGTTTAGCGTAGTAATGGGCCTTAGGCTAACAGTTATTTATGTCAGTCGATATTAATATTTCTGTAAAGATGAAAAAATCGAATATCGAGCCGTCATTAAATTATTCCATTTCAAAGGTAATACACCTACACGAATTAACGTCGGTATATATCTTGTTTACGGGATGTCTCTGCACCATCATTTGCCATCGCGAAATTGGGGGCAGCTGAATTGAACATTGAAGAAAGCAAATACAACATAATATTATATTATTTATTTGTATTATTTATTTTTATGTTTATATATGTATAAATCGTCCCGAACGTTCATCATCAATCAAGCTGGTACGTTCACGTTTTTTCAGGCTACCCCCTTTTATTATTAGTGACACACATTTATTCAATAAGTTCTTCTGCATTTTTGTTTAATGATAGTTTTAATACTGAAAAAATTATTTTTGAGATTAAGTAATTTCCAATTAATATTTAGAACTGTGCCACTCCATTTATTTTACCATTACATCTCGATAACAATTTTAATCGTTTTTAAAACACGATAACGAATTTGTCAACAGTTGTATATATTCAATATAAAATCATACAAAACACACATCGAATGTTGTTTCTATTAAATTAATTTCACTAATTGAGAAATTTATATCCGAAATTACATTTCCATATGTTCTATGGAACAAAGCCAGATGGCACTCGCGTCTAGCCGAATCTCCATCGCTTCGAATGCGTATTATAATTAGTGTGGCCTTGTGCAATAGAGGGAATTGAAAATTGTACTCAATAAAAAAATTAAGAATGTTTGATAATATAATTTACTTTTGGACAAATTGATAGTTGACGTTCTTTTAATGTTATCATAGTTTTATATAATGAAAATTTGGTTATCAAAGATCAGTATTACCTGAGATAGAGGGTGTCTTAGAATGTTTTTCGTTTTTAATACTTAAAAAATGGAACATCAAAATTAATTCAAACTTGTTTAATTACTGTTAAGTTACAGAGTAGTTTTTGAATTTTTATATATAAAAAATAACCATCCATAAATGCGCACCATCCGCTTCTTCACACTTATTTAGACTGGAACTGAAATTTTCAATCACTCGCTGGAGCATCGTTCTTGGAATTGAGTCTGTTATTTTTTACTTAAAAACATTTAATTTGGGTGGTAATGGGTTGGAACCCTTATTTTTAAGTAGCTCCTCCATAGGAAAAGATCAGCAGTGTTAAATCTGGACTCCTCGGCGACTAATCACTCTTTCAGGGATTAAAGCATGAAGAGCGTAAACAATCATTCGTGACATGGGAAATTGCTCCATCTTGTTGGAAAAATGTGTTGCAGTTGTAGCCAGTTTGGTTTTGGAGCCATTTCTGGAGCCAAAAAAGTCCGGATGATATGGCAATAACGATCGGAATTAAGAGTCTGAGCGCGACCACGGTTGTTCTCAAAAGTGTAGAGGCCGATAATTCCTTCGCTTGATATGGCAGCCCAAACGACAACCTTAGAGGAGTGTAATGGTTTCGGGTGCAGTTCCGGGAGCCCAATATCTGCAATTTTGTTTATTCATGATATGGAAATTCGATTCATCAGAAAACCATGTTATCGAAGTTCCTAAAACGATTTTTCAGTGTACTGCAGAATTTGACTCGTTTAGATGAATCATCGGGCTTCAATCTTTGCAAATATTGCGATTAATCGTGGATTTGTGCAAATTTAGAGAAACTGTACGTAGAGACTGTCGTGGATCCTCTCTAACAGACTGGCGAACGCGGCCAACATTCGTGCTCGTTCTTGAGCGCCCAGTTGATTTATCCGGAGTTTCTTCAAACTTGCGCATCAAATGTTTGAGTAAATTAGCACTTGGCTCATTTCTCATGGTCGCTAAATTAAAATGTGTCCTGCCTAAATGTCGAAATATAGTGTAAAAATCGTTGTTTTTATAAAATCCTCGAATGCAAAATGCGCACTATGGTCCCGTGAACCAATTCCTCGTTATCAAACTTAAATGCCCGTTAAGCGTTTGACCCCCCCATTTTCTGTGTAACGTGTAGCAGTCAAAACGAAAAACATTCTGAGACTCCCGTTACCTTTGCAGGAAAATCCCCGTCTTGTTCTAACAGCCATTCATTCAAATCAGCTATTCCATCATCTTCGTCAGCAAAATGGGCTATTTATAAATATTTGTGCAGCTTAGGAAATACAAAATTATATTTGTGGGCCATATCTGAAAAAAGAGATGGTATTCAAAAAAGCTATAGATGTAGCAACTAGTAAAATTCAGCTCTTGTGATTTGGTGCTTGATCTTCTTGAAACAAAGCATTGAAGATCGATCTTGCTGGTCTTATTTATTTAATCGCGTCAGCAATGGGTGCTGAAGTAATTCAAAGGACTAAGCTAGCGTTGGAGTACTCAGGTGGTAAATAAAACAGACCTACAAGAAATAAAAATTGGTGCCTAGGATTTTAGAACGGATTTTAGCAGCGCTAAATCTAATTAAGCAATTTAGGGCGCTAAATATAAATATGAAAACATTTTCTCTCTATCTGCTCTTCTTCTTTAGATACATCTACTTGTCTATCAATATTTTTTGTCATATATATTTTGTATATATATATATATATATATATATATATATATATATATATATATATATATATATATATATATATATATATATATATATATATATATATATATGGTTCTAAAAGTCTTATACCACTTATTAGGGTATCAATTATGCTACCATTCTTCTCTCAAGAATACAATCTTGTATTTTGTCGCGAAATTAGGTCTTCTTGAATATTTTCCAGATGATTGGTGCCTGTTTGTTGACATCTCAAAGCGAAGTTTAAAGTGTGTCCTTCTACACAATGGGAACATATATGGGTCTATACCAATTACTCACTCAACGAAATTGAAAGAAGAATATAACACCATAGATTTGGTCTTAGAAAAGATAAGATATCATGAACATGAATGGGTGATTTGTGTGAACTTAAAAGTGGTAAGCTTTCTTTTTGGTTAGCAGAGTGGCCAAACCAAATATCTTTGCTTCTTGTGCCTCTGGGATAGCAGAGACAAAACATATCACTGGGTTAGAAAAGAGTGACCTAACAGAAAAAAACATGGACGTTAGGGAAAAGAATGTCATTAACGACCTATTAGTTGGACGAGAGAAAATCAACCTTCCCCCATTGCATATCAGGATGGGTCTAATAAAGCAGTTTGAAAAGGTTCTTAATAAGAATGGATCATACCCTGCATATATACGAAAAAAAGCGTCAATTGAACACGGAAAAAAAGAAAACAGGAATATTTGAAGGCCCACAAATAAGATACCTCATTAAAGCTTCTGCCTTCGTAAATTCGATGAACGAGACTGAGCGAAAAACTTGGACTTCATTTGTTGCAGTTGTTTTTCTGGGCAAACGCAAAGAAAATTATGTTAAAATAGTAAACAAGATGCTTAACAGTTTCAGATCCCTTGGGTATAACATGAGCATTAAGGTGCACTATTTACACAGCTACTCAGAGCGTTTTCGTTAAAATTTAGAAAATACCAGTAAGGAACAAGGTGAAATATTTCACTAAGATATTAAAACTATGGAGAACCGCTATCAACAAAGATGGAAACGCACATGTACCAAAATATATTCAAGAATGTCACGGAAAAGAAGCTTCTGATGTGTTCAGTGACTAGTTGGCTTCATCGATGACTTTTTCCTTTTTCTTTGTATATAATATTTGTATAATATAATAATAAAAAATCCGTGTTTAGTTTTTTTATTTGATCCATGGATTTAACTTAAAATAGTGTAACGTATATTTCACTAAAATGTTATATCTTAGAAAGTTGCAGCGCATCAAATTCGTATAATATCAGCTCCAAATACCCCGGTACCAAAAAAACTATTGGCTTGTGTAATGAACAAAAAAGGAAACCTCCAAGTTCCAGTAAATTATCGCTACAATCTGGCCTAAAGATTAAAATAAAAAGCGATCCAAAATATTTTTACAGCCTCTGGATCAAAATGTCAGATTTACATTTGAACCACCGCCACAAAAGCTACAATGTTCAGCACAATATTTCGTAAACCACCCTCGTATATTTTAAAGCCTATGAGAGCTTTTGACTTTTTTTTTCTCCTTTATTTGAGTTTTTCGCCACTGTCTAAAACTCAAAAAATATCAAAAATACCTGTTCTTATTTAAAGAAAGAATCACTGGGTAAAAACAAAAAACCAAACGGAGACAAATTTCTCAGTGATTCTTTTTTGTAATAAATTTGTCTAACGAACAATATTTTTAAAGATATAAAAATGTTATAAAAAATTTACAAACTTTTAACGTTAACGTTTCGGAGGGTAATCTCCCCCCGTTTTCAAAACTGAACTAAAAAATAAATTATATTAATTTGTAATATATAAAGTATCGAGTGAAAGTAAATATATTTTTTGTATGTCAACGATACTTACATTGACAACAATGGATTTTCATGACAGTGACATACTACCAAAAAATATATATAGGTAATGTTTACTGTGTGATTGTTTATTATACTGATTGTGTATTCAAATATTTAAATGTTTTTAATTGTATTCTTTAGAATCGGGAACCATATTGAATTTAAATCTACCGAAGGCATAGCGATACAGTTATTTTTATTTAAATTAATTATAGCGGTTTCTTTTAATCTTCTGTATTTTGTTACCGATTCTTTTAATACCGTTTTGGAATTATTCCAATTGATTTTATGACCCGATTCCCATGCGTGTTGACAAATTCTAGATTTATTAAAATCGCCCTTTCTAAGAAGGTTTTTATGCTCTTTTAATCTAACATCTAACGGTCTAGATGTCTCACCTATATAGAATTTGCCACATTCACAGGGAATTTTATAAACCACATTTTTGGTATTTTGTTATATATTGTTTGGTTTAGTCTTTGTTAATAGAGATCTAAGAGTATTTTTTGTTTTAAATGTCGTTCTTATGTTGTATTTATTTCCTACTCTTTTAATTGTGTCAGAAATACCGCGGATATAAGGGATTGTGAGGTTGATTGTTTGAGAGTTATAATTATTGTTATTAATAACTTGTCTGTTTTGTTTAGTATCAAAATTTTTAAGCGATTTATCTATAAAATTTTTTGGGTAATTGTTTTTTATTAAAATGTATTTTATGTGATTTGTTTCTGTTTGTAGTGTATCACTGTCGGTACAAACAAGTTTTGCTCTGTCATATAAACTTTTAATTACTCCTATTTTGACCGATTTTGAGTGATTTGAAAAGAAATTGAGATACCTATCTGTGTTTGTCGGTTTTCTGTAAACTGTAGTTTTTAATTTGTTGTTTTGTTTTATTATTAAAGTATCGAGGAATGGCAATTTATTCTCCCTCTCCATCTCTAAAGTAAACTTAATTGTAGGCTCTCGAGAATTTATATCTTGTAAAAAAATATTTAGATCGTTAGTGCTATGTTGCCATATAGCAAAAATATCATCAACGTACCTAAGCCATATTAATGGCTTTTTAAGAGATTTATTTAATATGTCATTCTCGAGTTCCTCCATAAAGATATTACTCATCAAAGGAGAAAGAGAAGAACCCATTGCCATTCCGAAATTTTGTTGATAATAATCATTTTCTAATTGAAAATATGTGGTTTTTAAGCACAGAGTTAATAATTCCAAAATTGTATTTATGTTTAGTTTAGTGCGGTCTTTTAATGTTGTATCATGTTCTAATCTATTTCTAACTATTAATAGTGATTTATCAACTGGTACATTAGTAAATAAACTCACCACGTCAAAACTAACCATTCAATTTTGGTTTGTAATGTTAATGTTCGAAATTTTATCTAAAAAATCTGAAGTATTTGTAATATATGAATTTGTTCTACCCGAAAGTGGATTTAAAATGTTTAATAAAAATTTTGCTAGTTTATAACATGGGGAATCTATACTACTAACTATATGGCGAAGTGGTATATTAGTTTTGTGTATTTTTGGTAGACCATAGAAATGAGGTGGTTCACTATAATGTGGTGTAAGTTGTGATCTTTCTAGATCTGTAAATTCACGTTTGTGTTTATATAATGTATTGTAAATTTGTCTCTCTAATTTTAATGTTGGATCTGTAGGTATTTTAATGTAATTTCCCTCATCAATTAAAGTTTTAATTTTGTTATTATATTCTGTAGTGTCCAGAATAACTGTGGTGTTACCTTTGTCTGATGGCAATATTTTAATAGATGTGTCTTTTTTTAATTTATCTATAGCTAACCTTTCCTCATGGTATAAATTTGATTTGATTTTAAATTGTTTTTCTAATATAAGTTTTAACCTAATTCTGTATTCATTTGCACTTTCTAAAGGTAATTTTTGAGCAACAGACTCTACAGCCGAAATAAGGTCTAATTTAGGAACATCTTTCGATGTAACACTAAAATTTAGTCCTTTAGAAAGTACATACTTTTCAGAATCAGATAATATTTTATTTAAAAGGTTAACTACAGTTTTGTTAATGAAATTTTTGTCTGTATGTGTATTAATGTGTTTTGTATGTGTTCCATGTTTTTCAATAATTAAATTTTTTAATTTCTTAATGTGAGTATTTTTTTGTGTAACTGGAATAGACGCTATTATAAATGTGATTAAAATCTACTTCAGTTACTTTTTCGTATATTTGTTGTAATGTATTATTAATGTCAGTCTTTAATTGTTGTTTATTGTATATGTGATGTTGGATACAATCTCTTAAAAGTGCCAAACTAGCCCTATGTAAAATATATATGCTTCTGTTTGTGTTATAAGGTGTATGTAAACGTAAACCTTTTGGTATTATGTCACAGTCTTTACATTTGTAAAGAAATGTTAAACTGTTTTCAGAATGTTGTAGCTAATATATTTACTTTCTAAATATCTAAATAAAAAACATATCTCAGGCCCATACCTGTGATCTAAGTAATGTCTGAATGATTGTGGCGTGTTCATATATTTTTTTTCTCCTTTATTTGGGTTTTTCGCCACTGTCTAAAACTCAAAAAATATCAAAAATACCTGTTCTTATTTAAAGAAAGAATCACTGGGTAAAAACAAAAACCAAACGGAGACAAATTTCTCAGTGATTCTTTTTGTAAGAGATCCGTATGATTAAAAAAATCATGCGGATCATTAAATGATCATTAATGATTAAATAAATCATGCGGATCTCTGTCAAATCGAGAGATTTTCTAACGACCCTCGTAAGATACTTTCAATGCAATAACAAAATAATGAAATTTCCATTGTTGTCACTTCTGCTGTTGTTATATCTATTGTAACCTAAAATGTAGAATTGACTTAAAAAATATCTGTTTATTGGAAAAATATAAAAACAAATTGTGTTTTTTTTTCTCGAATTTTAATTTGGAAACACATTTTCTCTCCCTCTTATCCGTAATCGGACACGTTGCGGTATTAAAAATATTTTTGATTACGAAGGAGAAATAAAAATTCAATACGTTCATTCGGTCGTGTCAATTTTCGCCCTCTTTGTCCCCGCCCCACTGTAACAGAAGGAGGGAGGATGGATGGGAGCAAAAAAAATTCACACAGAGAGAGAAAGAGACATAAAAATTGGCAAAAAGGCGAAATTGGACCCGCAGGCACGATATTATGTTTTTGCCCGAAACACGATACTCAGCCGTTTCCTGATGAAATATATGCCCCGTCGTGTTCTGCCAAAAATACCGCCGCGAAATATATATTCCTATTAATGCGAATGTATAGGAAGATAACAATGGACGTATTTCAGTTCCGATGCCGAATATATTCGCGAGATAGGGCGCGTTATAATAAAGGAAATTTATTAGCGGTCTCGCAGGTCGCATATCCCGAAAAAAGTCGTCCCCTTGGTTCCTAACCAGTGTTTCTGGCTACGGTTCTTCGGTAGATTTATCTCTAAAACCATTTCGCATAAAAAAGATCACATTCTAAAAAAATATCAAGAACTATTATAAAATTATAAGACCTTTTATTTTTTAAATCAATTAATTTAATATGATCAAAAAGTATGGTGACGTTTAAACATTCGCGCGTCTAACGTATCCATACAACTATTTGTTTTTTAAGTTGATATGGCTGTCGTTGACATCTGACGGAATATTATTTCGCTTGTTAATTTAGAATTTATAGTGTCTTTTATAATTGTTAAAAAAATTTATTTACTTCTTATTTACGGAGAAGCTGCTGCCAACCAGGTTAAAAATATACCAGGACTTTTTCAACGTGTTGGGAAAACGGTGCCAGGTCTGAATAGACTCAAATGGTGGGCGTTTTGCATATTTCAAGAAGTTCTAACCTGTTTTCCGCGGAAATAGTTGCATTTTGGTTACATGTTTTAAGATAACTTTTTGTTCAAAATGATATAAAGAATCCTTGGCTAAATTTAAGAAAGTATACAAAAATAGCATTACAAACTTGGAGCTGAATGTAACTGCCCTGTCAAAACATGCAATTGACACTGAACACAACTTTTATTTTAATACGTTCGTGGGGGAAAAAACAGATGGAGCATGTATAACCAAATTTTGGAATGGGGATAGAGAAATGCGTCGCAACCAAAAAATTTTACATTTCTTATCATACACACACTTAGTTGTGTAGAAATACGGGTGTAACTGTTAGACATCAAATTTTCAAATAGGTACCTAGAAAATTTTGCTAAACTCACCATAGGACCATGTTCGTTAAATCTATTTATTGTTGAAGTCCATCCTCTTAAACTTCTGAGCACCAAAGTGGTTGCTGACTTGATCATTTAAATTTGAAATTGACTTCACAAGTGTTTTTCAATAGATAGCATTGCTAATGCGCACAGCCGTTCCTGGCCCATAGTGTTTCTTAGAAATGTTTTGATTCGTTTGAGGGTAGAGAAACATCGCTTTCGCTTTTTTTCGTTTTTCGCTTTTCACTTTCCACAGTCGTCATAGGGACGGTACACAAAATAGTTAACAATTCCAACAGATTCAGTAAATGTTGATGTTAAATTGTTTTGGATAAACATTTGTAACAGCGGCACAGCCCCACTGTGTTTCATAAAATCACCCCGTGCGTACATTACCGAAAGTTCATGTTTTAATTTTAAGTAACTTACGTTTGCAAACAGATTATATACAATTTTAAAGTCTTTATTTGGAAAACGGCTCGATATTCACCAAATTTTTCAGTTTCAAATAAATTTGCAAAACATCGAAACTAAAACGTTCATGAACTTATATTGTTAAGGTATCACAGATTTCCTTACATAACCTGACATTCGGATTGGGGTCCTCCTTGTCAGTAAATTTTCGTTTCTTTCTTCGATTCTCTATGATAGTTCATATTTATCTACATGTTCATTAATTTAAGTAAGCAATATTTAACATAAAAATGTTCCTATAGTTCTAAACTTTCTGCCCATGATGGTCATATCCAATAAGAAGCGTTGCAACTTCTTGCAATGCCCATATACATAAGTACCACTTGGATCGCTTTAAAATGTGAAGATTTCCTTGGATTTGACTACTACTTCATTACTGTCATTGTAATAAATAATATAACTAGTGTTATCTTTAAATTTTTCTGAAAGCTTATTATTTCGTTATATATATGGACATATTATACCATATATATTTAAATATCATATCATTTCCCCGGAGATTCAAACGCAAATTTCCTTTTTTATTAAAATCAAATATTTTGGGACCATTTTTTCTAACATTGTTGATAAAATGGCAACTACAGACCAGTAAATGTTTTGAGGGTTCCCAATCTAGTCGCCTAGAAATTACGCAATCATTTTTACATGTCTATGCCATCTTGTAAATATTTAATATTACCTTACAAGCTTTAATCCTTTTCTTCGCTCAGTTGAATCGGCAGGAAATGTAAAAAATCTACAAATTTCTTTGTTCATTGTGATGTTTACAATCTGGCACAAAACACATCACCATTTTCAACTAAAACAGAAACACCAATATTGTCAATACAATTTATATAATTTATATTAGAGATTTTGTAAAAAATCAACTTACCAATAGTAAATTCAACAAAATATACCTGAAAATCCTCCCAAAAAACTGAAATTAACACTCATAGGATAAAGGAACATAACCTTAAATTTACTTCTACACAAAAAAAAGGTCCGAATAAAAATGTTTTACGAGCAATTCAAATATGTTAGATGTAAAATATACATTGAGGATTACGAAACCGCGAGAGGAATTGTTTATTAAAGTTGTAAAGAAAAGAAAATGACTAACAAAAATTCTCTTATGAGAATTTCAATGGACATTTTCTTTGTTTGGAAAAGTTCGATAAGCTCCGTCCATCACTGACGCCAGTGCTTAGGATGTCTGAGAATGTTATAATTGCGTTTAATCTCCGGGTTACTAGCGAAACGATGCATTGCTGTCTTTGTTTTTCGCACGCGGTAGTATAGAAAATAGTAGCGGCACAAACTTGCCTGTGCCCAAAGCACGTGTTTTTTAATCAGTGTGCATAGGCAACCCACGACCTATTTCGTTACCGAGAATTACATTATGGATGTTAGACTATAGAAGAGTCGCGTGCGTGATCATAGACAGAACAGAGAATAAATTAATATAAAATCTGAAACTGTTTTTTCGATTTCATTTTTTTTTGTAGGGACCGCCCTTATGGACCAACCGCTACTGCTAGGCTAATTGAAAGGTTCGGGGAGCGACATCTGTAGAGCAGTAAAAGAAGTATATAATCTACTACATTTTAAAGTTTCATCCTTCGTATGAACATATGTGAAGTTTCAAGTCGATCTGTCAACGCATTTGTATAAAAATAGCAGCTTAAAGTAAACGTATCAGTGTTATTTTTCAAAATAGAAAATATTGAAAATCGTGCAGTGATTAAATTCTTTGTAAAAAAAAGGTTTGGAGAAAAGGCAGTTGAAATTCATAGGGAAATGGTAAATGGACTAAGGGAGTATGCACCTTCAAAAACAATGGTTTATAAGTGGGCAGGTAAGTTTCAACGTGGTTGTACAAGCCTGGATGATGATCCTCGTTCTAGACGTCCAATAAGTGCAACTACAGAATAAGTAATTAATTCTATACATGATATAGTTATGGTTGACAGACAATTGACTTTGAGTGAAATGGCTAAGATCATGGACATCTCAACTGAACGGGTGTTTTATATTTTGAAAAAGGAATTGGGCTTGAGAAAGCTATGTGCAAGATGAGCGCTTTTCTAACCAACATTTGGATCTTTTTCGAAAGAATAAAATAGATTGTAAACGTCGTTTTATAAGTATGGATGAAACTTAAATTTACTACTATGATCCTGCGACAACTGCGACAACTAACCGCGAGTGGACTGAGCCGGATTGTTTAGCTCCGAAACAGTCAGAAAGGTTATGACATCAATTTTTTGGGATGCAAAATGCATTTTGTTAATTGATTACCTTCAAATTGGTAAAACAATAACAGGACAGTATTATCCAAACCTTTTGGATCAATTGGATGCAAAAATTCATTAGAAAATCCAGGTTTAGCGAAGAAAAAATCATTTTTCATCAAGACAATGCGCCGGCTCACAGAGGTGCTCTTGCAATAGCCAAATTGAAGGATTTACACTACGAATTGTTGGAGGATCTCCCATATTCACAGATCTGGCCCCTCCGACTTTCATCATTTCTCAAACCTCAAAAATTCGAAAATGGCAAGCGTTTTTTATCAAGTGAAGAAGTTATAGCAACCGTAGATTAGTATTTTGAAGGACTTCCGGAAAAGCACTTGACAGATGGAATAAATAAATTGGAGAACCACTAGAAAAAATATATTGAGCATAAGGGAGAACATATGCTAGAATAAAGTCATCTTTTCAATCATAAAGTTGCTTTATCATTTCCTCTGCGCGAACTTTTCAATTAGCCTAGTAATATAAGAGTTCTAGATTCTCAAACGCAATATAAAAAAGGGTTATAAAATAAATGACTAAAGTCAAAAAGACTAAAAAATGATATAAAGAAAACAAGTAATACAATTCATTTTAGAACTGATGCGAATAATTAGAGTGAAATGTATAACAATTTAATTAAATAATAAATTTAGTTCCCAATCCAGATTAAGGAATACTTCTGCAAGGCAGGTCGAGAAAAGATTAGGCGATATTGCCTCACCCTGCCGTACACCTCGTTCTACATTAATTCCAATATGTCAATTCATATAGATAATACTACTCTTCACTCACTTCACAATACTTGAGAACGTTGTCATCCTTCACCGAACGATCATCACATGGCACCACTTTTTCCGTTAAAATAAAGTCATTCAATTTAGTTCTTAATTAATTGCAAAAAATGTACTGTGTGTCTGCGCTTTAAGCAATTGAAATTGATATTTTATAACAAACTCTGTTTTCAATTCACAATTTCGAAAGAAGTCTTCTAGAAAATTCTGTCTTTTCATTGGAATCTAGCTTCCGAAAATTGTAATATAATAGGCTGAATTGCTGCGAGTATATATAGAATGAAAAGAAAATGCGAAAAAGGAAAAAAGGGTGAAAAAGAGAACAAAGCACGTCATGAACCATAATGTTGCACATAATTTCAAAGGTATTTGTAAAGCAACTCGTTAGCGTCAGATGGAATATGTAACTTTGTTTTTCTCGTGTTTATTTTTTAATACGTGTGAAACTAAAGAAAAACACACCTTTATTTTAATTATTTTCTTTTGTTTTGTATAAGATTGGCTAATAGTGATTTCGAGTGAAGAGGCATGCTTCTTTTTTTATTCTGCAAATTAAAATCAAATTAAAATCATTATTTTCGTTAGATGTTAGAATAAAAGAGCATAAAACCCTTCTTAGAAAAGGCGATTTTTATAAATCTAGAATTTGTCAATACGCATGGGAATCGGGTCATAAAATCAATTGAAATAATTCCAAAAGGGTATTAAAAAAATCGATAACAAAATACAAAAGATTAAAAGAAACCGCTATAATTAATTTAAACAAAAATAACTGTATTGCTATATCTTCGGTAGATTTAAATTCAATATGGTTCCCGATTCTAAAGAATTCAATTCAAACAAACATTGAAGTATTTCAATACACAATCAGCACAGTAAATAATCACATAGTAAACCCCACCTATACATTTTTTTGGTAGTATGTCACTGTCATTAAAAACTAAATGTCAATGTAAGTATCATTGACATAAACAAAAGGAGCCACATTAGCTGTGGTGTCTAAGGCGTCAGCCTTACGTTACTGCAGTTAATGTGGAGCGGGTGCGAATCCCGTACTAGGCAAAAAAGTTTTTCTAAAATTCTTGTGAATGTTTCTATCTAGGTAAGAGTGTAAAATCTGACAAGGAAGCACCCCTCAGTCACGCCAGTTCCAGGCTGGATAAGGCCGGATGCCTTCTGAGAGGTTTTCTACGTTGGTCACTCGCCAGTCGGTAGGCTTCTCGAGATTCTTTCGGTTAAGCACAAAACCAAGGGTTGATAGCCCAAGGGGGATGCTGAGCGGGGTTTTCGGTAGCTGATGACCGTGGTTCGGAACCCACGTTAAGCTGTTAGGTCCAGTTGCTAAATAGCCTTTTCAGTAACCCCAAAACTTTACTTTACATAAACAAATATATATATATATATATATATATATATATATATATATATATATATATATATATATATATATATATATATATATATATATATATATATATATATATATATATATATATATATTTACTTCCTGTCTTTGCATTAGATATAAAAATTAATATAATTTATTTTTTAGATTCGTTTTGAAAACGAAAGGAGAATACTTTCCGAAACGTTAACGTTCAAAAGTTGTATTTGTTTTAGAACATTTTTATATTATTAAAATTTTGTTCGTGAGGCAAATTTATTACAAAAAGAATCACTGAGAAATTTGTCTCCATTTGGTTTTATGTTTTTACTCAGTGATTCGTTATTTACATAAGAACAGATATTTTGATATTTTTTGAGTTTTTGATCGTGGTGAAAAACCCAAAAAAAGAAAACAATATATGAACACGCCACAATCATTCAGACATTACTTAAAAGCATTATTGACGGAGTCATTCTATTAGCGTTATATGAGGTCTTTTAGCACGAACTTTTCTTTTTGATACATAATCTGGATTATATTTGTCAGCTGTATTTTCAAAAACATAGCATAAATTTTTCAAATTCAGCGGTTTTTTTTATTTCTTGAATAAAACACAGAATTTGCCGTGTTTACAAAAAACTTTTTATTGATAATTGAAACATTGTGTATGACATTTAAACACGAAAGACAATATCTGCCCAATGACCACCCCTTGCAGCTCCATAGATGTCCTCTCTTTTGTCAAAATGTTGGATGATATTTTGGCATAACCGTGACCCTATCTCACCAATGACTCGTATAATTTCATCCTTTAGTTCAAAAATCGATTGTGAATAGAAAATAGCCCAACGGTGTCAAATCACATGATCTTGGTGACCAATTAACATCACTATTTCTTGCACTAACTCGTTCAGGAAATATTTCTCTCAATAAATCAATTGTTTCATTAGCAGAGTGACGTGTAGCGCCATCATGTTAAAATCACATATACTCCAGATCAATAGTATTCAATTCAGCCCACAAAAATCCAGTTATCATCTCACGATATCGAACACCATGCATAATTACAGCTTCACCAGTAGCATTGTGAAGGAAAGACGGTCAAATTACACTTTCTGGCCATAATGCACACCAAATAGCGACTCGTTTAGGATGCAAAGGTTACTCATGAATCAATCGGGAATTCTCCTTAAGGTAATTCCAGCGTGAAACCCTGGAACGATTTTTTGAAAGGATTTTACCCATTTTTGTCACATTATAAATGAATCCGTAAGTTTAAGATTTTTTGACCGTTTAGAACGCGAGATATTTAATAACAAAGTTTGCAATTTTCAGGGTCACTCTCCATTTAAAGCATGTCAAACTTCCTTTGCACCCAACTTTTTTCTGTTGTATTAAAATAATCTCTCGACCGAATTAAAAAAAAATGGGAGAGTAAAGAGAAATATTTTTGAAATGAATTTTAAAAAAAGCAGAACTTTGTCGTTTTGTATACAAGATATAACAGTTTAAAAGCTGAGTAATTTTGCAATTTCAATGGGTTATTTTCATGGTTAACAGTGATCTGGCAATGCTGAGTGTACAATTATCTCGAATAGTGTAAAGTGAGATTAAGTTAATTAAGAGAATAGAATAAAGAGAAATTTATATTAACACAAACTTGCCGATAGTAGTTTTAGAATTTATATCAGAGAACTTTGATTTTTTATCTCCTTCATGTACTTTACCTGTCATAACTTGAGTAACACAAGAACAATTTTTACATCTAACCGACAGTTTGGAATTGAAGCCCAAAATTTTTTCTTTTTCCAAATTTTCTAAGCATAAAACTTGTTTATCTGTAAAACATTTTAAATTTTTTCCAACTTCTAATAATTCTATGATACGCCTTTCTTTTCCGAGGTTAGAATTGACACTTTCATTCTTTTCTATAGTCCTTTTCATAGTTGAAAATTTTTTGTGGGCATGCCTCACTTCCGCTATGTTTTCCGGCATTTTATACGTGTATAAAGTGTGAATATATTCAATTTATATATATATATATATATATATATATATATATATATATATATATATATATATATATATATATATATATATATATATATATATATATATATATATATATATATATATATATATATATATATATATATATATATATATATATATATATATGGCTGATGATGGCTGAAAGGCTAGAAACCGGTCCCGAGAGACACGTGACGTCGCATGGTTAACAGTTCGGCGAAGGCGATCGGTGGCATCACGTGGAGAAAGGGTGAAAGATTTCTGTAATATTTCCCTCTATGGTTCCGTTACGCTACCTTGTGGGCATACCTGGTACTGTACCCGAGGTTCCAGGCAGAATGTTACGAGCGGTCCTGACTGCTACGAGCATTCGCCGTATGATGGCGTGAGTTGTGTGCGATCACGACCCGTCATTAAAATGGCCAGTTAATCTGGTCTGGCCCCAATCGTCTCTCCGAACTGCTTTCCTTGCGTTCGTCTAGAGCTCGGCTGATGACGGCTGAAACACTAGAAACCGGTCCCGAGAGACACGTGAAGTCGCATGGTTGACAGTTCGGCGAAGGCGATCGGTGGCACCACGTGGAGAAAGGGTGAAAGATTTCTGTAATATATATATATATATATATATATATATATATATATATATATATATATATATATATATAATATGCTTAAAGTAAAATATTAATACAAGCATTTTAATAAAAATATATAATGTTATTAATAAAAAAAGGAGCTAAAAAACGTTGTTGTTATGGGATATGTCGCAGCTACACGTGTCATAAATTATTTTCGGAGCATTTATATTACTTGATTAATGTTCCAAAGCCTTGTCTTGGATATCGTCGAAAACTTATTGTATTAAAAATGACTGATTGATCATATTAGCAAAGATACATATAATTGTTCACTTCTTTTCAAAAAAGAAAGTGGTTTAACAACCGAACATCCCGACTCCATCAGTTGGGTCAAAAAAGTCATGTAATCAGCCAATTTTAATCAATTTAATTGTTAATCTAATAGGTTATGCTATAACCTCAAATAATGAATGTTTTATACGTAAAAGTACCAAGTGCCTGTTTGGCGGAAAAGTATAAACAAACTCACGGCGTTAGTTAATTATTGTAACTGCTTCTAGTTGCTCCTGTGTATAGTATAAAAGAAATGAAAATTAAAATTTACTCCAAATTTAATATAAAAATAAATGCAATGTTAAAAATATAAAGTTAAAAATATAGATATAATGTTTTAAATATAATATGAATATTCCAGTATATCTCGCCTAAGGTACTGGACGGGTTACGGGTGGTGGATAGTGAAAGTTTCATTAGATATTAATGGACAGCTGCCAATATCCCTAAATAAGTAGCCCCGAACCAAGGCAAAAAAAAACTAAATCCACTTAGCGTCTGACTTGTATCAAGCGGCTGAGTGGTCAGCGTCTGTTCACCAGTGGTGCGGCTGATATTTAAATTCTGGAACTAACCCCTCCAGTCTTAACCTCTGAACCGTCATGGTTCAAACCTTTAATTCAAAGTACAAGATAAAGCGTTCTAGTAATTACAAAATTACCCCAGGAGGTAGACAATCCTCTGCCAGCTTTGCTGGTACAACCAGACTTTCGGATTCTGGGGCGTCCGGGCTTAAACGCAAAATCTTTCAGAGGAAGTCGGAGACCTCTGGCCAACGTCTGAAACCGAAAATAAAAACTTTCCTTGGAACGGTAAATATCAATTCTCTCCTGCGTCCAGGAAAACTACACGAATTGGGGCGAACATTAAATCAGCAAAAAATCCAAATTTTAGCTTTGCAAGAAACCAGATTGATAGATGATAACACCTTGGAATTCGGCAACTACAGACTTTTTAAAAGTAAAACGGACAAAAGAATACTCAAAAATACATCACATCTCGGTGTTGCTTTTGCTGTCTCAAGAAACATTCTTGGTTCTATAACAAATGTCCAGCCACTAAATAATCGACTTATGATACTATCCCTCAAGTGTGCTAACAAAAACTATACATTAATCAATGTACACCTCCCAGTTAACGAAGAAAATAAATCTAATCCTGAAAAAGTAAATAAGTCCTGGGAAATTCTGCCGAAGACTATATCTAAAATTCCCTCTAACCATGTAAAAATCTTATTGGGTGATTTCACCGCCCAACTAGGGAAAGAAAAAAAGTACAGGAAAACAGTCGGCAGTTTTCCCGCTCACAAATGGACTAACCATAATGGTAGAAGATTGGTTGAACTATGTTCGCAGTTTAATCTAAAAATAATGTCAACCCAAACACGTACGTGCCCAAATACGTACATGGGTGAATTTCAAATTGACCATGTTGCTATTTCGTACCCCAATAAATAAAGAGATTTTGAATGTTCAAGTCAGGAAAGGAGTAAATATAGACACGGATCACTACTTGACTAGAATCAAACTTAGCTTAAAACCTCGAAAACTTATTCAAAAGGGGCTGCTAATACCAAAGTTTGACCCAACGAAAATAAAATCAGACCTAACAGAAGAGCTTGATAAACAATATGCACAGAACTAGCAAGAATTAAAACAAAAAATTATTAAAACAGCCTTAAAGTTGGCCCCTTTACAAAAACGTAGAAAACATCCGTGGTGGGATGAAGTTTGCGAGCAAGCAGTATTAAGCCGAAGTAAAGCATTCAAAGATTGGAACAGTCAAAAAATAGCAATAAACTATAACATCTTTTTGGAAGTAAGAAAAGAAACATCGAAGCTAATTAGACAAACAAAAAGAAAATATGAAAACAATCAACTTAATGAAATAGAAAAAGAATTCCAAAAAAATATCACCCGAAACTTTTACAAAACATTTAAAACTAAATTAACAGGCAATCAACCGCAGAGCCTATGCTTTCAAACGGAAAACGGACAATTAGCTCTAAATAACCAAGACAATTGCAAAGAACTTGCGAAATATTTTGAACAAATACTGAACTGTCCTGAGCCCTTAAACAAATTACCAACACTAAACCCTAAACAAACAAACCCAGATTCATTACCACCGAATGAAGAGGAAATAAATAGGCAACTCAAGCGGCTTAAAAATAACAAAGCTTCTGGTGAAGATGGAATCACTGCTGAACTTTTGAAATCCGCTGGTCCAGGTACAATCAAGGAAATAACCAAAATTCTACAAGAATTTTGGCGAACCGAACGGATTCCGGAAGACTGGAAAGATGCTCTAATCCATCCACTACATAAGAAAGGAGATAGAACGGATGTAAACAACTATAGAGGAATATCTCTTCTCCCAGTTTGGTACAAGATTTTGTCTCAATGTCTACTAGACAGAGCACAGGGACAGTTAGAACTGAACATTGGTGAATATCAAGCAGGTTTTCGACCGGGCAGATCCTGCCCTGAACAGATCCTCAATCTAAAATTGATTCTAAGACATCAAAAACTGTACAATAAAAATCTCGTCTGTACATTTGTGGATTTCAAAAAAGCATATGATTCTATTGACCGCGAATCTTTATTCCGAATCTTGAAAGAACAAGGACTAGATCTGAAAACGCTGGCAATTATTAAAGGAACGTTAACTAACACGAGGTCAAAAGTTAAATTCATGGGTGACATCTCAGAGCCCTTCAAAATTAAAACTGGTGTGAGACACGGGGATGGACTCTCGCGACTCTTACTTAACTGTGTTCTAGAAAAAGTAATACAGGAGTGGCGTGAAAAAAAGTCGGCACTAAATATTGACCAGCCCATTAAATTGGGGAGAACCAACATCAAAATTGATTGTCTGGCATTTGCTGATGATCTAGCAATTTTAGCTCAAGGTGTATTAACGGCACAGAAACAGATTGAAATCCTAAAAGAAACAGCAGAAAAGGTAGGACTCCAAATTTCCTTTGAAAAGACACAATACATGACCTGCAACAGACTAAGAAAACCATTTCTAAAAACAAAATAGGGTAACATCAGACGAGTCTCTCAATTCAAATATTTGGGTGAAATAATCATGGAAAATGGGTTGGAAAAAGCGGCCAATAAGGGTAGATGTCAAAAAATTGAAACGGCATTGAGACTTACACAAAATATTTACAACAAAAAATGCCTATCTAAAAACACAAAACTGAGACATTACAACACGGTTATTAAGCCAGAATGTCTATATGCTGCAGAAACGCTCATTTTGAATAGAAAGAGGAACATCGAGGACATTGAAAAGAAGGAAAGAAAAATCATAAGAAAAATCCTAGAAAAATCCCCAAACAAATAAATAACACAACATACCGACTTCAAGAAAACCAAGAAATCAAACAATACACAGATATACATAGCGATATGAGAAAAAGAAAACTTAAGTTTTACGGACACATCAAACGGATGAATCCGAGTAGGCTAACTAGACAAATAGTCGAATTTTATGAAAATAGGAGTAGAGCTAAAGTAGAAATAATTAAATGGATTGCGGCAATTAAAGAGGATCTAAGATCAGCAAATATTACATAAAGTGAAATTCAGGATAGAGGCTGTTTCAGACACAAGGTTAACGTTTGGAAGGTTGGCCAGAGAGAAAAATGTAAAAAGACTGGAACAACTTGGTCTGACGAAAGGAAAACAGCTCATAGCGAAAGAATAAAATTAGTATGGGCTCAAAGGCAGGCTAACAACAACAAACGCCTCTAATTGTACTTCGCGTGGTCCACCAGGGCCCACACGTGAATAATAATAATAATATAACATGAATATAATTGTCATCCTAACCTTTCAATAAGTTCTGTTTATTTCCATGTTGGGGACGGCCATGGAATTTTAACCATCTATGTAATCGAATACAATTATGTGCTTCTATTGTGGGATGCACTAATAAAGCACCATGAATTAATTTTTCATTTAGTTGCACTGATAATAAGGGTAATGATCCTTGTTATCCAGCCATATTTATAAAAAGTGCTCGAAACTTATATTAACGCCTCGATAACATGACGGACACGCTTGCGCGCAACTAGTCCTGAAAAGGTCTATTAATTTGGCTTTTTTTTGCTTTCAGCATGGCAGAAATATAATTTAATTTTTGAGATAATTTTTTTCTTTTATAAATACTTAATGGCGTAATTGCTTTGGCATTTTTTAAATTAACATTAACAACAATTTTTATAAATAACGCGATCACACGAGTATACTATCAGTGAGTAAACTATATGTGCTCAGAGCAACGTTGCTAGATCATCATAACCAAAAATATTTGTTAGTACGCGTGAATATCTGGTTGCCGAGGCTTCGCATTTCTGACAATTGTAAATGCTCTGATTATGCTGTACCACGCTCGAACTACCTTAACTCAAATGCGGCAATTTTGTTTATTAACATAGCCATTATTTTCAAAATGTGCTTTATTTGAAAAGATGATTGTTTGAGAAAAATTATTCGCTTGTTCTTTGATCCAATTGCCAAATGCACGACGTTTTGAATGATCCAGTGGCTTTAGTTCCTGTGATATTTGAACCGTGTATGCCTTTCTAGTTAAATCCTTTCGTAAAATACGTTATGTTGTGGATTCACTGAATCCAAATTTTTGTTAATGTTGATGAAAGGAAATTTCTGAATCTCCAGCAACATTTTTACGTATCAAATCAATATGCGACCACTACGATTATATATTGCTCTTGCATTGCAATTATAATTTACACTTCTGAAATGAGACAAATTTACAACACCATCTGTGTTTTAATTAAGAATTAAATAAAAAAATTGCTCAATTTGAAACACCCGTTATGTTATGTAATTAAATTAGATTTTCTCCTATTCTTAACTCAACAATCATTTTAAAACGGATATTCCTAGTCTATCTAAAAGCAAATTTCTCTCACCTTATCGACATCCCGCTGATCTTTCATGTCGTTATCGGTCAAAAATTGATACCGTACAAGTTCGGACAGCGTCATTTATGTTTTTTTTTGCTCTCCGCTATATCGAGATATATGATGACGTTGAGATCGACGCCAGAGTCTTTCACGTCAGCTCGAAGCATCAGTTTAAACACAACAATAAATGTCGAACAAAAAATGTGCCAGAAGGAAAATCTCGAGGGTCTCGCATTTACATATTTCAGGGTCGAAAGGATGCGGGGGCGGGATGGAGCTTTTTTTTGGTCACAAAGGCCGGATGTCGACGGGAGCCCGGGAATAGAGAGTGACATGTGGAAATAGATGTTTTCATCGATGGGGGGACTATTAGTGAATAGAGATTTATATACGCGGCCGGTTTTTGAGATTGGGTTTTCGAAAAGAAAAACGTCTTTATATAAGTCGGCTTTATCAAACTTGTTTTTCTGTATCGGATCATATAATACGATATATATATATATATATATATATATATATATATATATATATATATATATATATATATATATATATATATATATATATATTTATATATATATATATATATATATATATATATATATATATATATATATATATATATATATATATATATATATATATATATATATATATATATATATATATATATATATATATATATATATATATATATATATATATATATATATAAAAGGGAGGCGTCCGTAGATTGGGACAGTACCCAATGTTCTTACTGTCAAGTTGTTTATTTATTACATGCAAACTTTTCATAAGAGTACGACTTGCTAGCTCGTGTTTCTTGTGTATGAGCTAAGTGAGAATAGTGCATTTTTTCATCGATAGAAAATGGTGGATATAACTTTTTTCCATCGTTTTTTGTCTCTTTTATAGTCCCGAATAAATTTTGAACATATGCTGTATAGGGAAAAAATCATGTTGTGTGAAAAATGTTCAATTTTCAAGTTGAACAGTTGGGACAGTTGAGGTACGTAGGTTGAGACACTACGTGTTCTAATATTTACTCGACTTTTCTAAATTATTCTATGGAATTATATCGAATTTTCCAGAATTATCTAGAATGGTTTAGAATATTCCATCGAATTATATAGAATAAAATAATATTTATTGATATGATCAATGACTTTTGAAATCTTTCGAGAACATTCCAAAATCGTAAACAAATCGAAGCTTCGAGATGTTCTATCCTCACCACTAGACATTTCTTCACAGCCATCAAGTCTGGCTTTTCAAAAACAAGCATCTTTCTATTGAATCAAAAACGTTTTCTCTGAATCGGATTTCATTCAGGCCGAGACAGCTAATCAAAGTGCAAATGCTACTACGATTCAGAAAAACTTGAACGAAGAAGAGCAAGAAAGTGAAGAGCAATCAACATAAAGGGCAACACAACAATCATTGTCACGTTCGTTAAGTCTTTCCTCAGTTTTGTCTAGAATTGGATCAGTTAGATCAGCAACATCTTTGAAAAAGTCCGACCGCGGGCATAAGTCAATGAAAAGCACCCTTCTCACTTCACCAGAAAATGTTGTCGCTCTCAAAGAAAAACGAAAGAAGAAGGATGACAGTGCAAAGAAGCGACGAAAATCAACTCAAGAAACGCCAGTTAAATAGCGAAGCCATACCAGTGCAAAAGTCATCGTCGTCATTAGATGTTGATTTTTATATGATTTGCATGAGAAATTTGCCAGCCATTACCTCGCGACAAATCCGTTGAATGTAACAAGTACCAACTACCATTTCGTATGAAGTGTGTAAATATGACTCACAGTTACTATACCTATAAAATATAAATATAATATATATATATATATATATTTATATATATTTTATATATATATATATATATATATATATATATATATATATATATATATATATATATATATATATATATATATAAAATTGCGACTCTGACAAAGACTAGCATGTATTTGATTTTCCTTATTCCGTTTTTAATGGTATTTTAAACAAATAAATCTATTATAAATGTTGAAAGTACTGTCTATTTAGTCTTTTTAGTCCCAACCTATTTACCACAAATTTTTTTGACCAAAATTCACCTATTTCAAAAATTGACAATAATTTTTTATTTTTGAAGCTATGAAATAATTTTCTTCAGCAGAAGTGTAGCCAAGAATATTACCTTTCCAACGGTATATCGAACTCCGAGAAAAATGTATGTAGTCCAATGCAATCGACAAAAAACAAAACCTGTCCTAATCTACGGACGTCTCCCTTATATATATATATATATATATATATATATATATATATATATATATATATATATATATATATATATATATATATATATATAACATATATATATATATATATATATATATATATATATATATATATATATATATATATATATATATGTATATATATATATATATATATATATATATATATATATATATATATATATATATATATATATATATATATATATATATAACATATATATATATATATATATATATATATATATATATATATATATATATATATATATATATATATATATATATGCGTGTGTGTCTTAGTTATAACGTTTCAAATACAAGGTGGCCTGTACGAAACATTGAAAATCATGAAAATTTGTATAATTAACTTTTGTAGGGCCTACCAGGTGTGGCAATTAATAATTATTTTCTTAAAAGAACACGTTTAACTGGGAGAAACGCAAAAATGATTTATTCAAACTATGCGCCATCGCAACCTACATATTTTCCCCAACTCTCTGGCAATTTGTGGATGCCCCCCAGAAAAACTGTACATATTTTGTGGTCCCATCATCAAGCCATTTTTTGACATCTCCGTAATTATTGAAGTGTTTCATGGAAAGTGCCTAAGACATCGATGAAAACAAGTGGTAGTTGAAAGGGGCCAAGTCTGGTGAACATAGCGGATGAGGTAAGAGTTCCCAGCGAAGTGCAGAAATGCTCTGACCGCTTTCGCTGTATGTGAGGGGGGGGGGGGGGGGGTGTCGTGCTGCAAAATCCCATTTCCTTGTGTTATAGTCTATACTGGTCATTTTTAAATCAAAGCATGGTTCAAACAGATCATTTGTTGACGGTAGCAAACGGTATTAACTATTTCACTTGCTTTTCGAAGCTCATAGTACACAACATCATTGTGATCCCACTAAATGCACAACATTGTCTTCTTTTCAAAGCGATTCGGTCTTACGGTCGATGTTGATTGTTGTGCTAGATCAACCCATGATTTTCTGGGTCTTGGATTCTCGAAATATATCCATTTCTCGCCTCTATTTACGATCTGATGCAAAACTATTTTTTTTTATGCCGAGAAAGCAAAACTTGGCACATCGTTTCGCTTTTCCATCTGTTTATCGTTCAGCTGATGTGGTACCCATTTTCTTGGTTTCTGGATCTTTCCCATAGCATGCAGACGATCACAAATGGTTTGGCTAACATTTAACCAACATTTAACCTCTCTGCTATTTGTTATTGAGTTGAGCATTTGTTGTTGCAATTCAGCATTGTCCATTTTTTTCTGTTCACCTGGGCTTTCTCTGTCTTTCAAGTCGAAATTACCTCTTTTGGATCTTTTAAACCAGTCAAGCGTTTTGCATTGTAACGGGTTGCCGTAAGTTTCCACAAATATACGACGGCTTTCACTCGCATTTTTCTTTTGATTGAATAGGAAAAGTATTACTTGCCACAGATGCTCTTTATTTGGCTCGAAACTTGATATGTTTTAACTGTAGCTGGAAATCGTTTAAACATTAATGGTATCTTGAAAGGTACTGTCGTAGTAAAGAAATGACATGAGAGATTAGACTGTGGAGCGATCCTTGTTTCCAGCACCATCTGCTAATTACAGTGATATGGGGCCTTGCTAGGACCTAAAAATTGTAATTAAATACATTTTGCTTCTTTGCCATTCCTCTCGGCTTGATAACAGAAAATAAATTAAATATACTTGATAACATAAAATAAACTAAACATAAAAAACACTTGATAACACAAAATAAACTAAAAGCGAAATTATTTTAAAACCAACATTAGAAAGGTATTAGTTAACCTTAATATTGGCCTATTAAAGCTAATATTAATTCTCTCGCTTGTACATTTTTTTTTAAATTTGCCAATATTGTTTTCAAAATAATCAGAATACCGATACTAAAATAATATGATGTTAATTGCAATTTTTCTATAAAAATTTTAACGTATTTGTAACAAAAAATACAAATTTTGAATAATAAAAAATATTTGGTCCTGGTAGATAATGACCTTCATTTCGAGAAATCAATGGAGGATGTTTACCAGTAGCTCACAGCAACCATGTCAAATACATCGTTAAAAAAATCGATGAATGAATTCATACTGGGTCTGGCGCGGCACCAACATTGCGAAGAGGAGACCGTCTGAACTCTATGTATTGTGTATAATTAAATTATTATCTGTGTATTATTGTGTATAATAAAAGGACATCAAGATAATGAGTCGATTTCATGAGCGTATAGTGTTGTTTAATTTTCGTTCTCCGATCTGGGTAAACAAATTATCACGTAATTTGGATATATAATTATTAAATGCATAAAAAATATAATCATGCATTTGTATTAAACACTTAAACACTTGTATATACTCGTTAACTAAAAGTACTATTCAAATGATTGTAATATCGTGACGTGTTAACGTGGCGACGAGAATAATTCAATAAACGGCCGCCCGTTCAGAGCCGAATTACCCCGATACAATCTGCGCAGTCGCCGGCCGCCTATAAGAGTGAGCGCAGCAACAACCCGTGTACGACAGTTGAACTCTTTATTCGAAGCGGACAACACTTGAAAATGTCAAATGAGATTTTGGCGAAACATTGTGACTCTTCACAGATATATATATATATATATATATATATATATATATATATATATATATATATATATATATATATATATATAATATATATTTAATAGTAACCAAGATACAATGCAAAAGTCGCTGTGATGTGTTTGTTTAATCATAGCCTACCTACTTTAAGGAAAGTGTTACATTTCAAAAGCGCAATTTAAAAGAGTGCAATGAACAATTTAAACGCAGATATCTACAAAACGGTAACTCGGAGCGATATTTGCAAAGTATACCTTGTTTATGTAAAAGAGACGGACAAAATAATATTTCCATTAAAAATGCGAATACACTAAGGCGCAAAAAAGTTGTGACCTTTCAAACGTAGAAACGTGTTGCAGACAGCGCCCTCTACAATCTATATAACATTTTTCAAGATGTTTAAATTTCAGAAGAAATATTTCAATTCTTCTATTGGAACCTTTGGTGTGAAACACTAAACTTGAAGCGATTTACCACTAAACACCAAAACACTTTTTTGAACTGCTCGACGCACGTTTCGCTAACCATGTTAGCATCATCAGGGGATGATTTAATCTGTTAGAGGGAGAATCTGGGAGATTAAATCATCTCTTGATGATGCTAACATGGTTAGCGAAACATGCATCGAGCAGTTCAAAAAAGTGTTTTGGTGTTTAGTGGTAAATCTCTTCAAGTTTATAAGAAATATTGTTTTATAAACAAAATTTATGCAAATTCTTTTGTTCATAAATATATCCATTTTAAAAAATCGACAATAAATTTTTTTAACAATTACAAAAGCCGCTATAATCTCTAACTTGACGAGAGAAATGATATGAAAGCTCTGTCAGATGTCAAGGATAGAGATACCAACTTAAAAACAAATGGCTGTATTGTTATGCACAGCATGCCAATCAGTGGCAGCTCGTGGGTTTTTAAAGTGGGAGGGCGTAGAAGAAAATAGTGCTATTGAAGATTTTTTTTGCATTCCCCTTCCTTCTTTTTTACTTTTCGTGGTATTGAAACCCTATACAGGAGGTAAACCAGGAAAGCGAGTTAAAGGAAAGAAGCTGAACGGAAATCAAATATGGTGTTATGCTTCGAAAAAATTTTTAATTCACGAGCGGCCACTGGTGCCAATTTAAAAAAAGTCACCTTACCGTTTGATCATAGTACTACTGGGCTTTGTAAAGAGTCTTTCAAATTGAGCGGTTTTTTAAACTCTTGAATAAAATACAGAATTTGAGGTGATTTCAAAAATCTTTTTATTGATAATTGGAGGATTGTGTATGACATTCAAACACGGAAGATAATATCTGCCAAATGATCACCTGTTGCAGCTCCAAAGACGTCCACTCTGTTGTCAAAATGTTGGATCAGATTTTTACTTAACCGTGACTGTATCTCACCATTGGCTCGAATAATTTTATTCTTTAGTTCAAGAATCGACCGTTTCTTGCAATAACTAGTCCTAGAAATGTTTCTCTTAATAAACCAATTGTTTCATTAGCAGAGTGAGATGTAGCGTTATTCAATTTAGCCAATGATTCAATTTATTTCATGATATCGAACATTATTTACAGTTACAACTTTACCAGCAGCATTGTGAAAAATATAAGCCCAGTTACATCTCCTGACCATGATGCACATAAAACATTGACTCTTTTAGCATGTTAAGGTTTCTTATGAATCTATCGTGGATTTCTCTCATACATAACCACCACCAATTTCAAAATGTGCTTCATCCGAAAAGATGATTTTTTGAGAAAAAGATATACAAATTTTTTTCAGATATTCAATTGTGCAACTGAACGCCCATTTTCAAAAAATAATTCAAAATTTTAACGCGTTGTTGTATTGTGTACGACTCCATTTTTATAAATGTTATACATTACACTTCTGAAATGAGACTAGACCTAGGCAAACTTACAACGCCATCTATGTTTTATACAAAAAATTTAAAAACCGCTCAATTTGATAGACTGGTTATAAAGGCCTATTTATATAAAAAGCAAGAATGTATGGGCCATTAAATAAATCCTTTTATCATTCATGTTTATCTCACTCACCTCCAGAACGAGTCCTTGATATTCATTGTAGTACAACTTCGAATATTAAAGTCGTAGCAGGAAAATGTTGCCGTTATCGCACGTAAACATTTTTGATGAGAGTGCTTTGAATGTAATTTTTACACCTTCTCAAATAAACAAAAAACGAATTATCGATTTTCCAAATCTCACTCGTCGATCGAGGTGTGGAGATAAAGGAAAATAATAAATATAACAAGGTGTTTTCTTTAGTTTTCCGTCCGAAAATAAGCATGAGAAAAACTGTTATATATTCCATCTGACGCTAACGAGATACAGAAGAAATTCCTTTGAAAATATGTACAACATTACGGTTCTTGACTTCTTTTGTTTCCTTTTTTCGTTCGCCTTTTTTCTCTTTGGTTTTTCTTTTTTCCTTCCTTTTGGCGTGGTTGTGTTGGTGCGGGATACAAATTAGAAACGAGCGCTATAAAACTGCTATAATCTGTATATTTTACTATTATTATCAATTCAAATTGTTGTCGAAAATATCAATTACACGTAGATTTATTGTGATGATAGATTAATTCTAGCTATATTTTTTTTTTTTTGCTTTTCTGAAACTTGATTTTCATTTTTTGATTGCGAGTGCAATCAGGTCGATGTAATGAATGCAAAAATATGTGAACATGAAGAACGAGAATAGATGTTTCTGAAATTATTATAACTGATTTTGTGTAAGGCATAAAATCAAAAGCTAACAAAGGCAGTATCGTTTTATTTTGGCTCCTTTTTTTTCGTGATAATTGTGACAGTTTGGGTGTGACTGTTAAGTAGTGTAGACGCGCAAGTTTTATTATTGACTAATACACACTAAAAGCACGCAGTGAAATCGTTTTGTTTTACTTTTTTTAAATCCAATTACTGTAATTTAAACCTGAATTCTCATGAAAAATTTTCAAATTACCCAGCGCCTCATATAACGACAGTTTATCGTTTATACAACTTCAGAAACGTCGAACGTCGATACGAAAACGCGATACACAATTGGGAATTTCTCCAAGTAGTTTACGCCGAATTTAGAGCAGTGATTTGCACATGTCTCCCTATTGTTAACTCCACACCTGTTCAACTTTTCGATTCAACATGCGTTGTTGCATGCGTTAGCGCATGGATTCTAGCGCAGGGTAAGACGCATGTCTTCTTCCTGTCCACATGTTAGCATCAGTTTCATTCAACAATTCTGACGAGTTTAGTAAAAACGGTTTATTAAAACGTTGAAAATATTTTATTTTGTAAGTACCTCCTGTTAACTGTATAATTTCAGTTTCATGAATACATCTGAAATAGTTATGAATGCTGCTATGCTGGTGTTTATAAGGAAATGGAAAATAAAAGAAAAATACAGAAAATATGAACGGACAAAGGAATATTTAGAATAATTCATACAATTTACTATAGGAAACAATATACTAAAAAAATATTTCTACACAGTCAATTTGCCATTGTATTACTGTTTAGTTTATTTATTCTAAATGGCCGTTGTACCGTAAGGTGTATAACTGACAGTTGACATTTCAGCAAGATGGTTTTTCATGAATTTTTATACTCCATGAGTTCCTGTCCAGTGCTAATTTTCTAACCTCATTCCAATGAACTCCTCGTTTTTCTGCCGCTTGTTGAACTTGTTCTTCCCATCTCAATCTTGGACGTCCAAGTTTATTTTTTCCTCGTGTTTTCGCTTCATAAATTTATTTTGCTAATCTCGTTTCATTCATTCTGTGGAGCAGCTCAGTTATCTTCTTCTATAGAGCTTTATATTAGTTTTGTTTCCGGTTATTCCACTACTAATGCATTTCTTGCTTTATCCCTTCTTGTAATTCCATCTATTATATGTAGGAATCTCATTTCTGCAGCTGTAATTCTACTTTTGTCTCTCTTTGTTAAGGTCCAAGATTTGCTGCCTTGTATCATTGATTGTCTCACTACTTCCTGATACACCTGTGCTTTTACCAATTTCGGTATCTCTTTTTTTCCTAGGAATGTTGTTTTTAGAGTGTTATATAATTTGCCCGCTTTTTCCATACAATTTTCCATTATTTCCTATTATTGTGCCTAAATACTTAGAGTTTTTGAGTTACTCTATTACTTTCCCATCGATTACAATTTTATGTTTTATTTTTGTGCCTGCATTTATCATTGTTTTGCTTTTGTCGATATTTATTACCATGTTTAATTTTTTTAGCTCTTCGCTTGTATTCTTGCAATGTGCTTTGCAATTTTTTACAGCATCATCAATATCTACTGAAAACAGTGGACGCAGTCTTGTCTTAATACGGAGCTCTGTCTTATGCATATTCCTCTCTCCAATTCTGTGGATTCATCGTTATGCATTCTTACTTTATGCTTGTTGTTGTTGTATAAGGCCCTTGTTAACTTCTTTTACTTATTGTTCTACACCTAATCTCTTTAGACTTTGCAAGACATCCTTACATTTACTCTATAGATTTTTCAGATTAATAAAACACATATGGAATATGAGTTTTTCTCCTAGTTATTTAATTATAAATATCTTGTATGCTGCTACCCTTTCTAAACCATGCTGTACTTGCTCTAATATTGCTTCTATTTTTTCTCTCGGTAGTAGTAGTTTTTAAAGTAGGTTTCAACGGACTTCTGTTAATGGCTTGAGTTTCGAAGTGTTCCATAAAAATATTGGCTATGACCGGAGAAAGAGGAAAGCCCGTAGGAGCTCCACGAATTTGTTTAGAGAATTTATTTTTGAAGATGAAATATGTATTGGACATGCAATGTTCAATAAGACTAAGAATATCCGTTGATGTGTGGTGTTTGTTTTTTAGAATGTTTAGAGTTTTTGGAAGGGGGATGTTTGTAAATAACGAGACAATATCGAAACTAACAAGAATGTCACTTTCGGATATACTGTGCCTTTGAAGAAGCTCGATGAAGTGAGAAGAATTTTTGATGTAGGATGTTGATTTTTACACGATCGACTGTAGAGTTTTCACTAAATATCTGGCTAATTTGGGAGTTGGTGAACGATATCCGCTGACACTGGGACGTAGAGGAATGTCAGTTTTATGCATTTTTGGACTTTGAAAACTTCTTATACTATATATATATATATATATATATATATATATATATATATATATATATATATATATATATATATATGAGCAACGGTTAGTTGCTTGATCGGGAGGAAGCCCCACCCATCTCTTACATTGGAGGGCACATGTTTCGTCTAATGGTGGTTAGACTTACCAGGGTACCGACATATGCTCTCTCGCCAAGAATAGGGAGTCCCTCTCCACAATCAAACAACCCATATTTTCGCCGACCTCTCGTCGGATGGCTTATAAATGGAGTTTTTTTATTTCTTTGGACTGCGTCCAACGAGACAACAGTAGTCAGGAGTCAACTAACAATTGCTCATTATGGCGGAAATGCAAGTTGTTGTGCGTTCCACATCAGATTGTGGAACTTAATGGTCGGGCGTGTACAACTCCTGACTACTGTGGTCTCGTTAGAGAAAAAACTCCATTTATAAGCCATCCGACGAGGAGTCGGCGAAATATTGGGTTGCTTGATTGTGGAGAGGGACTGCCTATTCTTGGCGAGAGGGCATATGTCGGTACCCTGATGAGTCTAACCACCAACAGACGAAACTAACCATTGTTCATATATATATATATATATATATATATATATATATATATATATATATATATATAGGGTGTACGAAAATAACGTCAAAATATTTGGGGAGGCGACACTAGGAATTAAAATATAAAAAAGTTTCTATAAACATACCAAAAATTGCTTCTTAAAGTGGCTAAAGCCTCTTAAACGGGAACTCTGAAGATGTTTTTTTCGCAATATTTTCGAAACGGTTTATGCTAAAGTCGTGAAATTCGGTAAACATCAATAAGTTGAAATGAAAAAAACGTTTTTCGTGTTAATAATTGAATATTTCAGTCAGGGGCGTCACATAGGGACGTTAACTTGGTGAATGCTGCCATAACTTTTTTGTTTGTAATATTTTTAATTTTCTAAATCAAATTATTGAATCCCAAAGTGTTTTAGGGAAAAAAAGTCCTCTTATTTCATCTCATTAGGACATACCGTTTTCCAGAAAACTGACTTTTTCTAAATCGATGCACAATTACACGGATATCGAAATGCATCTTAATAATTAAGTAGACACCCTTGTACGAAAATATTTATATAGTAGCCAATAATAACAAGAGTAATTACTATTAAAGATTTAGCACTTATTCACAACAGATGTTCAAAATGACCTCCTCCTCCTTCTCCATGACCAATGAAACTCACTCTCCATTTTCTACAGTTCTGTTACTCCTGCTTTTTGCACAGTCATGTTTAGAAGGCATGAAAGATCCCTTTTTGCATAATCTTCTATGAAAGTTTGTAAATGTTTCTTTACTCTTCCGAGAAAAGCCTCTGCATAAATCTTCTAGCTTCAGACGGGTTCCCATTCGCCTTCCTGTACATAAAATGTATATTCGCCATTTCTTTATTACGTAAATGGTTCAGTTTTACGTAACGTCAAAGACAAACCTTAATAGTGACAGCCGCCTACTAAATTATTAAAATGCATTTCGATATCCATGTAATCGTGCATCAATTGAGAAAAAGTCAGTTTTGTGTAAAACGGTCTATCCTAACGAGATAAAATACGAGAACCTTTGTACCTAAAAATTTTTGCGATTCAACAATTTGATATAGAAAATTTAAAAAAATTACAAAAAAAAGTTATGGCAACATTTGCAAAGGAGACGCCCCTATATGACGTATGTGACGCCCATGACTAAATATTCAATTATTAACACAAAAAGTTTAACGATTTTAGCATAAACCGCTTCGAAAATATTATAAAAAAATCATCATCAGAGCTTCCCCTGTAAAGGGCTCAAGCCCCTTTAAGAAGCAATTTTTGGTATGTTTATAGGAACTTTTTTTATATTTTAATTCCTAGTGTCGCCTCCCCAAATATTTTGACGTTATTTCCGTACACCCTATATATACATATGTATATATATATATATATATATATATATATATATATATATATATATATATATATCAATATATATATATATATATATATATATATATATATATATATATATATATATATATATATATATATATATATATATATATATATATATATATATGTTTACCTAATATTACGAGTTTAGCATAAACCGTTTCGAAAATAGTGCGGGGCTTTAGCCTCCTAATAAGGAATTTTTGTGGTATGTTTATGTGGTACTTTTTTTATATTTTAATTCCTAGAGTCTCCTCCCAAAATATTTCGACGTTATTTCCGAACACCCTCTATATATATTTCGCGAATTATCCGAAAGTAAGACCAACAAACTTAAAATTTGTCAGAAATGTTCCTCATGCGTCGTAGGTGTTCGCTAAGGACGAAGGTTCATAAAATTTAAGTCCTAAAGGGGGTTGCGGGGGCGTAAAAGATAAATATACTCCGCAATTTTGTCTTCGTGAAATATATAGAAAAAAATTGTCAAAAAGCAGATAAAACTATGGAATTTTAAAAGTAATTTTAATCATAAAATATCAATTGTTGCTAAAGTTAATTTACGCCCAGCGAAACGGGCTGATAACAGCTAGTAATAAATAATCGACATAAATAATTTAGAAATTGAGTATAAGTTTTGCAAGACCCAAGTCAAAGACCTGTCAAAAGATTTTTAACAATTTTTGATTGTACACATCTGTCGGTCATTTTCTCGTTCCGTAATCAAACTGTGAGATGAAACCAAGGTCGTTAAACAATTCCCAACAAGCTGTTTATATTATGACCGCGCTTATCGGCAAACTGGCCGGGCGGCCGTCTTGCGGGTGCCGCTCTAATCTTGACGAAACAAGTTGCAACACGTGTTCCGAGATGCAAAGGGCTGAGTGAAGGGTTCAGTCCGTCGTCTGACACTTTATTTAGCTAATCTGCCTTAGATAAATTATGCCGAGACCGGCCTTGAGGACCCGATTATAAATTATTCCACGGCCATGAATCATTTGCCTGTCTCGGGCTTGTACCAACAAAGAGCCGTCCGGAAAAATTTCGCCTTTCCTACCACCCATTAGGACGTTTAAACAGAGATAAATCTAAATTTATCATCCGCGTCATCTTACAGATTTCGACTCAAGCGGTGAGACTTTACCGTTTTATCATTATTCTTTATGACAGTGACAATTAAAATATATTTTTTTCAACATGGGATATGTCAACAAGGAATTTATTTTGACAGTTGGTCTAATATAACTTTGATAGATGTAGTTTTTGCGTTTCATATTTGATATTTGTAAAATGCACAATCAACGACGGCTATCAAGGTACGACAAATGACTCCCATTCAAAGTTTTATGGTATTATGGCCAGTTATCAATTATGAAATAATTGAAACAGCAAAGAGAAAGTACCAAACCTATTAATAGTTCCTTTAACACATCGTTTCTCAACCTTTTCAGTGTCACAACCCACTCAATAGCCAAAAATTTAAGTAGAAAATGTTGCTACCCCCCACACACACACACTGTTATTTAATTTGACGTTTATCAAAGTTTTACATCGGGCGGTTAACACGGCGACAATTTAACCTTTTGTCAGTACCGTGATGCAATAAGAATGGTTTTTATTTTTAAATGGCTTATAAATTCCTACAAGCATGTTCACACACTTACGAATCATGAAAAAAAATCTTCTGTTCGTCTTTGTATTAATGACGAATCGTCAATGACGGATGTATGTGTGAATGAGCCATTACGCTTATACCGAAACACCGAACTACAAGACTTGTGTAACCGTTTGTTCTTAAATAACTTTTACCGGTTCGAATCTGTGCCCTGCACTTGTATGCATTTGGAAAATGCGGAATGGATAAATGGATAAATTAATGTATAAATTATAGCGTTTTTTTGTAATATTAAACATGTTTGCTAGCGGAAAGAAATTATCGAGCAAAGAATTTACATTAAATTTTACTCAAAATTTATTTTGTGCTTCAGAAATGTTTATAAAGCGTTACAGTCATAAAGCTATGCCAAAGAAAATGTTTACGAGTAGCACAAGAACTCTGGAGACGGTAGAGAAGTTGTTGGAGATGAACTTCGTTCAGGAAGACCTTGCACGTTAATCAGTGAAGAAAACATTACCAAAATAAAAGTTCATATACTGAATACATACCGATAAAATATTAGAGACATTGTAGATATTATTGGATTATTATTTGATCCAGATTATGATCCAGAAGCAGCTCAATAATCAAGCCACTATCGTTCTAAAGATAAACCAAAGCTGAAAAACTACATCAAGACCGGTAAGAAATTAATGTCATGTTTATTGTTGTTTTAGAACTTTAAACTTTGTTGTCTTTGAAAACGTCTAGATTTCTGGTAAAACAATTCATGGTTTTTTAAGCTAAAGAAACATTGTACCGACTCTCTATTAAAGCCTATTCAAATATGAGCTAAAGATTGATCAAGAAAACAAGTAATTTTTTTTAAATCAACTCTCACAAATTCTCGATACTGTCGGAACAAATTACGGCCTTGTATCCCGACTCAACACGCAGTAACGGATACACAGAATAACCACTGACAGGTGTCCCTTCTGAATAGTTCGGCCATGCGTTAATTACCTCAACGACTCGACGCAAAATGTACTCCATTTTTATTTCAGAACCTTCACCAAAATGCCAAAATATGGAAAGTCTGAATATCTTAAATTTTAATATAATATATTATAATATATCTAAGTTTGGTCAATAAATATAACCATAACATTACCCCTTCTCTCAGAAGGAGGAAAAATTGGAGATTTTTTTTCGCGTAGAAACCACAATAAGTTATCATAAGTACAAATAATTATATCCTATACTTATCCTAATATTTATACAATTTTTACATATTTTATATAACTAACTAACATCTAAATAAGACTTTATATATTTTACATTCCATTTTCCTTTTGAAATACCCTGCTCGTTCTCTAATTCATAAACATTTATGCCAAGTTTTGTTTTTACTTTATATGGACCCGTAAATTTTTTCCCAAATTTGCTGCATTGTTCTAACTAGCAACCGAGAGATTATATTCCCTTTTCCACACCAAATCACCAGGATTGAACTTAACTGGACCATGCCGCAAGTTATATTGAAGTTTTGTTTTTATTCATGAACTCTTTTAAGATTTTTATAATATTGCAATGTTAAGAAAAGTAAATCAGATTTTAACTTGGCTTGTTCATTATTTGTAGGGTTTATTCTCGTTAACCTATTTAAAATATGACCTAACTTTGATTGAAGTTTTCTTATCAAGCTATCAGTGAATGGGTTATTTAAAAATACGTCAATATCTTTTAGTTTAGTAGAACAAATATTAAGTTCAGTAGTACTATCAATTACTCTTATATTCAAAAGTTTGACCTTCAATTTCTAGAGCAAAACAACAAAGTTTTTATCCCCCAACAAAGTTCACCCCCCCCCCCCCCCCCCGAAATAAGCCAAATATTACATAAAATTATACCGAAAAAATACGAGGAGTGAAGAGAGTTAAATTATTACATTTGAATTGAATATATATCCGAAATAGTGGAGGTTGCGCACAGTAACGCCATCTCTTGTCGAGTAGTCGAACTATTTTGTATCGTATGGAAACTTTGCGTTGTTTCTCGATTATTCGCCACGCCCCTCGGTCGGAATGAGCGGAGCTTTGTGGAAGTTTGTGGTAGTTTCTGGACGGCTACTACTGGGCTGCTATATAAGCGGCGCGTAACCGCGCTTACGGCAATATTGTTCCATGCGAACTCGAAGCGAATATAAGTGAAAAGTGGTGAACGAATAGTAAAGAGCATTAAGTGTACCGTGTAAGTGAGTAATTTTAGTGCAGTGTTATTCGGTGACCTTGTTAAGGATAGATACGTGAATCATTATTACTGTCGAAAAATGGAGGGGAAAAAAAGGAAGGGTGATAAACTTAAAGGTATGCACTACTGGAAAAAGTGGTGTAGTCAAGGGGTTTCTAATAAAGAAACAAATTTGGATTTAGCTATCAAAGCTTCAGCTACCTTGCATGCTGATAAGAAGACTGTGATGACAAGCGGGCCCTCGACCTCGACCTCAATCGCAATACCGAATGTCGAAATCGATGCCATGTCGCTGGTGCCCTGTTCGATACCGTCAACTGCCGAATCTACATCTAGTCTGCAACAGGCCAGCTTGCCTGTTACCTCATCTTTTACAACTGTAGCTAAGTTGGATGTTTTTACGCGAATAAAGAAAAAATCTTGAATGAATATTTTAAAATCCGAATTTTAAAAACACCATGGAACCCACCCAGAGATTATAAGTTTCCTATTTCCACAAAACGAAACTTGCGCTTTTAATTGAAATGGTTGGAAAGATTCCCCTGGTTGTCATATTCGGAATATAAAAGTGGAGCATACTGCAGAGTTTGCGTGGTAATGGGACGTTCGCTTGATGAAGGTAAAGGCGGTCATCAAAGGATCGGCCAGTTGGTAACCGAACCTTTTTGTAAGTGGAAAAATGCCCTAGAAATATTTGAAGCTCATGCAAAATCCACCGACGAAACCACCGACATCGGACGTGTAGAACAAGTCTCGTTATGTCTTCGATATGTTGATTTTACAGATAATAAACACCATATACTTAAAGAGATGTTCCTTGAGTACATTCCAACGGTCGATGTTTCAGGATCCGGTCTCGCAAATCTTATTATTACAGCTCTGAAAAAGCATGGACTTGAATGTTCTCATGTGGTTGGTCAAGGTTACGATGAGGCTGCAGCTATGAGTGGGTATTTGCACGGTGCCCAAGCTTATGTTCGCCAAGAATGTCCTCTTGCTCTTTATGTGCAATGTAGTGCACACTCTCTCAACCTTGCTATTGCTGATTCATGTTCATTAGCAAATATCCGAAATTCCATTGGGATTGTGCAGTCTATTGGTTCCTACTTTCGACATTCTGCTCAACGCACTGCTTTGTTGAAAGAACAAATTCAAGAGCTACTACAAGTCGTTAACCAAAAAAAAGCTTGCTCTCAATGTGTGAAATACGGTGGGTCCACAAACATGAAGCTATTATAAGATTCAGGGAAATTTATTCATCGATTGTGAATGCTCTCGAAGAACTCCAATTTAATCACAATAAGGAAACATCGCAACAAGCCGCCCAATTGCTAAGTACGCTTCGATCTTCGGATTTTGTGATGTGTTTAGTGATTCTTCAAAAAGTTATGAGCTATACATTGTCGCTATCAAAACAATTACAGACAATTGACATCGATCTTATCATGGCATTCAAACATGTAGATGATGTTATTCTTCAAAAAGTTATGAGCTATACATTGTCGCTATCAAAACAATTACAGACAATTGACATCGATCTTATCATGGCATTCAAACATGTAGATGATGTTATTAATGTCTTACAACTCCTGAGAAACAACACTGACGTCGAATATCTTCATATCTATGAAGACGCAAAGGTTTTACAGGAAGAAAATGGTGGTATAGTGCGAATGCCACGCGTCGTCGGAAGACAATTAAATATACCGAACCATCCTGCATTAGATGTATGCACGTATTACAAAATTAATTTGTTCATTCCATTTTTTGATCATACAATTCAACAATTGGTTGAAAGGTTTACCAAGCATCGTAAAGTAGTATCAGCATTATCTGGTGTGCTACCTTCAATTTTACTGCCAGTTCTGAAATTGAAGAAGCAATTTCCATGTACTCGTCACTGCTTCCCGAAAGCAACATATCAGTGGTTAAAGCAGCACTTGAAGTATGAAAAACAGTGATGACCAGTATCTCGCCTACCCCGAAATCTAGTTTGGAATGTCTAGATATGTGCGATAAAAACCTTTATCCTAATATTTACACATTACTACAAATCATTACAGAAAGGTCTTTCTCGAGCCTAAGGAGACTGAAAAACTATTTACGAAACACTACAAGTGAAAACAGACTTAATGGTTTGACTCTCATGAACATTCACTATGGAACAGAAATTCATGCAGATGAAGTAGTGGATATATTTAAAAGAAAAAGCCCAAGATTTCTTCTTTTATGGTTTTAGATTTAGCGCAGAGGAACGAAATTAATTTAACCATTCCATTTAAAGTTAAGAACCTTATAAATATGTCGTAATTTTTCCGATGAATATATAAATATTAAGTTTCATGTAAATATATTTTTGTTGTTTTATTTACTTCAAACTAACCCCCCCGCCCCCTCCAAAACTAAATTCTGGCTACGTCCGTGCAAGTGTCATTAGAAATTTCACCTTTCCCTAAGTATATTTTTCAGGAAATGTGATAAAATTCGTAAAAAGGAGTAAAAATTCGTAAAAAGAAGTTTTCGTATTTTTATATTATATTTTTTTTTACTGGATTATTATGATTAATTACTAATTTTCTTCACTAGAGTTTATGACACTATGATTATCTTGTTTCAAATATACATTCGCATAAGGTGTAATATTACATACACTACAAAAGGTGTAAGTCTATATAATAAATTCTCACAAATGTTCAAGCATCATATCTTGTGTGATTTCTGATCTTGTTCCACTGAACATTCTGTTTTGGACTGTTGATAATGAAGGATTTTCACTCCATAGTGAACAAAGTGTTAAATCCAAATTGACGCTGAGTACAATAAAAAAAAAAAAAAAAAAATATATATATATATATATATATATATATATATATATATATATATATATATATATATATATATATATATATATATATATATATATAGGTATAGAGTTCTTTTATAATCTTGTTTAGAGGCCTTGCCAGTCTTTGATAGATACTCCTAACAATTTTGTGATGATTGATTCTATTTTAACTTACGAGGGTGGGGTAAAAAGTTTTCAGTCTTCAACATGAAAATGACGGAAAATATGATGGATAAAATATATAATTTTCAAGGTTATATTTCAACACTGAGTTGGTTTGAACATCTGTGTTAGTAAAAAAAGCAGAGCATAGTGCTGGTGTATACGTTAATATTGGTGTAATTAAGTTATTGGATTTAATTTAAGGGATACTAGTGAGTAAGTTCTTAAAATCATCTTTTCTTTTGTAGTAACTTAGGTTTGTACAACATTACTCATTGATCAACTTTGGTCAGATTGTAATTTTGGAAAACTTCCTCAGGGATGTTTTATAAATAATAAAAAAAAAATATTTCAACACATGCGCAATTATATTACTAGAATATTTTTGACGATTAACGCCATCCTCGTATTGAGGCTGGAAACTTTTAATTTTCAGACTACCCTTGTATTATAACAGTGCCTTTGTGAGTTTTTCCTGGAGGACATTGCTTTACTTTAAATAAGCAATAATGAAGTACCAATAAGTCAGACGATAACTGTGTTTTGATATAAACTTGTAAAATAACGAAAACTAAAGCAAATAATTATAGTTTTATTTCAGCAAAACGTCCTTTTTATTTTGAATAATATCCCATTTTCAATTTAAGCGGGTAATTTAAAAGCGAATCAGTATACCTGATCTCTCCGCTAATAATCAACATAATAATGGAACGATATTCTCTTGAATATTCAGTTCTTACAGCGCCGTAAAAATTTAAATATCTACTCAATATACGTAAAACGGTTTAATATTTTCCTTCCCTCGTCCAAAGAAAACGCCAAGAATTAAATAAGTAATCCACAAAATTACCTTGTTGGATACTCAAAAGAGTATCTTTTGTATTACATTAATATCGTCTGAGAGTGGAAAGGTCAGAGGTGACGCGTAGCTTCGAAAACATTCTTATGTCTTTAAAACAGATTTTAAATTGTTTAATGTGCACTAGATTATTTTAAACAGTTATAAATCGCCGAAAGTTTAAACCAAAATTTTATTTCAATATTATATTTGTACACTCCCGACAGAACAAGAAAAATTTCATTCTTATTTGAACAAAAATATCTTTTATAATTTGAATAACTCTTAATTTTGCTTTTAATTCAAAGGCAAAACAGAAACCCTGATCTCTCCACTCATAATAGACTTAATAATGAAACGAAATTCTAGCAGAGTAAAAGTTTAAATACCTACTGAGTATACCCAACGAAAACGCTATGAACTAAATAAGTGATCCACAAAATTACCTTAATGGATACTGAAAAGAGTATTCTTTTTATTAAATTAACACCTTTTGATTATAGTCATGTGCTACGTATCTCAGGTTATTAAACAATAATTAAACAATTAAATATTTCTAATAGTTTAATATCCAATATAATTTTTTAAGCGGTTATAAAGCGCTAATCAGTATACCTGATTACTCTAAATTTGAGTTTGAATATTACATTTTTTAACTTAGGAAAACCAAAGGAAAATTTTATTATTAATTCAACAAAAATATCTTATTTAATTTGAATAATGGTTCATTTTACTTTTAATCTGGTAGTTCAAAGTTAAAGAGTATTCCTGCTCATAATCAACTTAATAATGGGACGAAATTATTGCGCGGTAAAAACTTAAATACCCACTCAGTATACATAAGACTGATTAAAATTTGCCTTCTCCTCATCCAACGAAAACGCCAAGAATTAAGTAAGTAATCCACAAAATTACCTTAATGGATACTGAAAAGAGTATCCTTTATATTAAATTAACACCCTTCGATAATGGAAAGTTAAGTAGTGGTACGTAGGCTCTTTTTCATAAAAAAAATATTTCTAATAGTTTAATATCTAATATAATTTTTTTAAACCGTTATAAAGGGCTAATAGTTCACTCCAAATTTGGGTTTCAATATTACATTTGTAAACTCACGCCAAAAAAATATTTTGTTCTAAATTCAACAAAAATATCTTATTTAATTTGAATAATGGTTCATGTTCCGTTTAATCTGGTAGTTCAAAGCCGAAACAGTATTCCTGATCCCTTGGCTCATAATCAACTTAATAATGGAACGAAATTCTAGCACGGTAAAAATTTAAATACCCATTCAGTATACATAAGACTTTAAAATTTGCTTTACCCTCATCCAACGAGAACGCCAAGAATTAAATAAGTTATCCACAAAATTACCTTAATGGCTACTCAAAAGAGTATCCTTTTTATTAAATTAACACTCTCCGACAGTGGAAATTTCAGTGGCGGTACGTAGCGCAGGGAACAATGATTTTTGTTAAGAAAATTTTTTTAGATGGTTTAATATGGAATGTAATATTGGAAGTGTTATAAAACATTAAAAATTCACTATTTCGGTATACTATTTGTAGATTATAGTAATACTATTCGGTATACTATTTATAGTATAGTTGATAGTAAGATCATAGGCATTACCCTTACAGAGACAGAGAAAAAAAAGTATACGAGAACAGTGTATCACACAAGATGTAAAGAACTAGGTTAAAACAAGAAATCATCCTGGAATCAATACGCACAAAGAATTATACCTGATACCAGATAAAGATCAGCAAAAATCAGTAGACAACCTATAAGAAGACTTGATAAAAGCATAAATCAACACTAACAGTAGAATTCGAATAAGGGGGATACAAATAGGGAAAATTATATTCAAATGAAGAAGAAGAAAACCATTTACCTTTTCCCCATTCAAACGCCAAAAATTAAATAAGTAATCCACAAGATTACCTTAATGGATACTTAAAAGCCTATCCCTTTTATTATATTAACACTCCCCTACAGTAGAAAGGCGGATCCCAGGGAGCATTTTTATTCGTTTAAAAGAATATTAGTGAAATATTCAAAATTATTCACTTTAAACGACAGTATCAAATACAACAGATGATTTTCAAATGTGAAATGAGAATATTGCTTGAAATATTTACGCCTCTATATTCTGATTTATCTATTGTGAAAAGTACCTTAATGATTATTCAAAAGAGTATCCTTTTATTACATTAACAACCCCCTCAGCTTATTCCAGAGGGGCACTTTTATCCATTGAAAAAAAAGAACAGAAGCAAGAGAACTTTGACCGAAGAGTTTTCGGAGGTTTATCTGGTAGTATGGACCCTTATCAAGAGGCCAATATATCATGGTGTTCGCCCTACAACGAAACAATGCTGATCTAACGAGGGCCTTTTCACTTAACGAATTGAGTTTTAAGCGTCGCACTTTTATTTTATTTTTTCTCGTTTTTGTTTTATTCCCCTCGTTAGGAACAAGCAGCGAACTTAATCTTGGCCTGATCTTTTTCAGGATGGTTTTGGATTGGGTTTTATTTTTCATTGCAAGTGAAACTATGCTTGTGTACTATTGCTTTGTAAATATTTGGATTTATTTGGTTTCTACAAAATATTTTTGGATGAGATTAGATAATAGTAGCTAATGCTACAAATTTAAATAAAATAAATCTACATATAAAGAAAAGATTAAAACAAAAAAGGAGGATCTAAACAAATATAGAAAATTGACAGTTAGAAAAACTAATTATATTACTTTTTTGTAAAGTTCTAATGGTGAAATTGAATGATATAAGTTTACAAATAATCATTTTGCAAAAAATAACAAATTTATTATAAAATTTTATAGAATTTTTAATTTTAAAATTCGCGACAAAAATACTATCGTACAACTAGAAATCTGTTTTACCACGCTAGTAAGATAACTCCTAAGCCACTATGAAATATTCATTGGACGATGTATTGCAGAGATTATATATTACAAAAATAAATATTATCAAATTTTTCAACACAAATATTAATACCAATATTGGAAATATTCGAAAATAAATGCTTTGTTTTTGTTATTCATTTTTCTACATAAAACTATTAGCATATTAAGTACTCACTCTTGTACTGCACAGTGATTCGACAATTGAACAATTAAAATAATAATTATCTAAAACACATTTAAAGCACAATTGGCGTCGCCAGTCTGGCGCAATACTTCACTAGCATGTCGGTGACGCGAACCGATAAGTTTTGACTCAACCGAAAATTGCTCAACGCGGCTAAAGATGTTTTCACTTCAAAAAAAAACAATTAAAACTAAATTCAGACCTCAGTAGTGGAAATATTTTAAAACTTTTTAAAGCCATATACAGGCCATTTAGATGCATGGCCTTACAGGTATTAACTCCGCCTGAACATTGTTTATTCAATGGAGAGGGGTCTTTTCCAATTTTTTTCAACCGAGCATGGGAGTTGAACTCGCTACCATGGCCCACCACCTTAGGCACCGCCTCAATGAACATGCTGAATGTGGCGGCTGATTTTTAATTTTTTCTTAAAAATTACACGTTTAATTTGGGGGAAAGGTAAAAAAAACTGGTTTATATAAAGCATGCATCATAGCTAGCTGCACATTTTTCCCATCTCTCTGCCAATTTGCGAATACCCTCCTAGAAAAACGGTACATTTTACTCCGCAATTGTTGAAGTGTTTCATTGAAAGTAGGTGAGACATCGATGAAAAAAGTGGTAGTTGGAATGGGCCAAGTCTGGTAAGTACCCCGTGTGGAGCAAGAATTGCCAGCCAAGGGCGGAAATGAAGTCTCTGACCACTTTCGCAGTGTATGACGGGGCGTTGTCGCACTGCATAATCACTTTTCCGTTTCTTGTTGCATTATGGTCACTTTTCGATCAATACATGGTTCAAATCGATTATTTGTTGATGGGGGCGAACGGTATTAACTGTTTCACTTGGTTTTAGAAGTTCATCGTACCCGACACCCTTCTGATCCCACTGTCTTCATACCAAAGCGTTCCGTTTGGGTTCTCGAAATATATCCATTTTTTATCTCCAGTCACGATCCGATGTAAAAAACGGTTTATTTCAGGCCGAAAAAGCAAAACCTTGCATGCCGTTTTTCGCTTTTCCATCTGTCTGTCGTTCAGGTAATCTGGTTGCCATTGTTCTGCATTCTGAATATTTTTCATAGCATGAAAAATATCACAAATGATTCGGCGATCAATATTTAACCTCTCTGCCATTTGTTGTTGAGTTTGCATATCGTATTCTTCAAACAATGCTTGCAATCGGTATCTTCAAATTTTATCGATTGACATGGACGATCTTTATCTTTCATACACACACATACGCCTACAAGCATTTTGCGCTGGAACATTGTCAGCGTAATTTTTCTCAAGTATACTTTTCTTTTCTTTTGATCCAACAAGGGATACAGTACGTGCCGCAAATGCACTTTACTTGGCTCAAAACTCGACATTTTTATCGCACGAAACAAATATGGCGCTTACTCGAAATCGTTTAAACATCAATGGCGTCTTGAAAGGTACTATCGCAGCAACATAATTACATAAGAGATAATGACTTGTGAACCGATCCTTGTTTCCAGCTCCATCACTTAAAAAATTATGAACTATTAACCATCATACCTGGTAAATAATATATTAATAAAACTATTACTCAAATGCCATAAAAGAAAAAACAGAGGTTTCATGAAAAAAAGAAGAAAACTATTGGGGGATCAAAGAAAATCAATTAAATACATTGAAATAAACAAAACTATCAGAGAAAAAAATAATTCGAAAAATACGAGAACATTATTAAAGGCACAAAAAGAAGGTATTTTTGGAAAAAACACATTAAATGTCTAAGAACAAGACTAAGTAGATTTGAAAAAGACAAAATCAAATATGAAAATATGGTTCCAGAAACAACTTACAAAGGCGAAAACTAAACCAATAAAAGAAAAATGTACAAAAAAATTAACACTGCTAACTCAGAACTTGCTTACTTAGTTTTCACCTGTTCTACCCTACTGGGTGTAGAGGTTTTAATCTATCCATCAGCCCCCTTGGTAGAATGTTCTCCATTTCCCTCTGTCTCTGGCAATCGCCATTGCTTCTTCCCAATCAATTCCCCGCCTTGCCATGCTTCAGCGATCCACTTGTTCCAAGTTTTCCTCGGTCTTTCCCTATTTCTCTCTCCATACACACCCATGGCTCACACTCTCTTCACCACCCGTACGTCTGCCATCCGCACGAGGTTCCAGAACCATGGTAATAAGTTTTTCTCAATCTCCTCCAATTTTCCTCTAACGCCCAATCTCTCCCTTATCTCGGTGTTTCTCAGTCTATTCCACCATGTCACCCATTCAATATTTTGCAACTCCTTTTGCTGTTCAGATTCACTACTGTAATTTACTATAGGCACAAATTTTTATTTTGGTTTCTTAGCGATTTCCCTACTACAGAAAAAGGGTTTGTACATTGCAGCTCTAGTCGCACTGTTTATTCTGTTTGTTAGATCGTATTCTCCATTTTGCTGCTGCTTTAAGGTGACCCCTACATATTTTAATTTATCATATTTACGGTGTTCAGCCTTATATGAAGATACTCTAAGGATTCTGAAACCACCATATTATCTGTCTTACCCGCATCTATTCTTAAATCATTTCTTGTGAATGTCTGGTTCCGCGCGTCCAAATACTTTTGCAATTGCGCTTCTGTTTCCACCAGCAACATGTTTATTTCAATCGTTGCACGTTTATGCACACCTACTCTAACTCCTCGGATATTTTGATTCACTTCCTTGACCAAGTCATCGGTAAGGATGATAAACAATAGCGGGCTCAAAATACCATCTCGTCTAAGGCCCTTATTTGTTACAAATTCACTTAAGCTCCTGTTATTTTTTCGGATACAATTTCTACAGTTTGAGTACCGAGATTAGATTACCTCTATTAGGTGTTCATTAACTCCTTTATTCCGTAGGGCCTGCCATATTCGTATCCTGGGAACACGTCGAATGCCTTATGAAGATCCACAAAACACAAATATAACATATTTCTTCTTTCCAAGGTCCTTATCATGTCGCAACGTAAAAATAAGATCCTGTGTTCTCCTGCCTGCTGTAAATCCATGCTGACTATCATTAATTTCATTTTTCAGCACTTTTCTTAATCTTCGTTTTAGTATGCGTTCATATATTACTCGTTGCACTCAGAACTACAATCAGAAATTAGCAAATCAAAAATTAAAATGCAACATTAAATAATGCAAATTATTACATATGATATACATATGTAATACTATTTACTACATCTCATAACCTTTTACGTTTTTAGTATATACATATTTGGATTATTTATTTAAATTTATTCTAGTATCAATGTATCAAGAACTAAAGACGACTTTTTTGTTTCAGGTATGATCAAATTTCAGACTTCTAATAGAAGCACATCAAAATATACGTCTATGAAAGGTAAATAAAATTTTGTACCCAAAATCAAAGTTATATTTTTAATGGACCAGTGCCAGTTTAAGTAATTAAAAAAATATGTTGTTGTTATTTTAATTTTTACGAGGGTGATTCAGGAATTTTTTTCTCTCACTCTCACTCTGCGATATAATTCAATGGCGTTTACAAGAGACAAACATGAAATACCGTCTCACGACCTTAAAACCGCTGCTCTCTCAAAAGCACGTCAAAAAGCGCAAGGCCTGGACTGAAAAAAAACAAAGATCGCAATTGGACCAAAGTTGTTTTTTCTAATGAAGCGTGCGTGCGGTTCCCTGAAGTGTGCTTGGTCCACTAGCTATACACATTTCATCAGCGTACCCAATGAAGATGGGGGATGTTTCTATCAGCGCGGTTTTGGCTGTTTAGTGCGGTTCACCGAGAATTTGGACGCAAAAAAAATGGGCAAAATTGATCCGCATGGACTCTTAAAGTCGGTCACTATAATGTAAAAAAAAAATGAAAAACTTGTGTTTTAATAAGATAATGATCCCAAACATCGATCTCGTCTGTGCAAGTTTTGGAAAGGGGAAAATGGGATCTCGAGAATGGACTGGCCTTCACAATCTCCAGTTGCCAACTCAATTGAAAATTTATTGGGAATTATGAAATTAATAACTGCAAAACGATGTACGATTTGAGGCAGCTCTCCCTCGACTACGCGGGAAATTTGTACTACACATAAAAAAGATGAATCCGAGTAGGCTAACTAGACAAATAGTCGAATTTTATGAAAATAGGAGTAGAGCTAAAGTAGAAATAATTAAATAGATTGCTGCAATTAAAGAGGACCTAAGATCAGCAAATATAACACAAAGTGAAATTCTGGATAGAGGCTGTTTCAGACACAAGGTTAACATTTGGGAGGTTGACCATGTATTTGGGCTTCTTCTGGGAGTACATCCGGTTGCCAAAATCTCATTTGGCATCTTTGGTGCTTACTATGGCGAGGTTCGTGACTCTCTGAGAGAGATCAGTTTGCCGTGTGATATTTATCTCTTCTGGCCTCGGTCTTAGTTGGTAGCGATTGGCTGGCACTGGCGCTAGCTCCGCCGCCTGAGGCGCTTGCGACGTCTTTGTTTCCAGTCGTGCTCTGGATGTCGTGCTGTCTGGGTCTGCTGGTCTAAGAACGCTTTTCCACGTTGACGGCAAGTATAGAGCGTCAGCTCTCTTGTTTAGACTTCCTTTCTTTTCGATCTCTGTAGCTTCTCTGATCAAGCGTGTCCGAAAATATCGTTGTACTGGAACAAAATTGACGGCTCTACGGCCTACCAAAAATACATAAGAAAGACTGGAAAAAACTGGAACAATATCTCGCCAACATGATGCAACCTGCTATAGAAAGAGGCGATTCAAACGTCAAACATTCGGAATTTCAATTTCCCATTTAAATAACAGGATTTTTTTAACTTTGGAATTTTATAGCTCTTCAGCGATACATTACTATGGAAAGACTATTACATATCTTTGTAGGAAATTAAATTCGTTTCTTTTGTAGGAATTTTTCTTCAAAAAAGGTCTCATAAATTTTCAATAAATTTACTTTTCAAAAATTATTCGAGGCTAGGGTTGAATGAACAATAAATTTCTAATTTTTTCAATTTTTCGAAAATTGATAGTTTGCTTGAAAAATTGAAAAAATGTGAAAAAAATTATTATGCATTCCACTTTAGCCATCATATTTGATATGAAATAAAATATTAATATTTGTTATTAGTTTCATGGTTCCAGCTTATACCCAACTCATTTTTTGGAGTTGTACTGGTTTCTGCTCCAGATAGCTAACCATAATACATCATAGTAGTAATGAAAGAAATCAAAACTCAAACTTTTTTCACATTTTTGTATGTATAATAAGGCCTCTACCTTTCTGGACATTTAAATTTTCATTATGTAATAACAGCAAATAGAAAGTAATCCTTAATACTCTGAATAAGGAGGCTTAAAAGGCGTGTAAATATGAAACCGGAATTTTTGTATAGAAAATACACGTTTGTTGTATGAAAATGATATTCTGGCAGGTTTTCACGCAAAGCTTGATTCAAATCAATTATTTGTTGTCGGTAGCGTTCAATATTAACGGTTCCTTCAGATTTTAGTAGCTTATAATAGATCACACCCTTCTGATCCCACCAAATACAGAGCATTGTCTTCTGTCTATAGCGATTTGAGCTTGCAGTCGATGTCGATGGTTCGCCTGGAGTTACCCATGCTCTTTTACGCTTAGGATTCTCAAAATGTATCCACTTTTCATCACCAGTCACAATTCGATGGGGAAATGACTTTCTTTTGTACCTGGCGAGCAGCATTTCGCAAATGGTTTTTCAGCTTTCCTGCTGTCTTTCATTCATTAAGTTCATATGAAACCAATTTTCCCTACTTCTAGATCTTTCCCATGATGAATTGATCCGCGATTTGTAGTTGCGTTTGAGCGTCATCCTCGTCCAATAATGCTTGCAATTCGCTGCTTTGAAACTTTTTCAGTGAGCTTCCATGTTCTTCGTTTCTCACGTCAAAATCGCCACTTTTGATTTTTTTAAACCATTTAAAGCTCTATGATTTACCAAGAGCATCCTCACCACATGCTGTGACAAGCACTCGATGCGATTCTGCAGCAGCTTTCTTCAAATGGTAACAGAAAATCAATGCTGTAAGCTAATCGTAGTTTCCAGGCACAAAATTCGACATGTTCAACGCTATTACAGACTATGCTGTCGTATGAAACTTGTATTATTGTGAGTTGAAAATCTTTGTCAGATGTTAACAAGGAAATGGTGCCAATGACGCGGTTTGATGGTAACTACATTGACAGCTAGGGCCATCTATGGGCATGGATTCATATTTACAGACCTGGTATAGAAGCTATGGAAACAAATGCTCACCACTCTATAGAAAAAGTGGGGACTTCGACCCACCACAGGAAATGTCATCAATTTGTTTTTAATGATACCGAGTGGTCCAAAATAAATTAAAATGTCTTATTTTTGGTTTAACATTTTTTATTTCAGAATAAGCTAAATAGAATGAAGACAAATTGATACTTTGAGAATGAAAAAAGCATTATTTCAACTCAGTGTAAATTTCGTCAAATTTTTAGCATTTGAGATACACTAAGATGATCAAAGATATTATAAAAAGGCATTAATTTGCGAATTAGTTTCGGAAATTTATTGATTAAAAACGCCCCAATAAAAACTCTAATTTACAGGTTTGATAATAAATATTTGCTTTAGTTTTCTTACATTTCTTTAATTCTAAATGCGATACCTATTTTTGCGCTACCCTGTATTTGTATAAACAATGAATCGAGGTGTATAAACTTTTATTCTTGTTAGAAAGCAAGTGCAGGTTCAAAAATAAAGATATAACAAAATAAACTGAATGAATTGGGGGGGATGAGTTGGGTCTGATAGATCCATCAAATGTTATCGAATAAAGGAAAAAAAAGAACGATGAAAAAAATGGTCCAAATTGCCACTTCAATCGCCTAATTCCCCAATTGGCTGGAAACTTTCTACTAAATGAAATCAACTGGTCCGAACCTCGCAGGACATCTCAGTCAGAATCATTATCGATCAGCTACGTACGTACGGCGCTTAGGCGCGGAGGGTGATTGGAGACGGCAAGGGGGGTGGGTTGGAGGACAGAGCGACCCCATCTGCCCGTCCCTTAATCCAGACCCTTAATTGGACTATTGAGAAAACGGCGAGTCCTAATCCTTCGGCCCATTGATTCGCGGATAATGGCTGTTCCTTGGGAGGATAAGCAGATCTGTATTGTGTTTAGTTTGTGGCTTTGTTCGAGTTTTAGTTCATTAGTCGCGCGGGCTCCCGAACATGGCCGGGGCAAAACAACTGCGAAGGGAGCGGCTAATCCTGCGGCCGATGCAGCTCGAATACTGCGGAGTGGCGCCCATAATTCGACCGCTGCAATTAAGGCTTCTGAACTAGTTTCGGTTGCGGGGTGTGAGGCAGATCTCGAACTCTGAAAAATCCCCTTAATTTACCGAAACAAACCGATTTTAAACTCATCGAATTATGGGATTTTCAAGTTTATCACTTTCATTTCAGCTCAGCGCTTTTTTTTTATTTTAAAACTGTTTTCCACCTATTTGTCTAATTTATGATGAAACAGGTTATTTCTTAATTAAACTTTTCTTAATTAAACAAAATTATTATATAGAGAAATCATTCAAAAATTGAATAATTGCCACTGATGTCTTGAAACTAATATTACCTACATACTGGGCATGATGAGGGTGATCAGAGGACAAAGAAGTGAAATGAAAGAACTAATTGAAGTAAAGCTCCAATATACTTGATGATGTCATCAGTTCACGGTGCTCTCGGTATCAATTGTTGATGATTAAGATCAAGTAGTATATATTCTCAGTTTATTTTGGTCGACTTTTTGTCACATCGCCTTGCTATATGCTCTGCCCATCTCCATTTCAATTACTTTACTCGTCCAGTGATGTCATATACCTTCGTTTGTGCTCTGATCCATGAGCAGGCCCGTTTGTCCCATATTGTAATACAAAGCATAATCCTTTCCGCTCCCCTTTGTGCTACTGAAAGTTTTTGGGCTGATTGCAATCTGAGTGTCGATAAAAAAAATATCAGGTCGGGGTGGTCGAGTGTCTCAGTTTTGTTGCCTCGAGTGCACAGAGCACATTATATATATATATATATATATATATATATATATATATATATATATATATATTATTACACACATTATATATATATATATATATATATATATATATATATATATATATATATATATATATATATATACATATATATATATATATATATATATATATATATATATATATATATATATATATATATATATATATATATATATATACATATATATATATATATATATATATATATATATATATATATATATATATATATATATATATATATATATATATATATATATATTAGGTTTTTGCCGGTTATCGAATTGGTTCCTGTTGGGAGTTTGCTGACGTTTCGCCAAAATCTCATTTGGCATCTTCAGTGCTTACTGTCACAAGGACTTTCTGAGAATTTTTACAACATCCATCAATTTAGTCCGGGTTTCTTGATATATTCCATCTGTTTCCAGATAACACCAAAGAAAGAAGTAAGGGGCGACGAGATTCGGAGATCTTTAGGGTGATCTCAGATTTCTTTTTTTGGAAATTATTTGATTATGGAAATGTCCCTTCAAAATCGTCCTTGTAGCCATTGCAGTATAGATCGTAATACTATCCTGACAAGTAAAAATTTTTAACCATCATATGGAGAGGCATTTCATGAATGCTGGAAATCATGTGAGTGAATCTCTTACATTACGCGGATTTTGTATAGATGCATACGGAGATTTCGTTTTAATATACATAGGACTTTTTAATTATTCCCCAGAGGGCAGAGCGTTGTAGGGTTGATATTCTTAGAAACTTTTCCTTACACGTTGAATGTTTTCAGCTGATGTTGCTGTTTGTGGTCGGTCTTGTTTTGTAGCGTTACCCACAGACCCAGTCTTCAAAGATGTGACTGCGTATTGTGCTTGGAGGGAGTTAAAATAATGCGTTTTTTATTTCCATGAAATTATTTTTGTGTTCTTAATTTAACACCTTCTTTTTGATCTTTTTTCACCATTACTAGTTTTAATTTTGCACATTTCAATCGGTTCATTTTTCTAGGAGTACGCATTCCACAGGTTGGGAACCTCTGATTTAATCGATAAGCAGAAAAACGTGATAGTACCTTTTCAGTGCCGTTCTAGTTATATAAAAATATCATAGAAACATTATGAAACATGGAGTACTAAAGAGAATTCATGACCAGAACTTTTTCGAATTCAATATTACACACAAGCCAGATTCTTTGAGGAGTACACCGGTTGCGATTTTCCGAATTCGATCTGAATTTGGCAGGCAAGTGGCATCTAGTGATCTTTATTACACAACAAGCAAACGAAACAAGAGTGTACGCATTTTTTTGTCAAAAAACACTATCATTCTACTTAACCATCTACCATATTCTTTTGACTTGTTGTGTTCCTTAAGGTTACACTTCCAGCATTGAAATGATTCTCAAAGGTCCTCCTTCGGTTACAGCCCGAGCAATTTTAAAAAAATGATGAAAACTACATGTTTGTGCATATTGTTTCACGAATTGAAAAACATATTAGGGTTTTTCCGGGATTACATCCGGTTGTCGAATTGGCCCCCGTTGGGAGTCTGCAGATGTTTCACGAAATACTCATTTGGTATCTTTGGTGGTTACTGTCGTGAAGTTCGTGATTTTCTGAAAAGCATCGGTTTCCCGTGCGTTTTTATGCGTTCAGTCCTGGGTCTTAAGCGGTAGCGATTGGCTGGCGCTGGCGGTAACTCCGCCCCCTGAGATGCTTTCGTCGCCTTTATTTCCACTGGTGCTCTGGTTGTCGTGCTTTCTGGATCTGTTCCTCTAAGAACGCTCTTTCACTTTGGTGGAAAGTGTGGAGCGTCGTCCCTCTTGTTTAGACTTCCTTGTGTTTCGACTTCTATAGCTTCTCTGATCAGGCATGTGCGAAACTGATTTATGTTAGCTATTTCTTTGCATCGATTAAAGCTTATTTTGTTTGTCTTGTTTCTAGTTGGTGCCAATTCAAACGTTGTTTTGAACACCGAAGAATATATAGAGAAAATGGGGGATCTACTGAGTGACCCTTTTTATAATCCAACAGCCAGGGATTTCGCAACATATCTGAAAAAAACAACAAAAACCAATATCATGGACTCACTCATAGACCCGGAAACCTAGAAGAAACTCATCCCTAGAGAAAAGTCTAGCAGTTGTCTCAAAACTCTACAACCTACCAAAAATACACTAGGAAGGTGCATCTCTACGACTTATGACTCCAACCTCGAACTCCCCGCTCCAAAGGCTGGAAAAATATCTTGCTAATATCATGCAATCTGCTATAGGAGTCGACTCCTACGTCAAAAATTCGGAAGAATTCACGCATATCCTCAACAGCACATTATTTAACAAAGACGATATCATCGCAAGTTTTGACGTAAAATCACTATACCCCAGCTTGCCAATAGACGAGGCTTTAGAACTAATTACAGAGAACTGGACCTTCGAAGACATCGTTCTGGATCTTGCAAAACATTGTTTAACGAACTCCAATTTCTTATTCGACAAAAGATTCTACCGATAGACAGAAAGCGTAGCAATCTATTCCTCCCTCTCTCCTGCTGTGGCAAACCTATTAATGGTCTATTTTGAAAAGCAAACAAATCGAAAAGTCATTAGGAAAACGGGGCTCTTAAACTTCCTAGAACATCTAAACTTCCAACATCGAAATATACAGTTCACACTAGAAAGTGCAGAAGAAATCAAACTACTTCTAGTCAGTAAATAGTTTCTTCTAGTCGCAAAATAACAGAAGAACGCCTACGACATACGATAAACAGAAAACCAACACACTTACACCACCACCCTACTGAAATTCAAGCAGTAGCAAACACCCTAGTTTCAAGATCCATTCCAGACATCCAGACAGCACGACCGGAAACATACACCAGGCAAGCACCTCAAGGAGTGAAGGCAGTGCCAGCTAATCGCTACCGACAGGTTAGAACAGATAAATATCGCACAGGAAACCGATTATTCTCAGAAAGTCACAAACCACATTGGTCCCTGTTAGGAGTTTGCTGACGATTCGCCAAAATCTCATTTAGCATTTTCGGTGCTTACTGTAACGAGGTTTGTGACTTTCTGAGAATAATCGGTTTCCCGTACGATATTTATCTGTTCTGGCCTGTCGATAGCGATTGGCTGGCACTGCTGTCTGGGTCAGTTGGTCTAAGAACGAACGCTTTTCCACGTTTGCGGCAAGTGTTTACACTTGTGGCGTCGTCCCTCTTGTTTAGAATTCCTTATGTTTCGATTTTAATAGCTTCTCTGATCAGCCGTGTCCGAAAATGATTTATGTTGGTTATTTCTTTGCACCCATCAAAGTTAATTTTGTGCCCTGTTTCCAGTTGGTGTTGGAACAATGCCGATGTTGTTTGCTTATTCCGGATGCTTGTTTTGTGTTTCTCGATTCTAGCCGATATTTTTCGGTTACAGCCTGAGCATGGGATGCGGTAAACTCCTTGATTTTTCAGTCTGACTTTTGTCTTTCGGGTTTCTAAAAGACGCGCCTATTGTTCGGTAGGGTTTGTTTGCTGTTCTTATTTTGTGTTTTATTAAAAGTCTTCCAATATGGTCTGTTGTTCCTTTGATGTATGGCAATATTGCGCTTAACATATCTGGAGCTTGTTCTGCTGTTTTTTGTGTTTAGTGTTGTTCTATTGCTCGGTTGATTGTCCTTTTTGAGGAGCCCTTTTGCTTTAGAGTATTCGATATGTTGTTGAGTTCTGCCTGCTATGCATCGTTGTTCATAAAGCAGATAGATCTTGAAATTAGGGTGTTTGCTACTGCTTGGATTTCAGTGGGGTGGTGGTGTGAATGTGTTGAGATCTGTCTGTGTGTGTTGGTTTTCTATTTATCGTATGTCGTAGGCGTTCCTCTGTTATTTTGTGACTAGAAGTCATTTGATTTCTTCTGCACTTTCTAGTGTGAACTGTATATTTCGATGTTGATCTGCAAGCTTCGGTGGTGGGCTCCGAATTGATCGGGCGTGTTAGCGAGCGCGCTGATTATCATCGGGGCAGACAACAGTGGCTGTTGGCAGATCAGCAGCGAAGGTCTGATCTGGCCTAGGGAGAGGGCATCCCCGAAACGCCGCTTGGTCAACGGCGTTTCAAACCTAACCAAGATAATAGCTTTAGCCCCAAAACTGGAGAAGCATTGATGCACTGGGATTGGCAGCATCACCAAATCCATCTATCCCGAGCTACTAAACAACTGTAACAACATCAACAGTGTATTATAACATCAATCAAAGACCGGAATAACATCAAAAACAAAGAGAATACGTCAGAACATCAACCACGGAATAAGAATCAAGGAAGAAATCAACGGGTTCACACACGCCAGCCAAGAAGAAGATGAAGAACACTAATTCAAGAATAAACTTCCACTGAATTTGTCCCTTGCGGGGCAAATTCGGAGCAGTATCCCCTTTTCCATCAGGTTCGATTAATCTCGACCTAATAACGTGAAAGGCACGGTTAACCACGCCCTAAGGACGGCGACTAAAATCCACCGATTGCGACTGACGCGAAACAGACGCGATCGGCAAACAATAGAACAAAAGTAAGGGCCCCAGGGTCAACTTGTAAACCAGGAAAGCAGTAGTAGTAGGAGTAATGCTTCTCAGAAAATCACAAACCTCATGACAGTAAGCACCAAAGATACCAAATGAATATTTGGTGAAACATCTGCAGGCTCCCAACGGGGGCCAATGCGACAACCGGATGAAATGCCGGAGAAAACCTAATATGTTTTTCAATCCGTAAAACAATACGCACAAACATGTAGTTTTCATCATTTTTTAAAAATGCCTCAGGGTTCGCCAAGTCAAAAGAATATGGCGGATGGTCAAGTAGAATGACAGTGGTTTTTGACAAAAAATTGCGTACACTCTTGTTTCGTTTGCTTGTTGTGTAATAAAGATCACTGGATGCCACTTGCCCGCCAATTTCAGATCGAATTCGGAAAATCGTTACCGGTGTACTCCTAGTAGTAGTACAAAGAGCCTAGCTTGTGCGTAATATTGAATTCGAAAAAGTTCTGGTCCTGGATTCTCTTTACTACTCTATGTTTCATCATGTTTCTGTAATATTTTTACATAACTAGGTAGTTAGTTATTTTTACATAACTAGGTAGTTAGAACTAGATACCTAGTTAACTAGGTTCCCAACCTGTGGCACGCGTACCCCTAGAAAAACAAACCCATTGAAATGCGCAAAATTAAAACTAGTAATGGTGAAAAAAGATCAAAAAGAAGTAGTTAAAGTAAGAACACAAAAATAATTTCATGGAAATGAAAAACGCATTATTTCAACTTCTTCCTAGCGCACAATACGCAGTCACATCTTTGAAGACTGGGTCTGTGAGTGACGGTACAAAACAAGACTGACCACGAACAGTAACATCAGCTGAAAACATTCGACGTGTAAGGGAAAGTTTCTAAGAATATCAACCCGACAACGCTATGCCCACTGGGGACAAACAAAAGTCTTGTGTATTTTAAAACGAAATCTCCGTATGCATCTATACAAATTATGTAAGAGATTCACTCACATGATATCCAGCATTCAAGAAATGTGTCTCCATATGATGGTTAAAAATTTTTACTTGTCAGGATAGTATTACGATCTATTCTGCAATGGCTACAAGGACGATTTTGAAGGAACATTTCCATTATCAAATAATTTCCAAAAAAAGAAATCTGAGATCACCCTAAAGATCTCCGAATCTCGTCGCTCCTTACTTCTTTCTTTGGAATGATCTTAAACAGAGAGTCTACATTAATAAGTCTTAAACCCTAGATCAGCCAAAAGATAATATTCGGGCGGAAACAGAGGGAATATATCAAGAAACACGAACAAAGATGATGGATGTTTTAAAAAGAGAATCAGCTTGTGAACGCAAAAATGGCTTCCATTCAATATACATTATTTTTCGAAAATAATTTCTCGAGAATAAAATATCCAGAAATTGTGCTTTCATAATAAATTTTTACTTTAGTTTTCTTACACTGTTTTCAATTTTAAATGGGATTATTGCGCCACAATGTATTTGTATAAAAAAGAATAGGAAAATTTCCATTTAAAATTTGATTCACATTAACAAGAACATTTTAATTGAATTTTAATAACTCACTTAATTATACAGGACTACGAAATATAAAAAAAAATAGTGTAGCCGAGACTTAAACGTAATTTTAAAGTATAGTGCCTAGCAACACTCTCAGTAACATTAAATTGTCAAAAGTACGTACAGTTTTTAATCTACTCATATTGATAATATTTTCTTCTCAGTAGCCATTTATTTTTTTTATTTTTGATGATTGTTCAATTAAAAAGTTAGTAAATAAAATCTGGAAGATGTCATCGTCAAAACGATCGTGTTTAAATGACCCGAACACTTTTTGTTACTTTTATGGTAAGTATACGGTGAAAAAGTTTCGAAAATCTCTATTCAAATTTGTGCAAAATACATATTTCGCTTACTTTAAATTGAAAATCAAAGACTTTGATAAATCATGGTTTCCAAACAATGTTTTAAAATGTGTAATGAGCATTACTTTTAATAAAATATTAAAAATACAGCGTTAGGTACTAAAGAGAAAATAATTTTGCCTCCATTGCACATAAAATTGGGACCAATTAAACAGTATCTCAAAGCATTGGATAAAAATGGTTCCTGTTTTAATTATATATCGAGAAAATTTCTTGGTTTGAGGAAGGAGAAACTTAAGGCTGGCATTTTCGATGGACCGTAAATTAAACTTTTTATGAAAGATAACCATTCCGTTCATTCAATGAATGATATAGAATCATTAACTTGGTTAACTTTCGTCAATGTTGTAAAAAATTTCCTAGAGAATTATAAGTCAGAAAAGTATCGCGAATTGCTGCAAAACACGCTGGAAAAAATCAAAAAGCTTGGATGCAACATGGCCATCTAAGTTTACTACTTCCACAATCATTTGGACAAGTTTCCGGACACCCTTGGCTTCGTACAGTGAGGAACAAGGGGAGCGATTTCAACAGGACATACAAACTATGGCAGAAATATACCAGGGTCAATGGGATGAACACATGTTGGTTGATTACTGCTGGAGTATCATGCGTAAGTACATGAAAGGAAGTCTTTCGAAGAAATCACGAAAAAGAAGCTTTGTCCGTGTTCAAAGATGTAACAAACGGGAAAAATATGAAATAATCGCATTTTTTCGACACTTATCATATCTCAAAAATTACACATATATTTCCAAAAAAATATGTACCATTAGAACCAGCATAACGAGCATATTCAAAAACATCTTTAGTCTTTCCGGCTCCAAATCACCAAAGCCACTGTATACCTACATTTCATCGTATATAGAAAAAAATCCACACCGTACAACAAACAAATCTCTCCTAGAAAATTAATTATAAATAAACTCCATTACATCACAAACTTGAAAAAAGAAAAGTCCCAACAACATAATGTGTCTTTTTGTTTGTCTTCGTCCGTCCCGCTCCTCCTCATCTGCCATGGAAGTCTTTCAGGGCTGCGACTCGCCCGGTCTCATCAGTCTTCGGAAAAATAACCTCCCAACTTCAATAATGCGGGTCGCTTTCATAAAAATTACACTCCCCTCCGGGCATATTCAACTTTTGTCCTCCTTTTCGCCACGTTGCCGATCGATACGTTCAACTAGTAATATTATCGTTCGGAAAAATATGTTCGTCGCTTCGCAAAAATTAATTACCCAAAGACAGTCGGAATCGAGGCGGATGTTTCAAACTGGAAGGAAGACAGTTCGATTTTACTTTTTTTTTGTTTGAGAATGATGAATATTAAGTTAGGACGTCAATAAGCGTGTTTGTTTAGCTGTCGTGTTGTTGAATATGCATTCATTGTTGAGATTTTCCATTAAATGTGTTTGTTTCTTTTTATTTCAGTGGAAGAAGAAACAAAAAGAAAATAAAACAAGTTTCAGTAGAATCACCAGACTGAGTTTATGTCTCTTTTTGCGCTATTGCAATAAAAGTATGTCAACGTAGAATACAAATATTATTAATTTAAACTTAGTTCGTTAGAAAATTTTATTTAAATATTTTTCAGTTTCAGTTTTTTCAAATCCATATAATTATTTAAGAAAGGATATGTTTCAGGCAATGAATTAGAGCTTATTAGTGGACTAATCTGCATATTTTTTAAATAATCCGGTGGTCCGGAGTCCAGCATTTATCGTAACCCTTTTACAATTTTTTATCGCTCACAAAAATTATTTTTCAATAACAAAATGTATATATCTAGTTGCATAAACAGCAATTTCAAGAGTGATATCATTAGTAAATTGACAGATAAAACTAAATATCAGATTTGATTCAAAAGGTTTTTTACTCCAAACTTACTTGAAATAAAGGTCCATATTCCGTTCATTCCACCTGCAATATTCTCAATTTAGGCACGTTTTGTTTGACTTAGATAAATATAAACGGTCTATCTTATTATTCATTTCCATTTTAATAAGGTAAAACCGGCACACAATTGGGCTTTAGAACATGTTTTTTTGTCATAAATGGAAAGATCATATATATCATTATTATTATTATTATTATTAACGTATGGGCCCTGGTGGACCACGCGAAGTACAATTAGAGACTACGCTATGAGCTTTTTTCCTTTCGTCAGACCAAGTTGTTCCAGTCTTCCTACATTTTTCTCGCTTGTCAACCTTCCAAACGTTAACCTTGTATCTGAAACAACCTGTATCCTGAATTTCACTTTGTGTAATATTTGCTGATCTTAGATCCTCTTTAATTGCAGCAATCCATTTAATTATTTCTGCTTTAGCTCTACTCCTATTTTCATAAAATTCGACTGTTTGTCTAGTTAGCCTACTCAGATTGATCCGATTTTTATATATAAATTTATATATAGTTTATATATATATATATATATATATATATATATATATATATATATATATATATATATATATATATATATATATATATATATATATATATATATATATATATATAATTAAAATAAAGTTAAATCAAAATGAAAATAAATTTTTAAACCTAGTACCGATGACACGCCGACAGTTTCCGAAAAGAATCGGAACAATTGTGACCTCACAAAGGTACCGAAGGCCAACCGGTTCGGCTCGAGGCAATTGGGTTACTTATATTTTCCGTACAAAAATCTAAATTTACTTTCGCGCTCTTTCTGAACAGAGGTTCCGAAAAAATCGGAGCTTCGGGTATTTAAAACAATATATTGACCTTAGTCATTGTTTGTTGCTATATCTTTGGCTGCATATGTTGGTTTGCCATCGATTTGAAAACACACTTGCTTTAAATTGTTATTTAGGCTTTCGCTGAGGGTTTTCTACTTTGTAGTCATATATCTTTACATAAGATATGGAGGCTCAAAGGTAAGTTCAGAATGAAATCAGATTAGGGTTCCTTTTGTTTTTTGCATTCGTTTTTAGATTTTTATATTATTATATACTTTTATTTATATTATTTAATTCAAGTAGGGATAACAAATTAACATACCAAATTTATAAGAAGAAATATTTCTGTGTATCCGCAAAGAATCTACATGTAGCAACACAATCGAAGGTAGTAACAATGAGAAAGCCCTACAGGATCGTCAATTTTGTAGGATAGGAATAATAATATTCAAGAATTAGACAAGAACAAAATTCGATTACCGATTTGGAAGGTAATCTTATATAAAAAGTCTTATACTTATGAAAATTTTACAGGATAATCTAATTTGTAGATGGTCGAAGAGTACACAAATTTGTATGATCAGTTGGGTGAACACCAAATAATTGAGGACTGGCAAATCAGTTTTCCATGAAATCAAAACAAACATCTGAAGGAGAATGCCAAAAAAAACAAAAACAGATAAGCAAACCTACTATCCAAACAAAAACTAAAAAAAATGCTATATTATATTTTAAATAAAAACAAAACAGTTAAAATATTTAGTGTTTTTCAGGTTTTTGCTACATTTCATCTATTGATTGAACATATTCATTTGATAGGGTATGTTTAAGCATAGGTTAGAAATTTATTAGAGGCATTGAAGACTGATGGTAGGCTGACAGTGATTTTCTAGTGGGCAAACTTTAACAGGAGAGTCCCACACTTCGACTTTAAGTTTTCCATTAAAAAAAATGGTTTAGGTGCCTTTTCTTATTTAGGAAATGTTTGGCTAGTCATGCATTAGAGTTAGTTAGCAGCCATATTTATTTACATTTGCAAATATTATTAAATCAACAGTTTAATGTGGTAGTTTGTAAAACATTTAAGGCGAAAAATCGCCATCATTTTAAAAATAGTAAAAACCTTAATCAAATAATAATGTAGTATCAGTGAATTTTTTTTTTAAATATCGTTAATAGGGTTTAGTGTGATGATTTGAAGAATATGTGTGGTTTTAAAACTATTGCAAACTTCAATGAATGCAATCAAACAAATATGTATATAATGTTGGGTAGAGATTATTTTATTCTGAATTTATTATTAATGTAGTTTATATATTAGAATCTACTGAAATATATTATCCATATTACCCTAGGTGGGGGAAGTTTTATGTATACTTAACAGTGTATTTTTATTCAAATAAAACTAGTGATTTAAACAGTATGTATGTTTTGTTTTTCTAATTCTGATTTATGATTTATATTGTTTTTTTGTTCAAAAAATAATTACAAAACTAGAAAATATCTTTTTGTTACTCAATATTTAACATTTTTTTTCTGTAGTTGTTGGATTTTTCAGTAGGACAGCATTGCTCAAAATTTCTGTAATTATGTGTAATTATGTCATTGTGTAATTATGTCATACCACAGCATTTGTTTTATGTTATTTGTTGATTAAGAAATTTGATTATATCAACTACGGTATAGAGTGTAAGGTACTATATGAATTTTAGTAGGTTTAGTTTTGATTTTAGCATTAATTTACTTTCTTTAAGACATAATAATCTTTTAATTTTATTTTTGACTCCTGCATGTTTTTGATATAAACTTTAATATTTTTATTTTAATTTGTATATAGTTTGCTGTTTAATAAATTTTTCTTTTATATTTTAATAATGGGATGGCGGGGAATGGGAATAATTCCTATTTTAGGCGGTGAAAATTATTTAGGACAATTTCTTATTTTTTATTTAATAATGATGTAGAGCATAATCAAGAAATACGATTAAGGGTTGTGGAAAAAATTTAAAATGAATGGGAAGATTATGAATCCGTTATAGTTGGAGATACATCGTATAGGCGGCCTATTAGAAGCGCGACAGATTATGAAGATCTGCAGTCCTGGAATGGTGAATATGCTGGTCATGTTGAATTATGTTGTATTGCTTAGTTATTTCTCAATTATTTGTTTAGGGTGTATAGGCGGGATAATAATGAAAGTCAAGTCTATGATACAGGAAATATTATTTGCAGTCTACTCTTTTCAGGCAATCTTGATCGGATTCATTATAGTGTTTTCAATTTTCGTCCTACTAATTGCAGGAAATGAAAATTCCGGTTCTCTTTATTTTTCCATCTGTAATGTATTTCAACAAAATACAAGTTTGAGTTGAATTTTGATACTGAAACAAATATTTCTCTGAAAATTGTACCACAAAGAAAAAAAGACGCACAACATCGAATAATTTCAAATTGTTATTTGTATCACTTTCCAAAACTTCATTTATCTGTTTTAAAATCTTCATTTTATTCTCATCTGTGCATTTCTTACTACAGTTCCATAGAACTATCATAAATATCTTCGTTTCTTTTATTCTCAATTAGCTTATTACTATATTTAATTATATTTGCTTCATTACTAAACAAGAAAAAAATCCAATACAGTGAAACCATTTCATGTAATGCCGTCTCACCTTTCTACACCTAAATAGCACAAAATACATTTAATTAATTCTGGTTTTCTTTCTTTTGTATTTATTTTTTATAATAGTTTATTAATCCTTGTCATCCTAAAGGGTTAGAGGAATTTAAATCAATTGCTTTTTGGAAAGCTTTTTGTGCTTGTTCAACAGGACCAACTTCTTGCAAGGAAAATCCGAGAAATAATAATGCCATAAAATTGGTCTTATCCTCTCTAAGAATGCTCTGAAATTATAAAACATTCTTTTAAAAATAAACTATGTTTAAGAAATAATTTTAGAACCTTGGAAAGTTTCAGAGAATGTTCAAAATCTTTTTTCTCGATTGCTTCTCGAGTTTCTTTTAACAGAGCTTTAATATCTTTCATGATATAATTCATAAATCATAAAAATAATGTATATCCTAAATCATAAATACAAATCTTTATAATATTCTATTTGGAATATAATGTAAGGTTAAGTCTTCCTGTTTTTTCCTCTTCGTCACAAAACATCGCGAATGTGTTATATTGGTTGCCTAAAAGTTGTCTTATTTGTTTATATTGTTCATAACTCACTGGTAACTCCATCCCTAATTCATGATATTGTGGATTACTTTGTATTTAATGTTATCATTTAACTAAGCTCTAGATAACTCTCTTCTTCATCTTTAAATTTAACAACACTTTGGTTGTAAATTCTAATCTAAAATTTTCACTTTATTATTAATTTATGGTTTCGCTAACACTGTAACTTTGTTAGAATTTGTGTGAAACGCGTCAAACGTTAATCATAAAGCTGACATTTTGAGAAAAAAACCTTTTATTAAACAGTTGTGATGAATCTCCATGGTAGAAGCCAACACAATCCAAAAGTGAAAATGTTACTTTCCGAAAATTTAAAATGATAGTCTTCACGTTTATATTTAACTGCCTACATAATAATGCTTCTAAAATAAATATTGTTCTATTAAAATAATTAAATACTTAATATATTTACTTATTCTCATTCAAGAATATCACCAAAAAGATTAATTATATTTCTAATATCCTTATCTCTTGTTTTTTAACAATATTCGAAATTGTTTTGAACTTTCGACTTGTTTACAAGGAGACATTTACCTTGTGGACTTAGGTCTATCGCCTGGTTTAACTTTGCACTCAGTTTATATTCTCACATCCTTTTTGCAACAGTACAAATAATCAGAGGTTTTTGTAATATGTTCATTAAATAGCCAGACAGAATAATAGAGCATGGCTTCTTTAGTTAAAGGTAGAGATTTTTAATTGAAATTATTAATTAAACTATCTTCCTGATTCTGATCACTTCCAGGTGTTTTTATTGTTGGGGAGAAAAGAACATCATTTGGTACCTATGGAGGTAAATTGAAAGATGTCTCTTTAACTGAATTACAAACTATAGCATCAAAGGCTACTTTGGCTTCTGCTAACATTCAACCAGAATTAGTTGATTCAGTTATTATTGGAAATGTTAAGTCCTATATTTTACATGCGAAAGAAACTCATTTGGATATTTTGGCCTTTGTTGCTCGAATAAAAAGTTTAAATCAACTAATTTTCGTACTCTTAATGAAATGAGAAGTTGATCCCTAATGATGATGATTTATTAAATAATTTTATGGAATATATTCATCATTGTAATAATTCTTTATCCTTTGTCTCTTTTGGTTCAAATATACAACTACCTTCGGGAAAGGGACTATACAGTTTTAGAATTCTTGATACAGTGTATCACAACATTTTTTTCTTTGTACCCCTTAAAATTCAGGTTCAGCTTCTTACGGTCAACTATATATAATGGGTTTATCAGAAGGAAACCAAATGAGACTTCCACATCCAGCAAACAGTTATCTACACAAGGATATTCTAGAATGTTTGAATAATATTCTGTGTCAACATAATCCTTATATGCGATCATACAAAACAATGCATCAAAAGATTTGTGAGGAAATAGAGCTAGCTCTAAAAGAAAATCGAAAACCTTTAAATTTTGTTATGCGATTTTATCATGAGCTTCAATTAGATCATCGACAATATAATCATCCCACATGTTCCGAAGTAGCAGCTTTATTTGAATCGGTGGATGGGACCCCTCCCTGTCATAGGCATATTGCCGTATACCCAAACGAGGGAGAATTAAAAAATATTGATAATGATAATATGCATTAGTATCTTATATCGTACGTACTTATATGGCCATGTAGGAAGCTAGACTGGCATATTTCTATACTAACTAGCGGTGGGCAAAAACTAAAGCACGTCATACTATTTCAATGCGAGACATTCTGAACACCAGATGTTTTTTTAAATTTTATCTATAATCTTTTGTGGCCGGAAGTAGATAATAAATTATTGCGTTTAATTAACCACAAAGAAATATTTGTTGGAGTACAAACTTTTTAATATACTGTCGAGTTCCAAAAGGCAGATTTACACTTATTATTAACTTTAAAAGATAACTATTAATTTCGGGAAATTTCGGATATTGATAAATATATATCTGCAGAAATTCTGGACTTCACTAACAAAACATTATATATTTTAGTTAAGTCACGTATGGTGCACGGCCCTTGTGGTTATCTGAACCAACAATCAGTTTGTATGGTTGAAGGTAAGTGTACAAAGGTATTTCCAAAAACATTTACACACGAAACAAAGCGAATTGTTAATGGTTATCCTCTCTATCGGCGAAGATATAATGGCAATGGTTAATAAGAAATTAAATATCACTAAATATATTGAAATTGATAATCGATACATAGTTGCATACACTTTATTTCTAGTAATGTAATTCCCAGCTCATATTAATCTTAAACTGTGTGTAAGTGTTCATAGTACAAAGTCATCCTTATCAGTCATCATTCAGCCATTGTCGATCCACTGCAGGATGAAGGCCTCTCCAGCATGCTTCCAACTCGCAAGGTTCCGAGCTTTCCTCTGCCATTCGAGTCCAATATACTTGATGATGTCATCGATCCGTCGTCTTTTAGGTTTTCTTCGTGTATGCTTATGATCAAGCGGTATCCATCCCAGGATTGCTTTGGTCATCACATCATGTCGCAATATGACCTGCCCACTTCCATTTCAATTCCTTTACCTTTACAATGAGGTCACATACTTTCCTCTGTTCACTGATCCACGTGCAGGGCTTTCTGTCCCGCTTTGTAATGCCAAACAAACATACACTTTCCATTCCCCTCTGTGCTACCTGAAGTCTTTGAATTGATTGTAATGTGAGTGTCCATGTTTTCCTTCCGTATGTCAGAACAGGTAGCACAACCCGGGAGGTACCACCTTCCAATGAAATCCTTTGATATATGTGACTGAAGATATTCTTCAGCAAATTCTTCAGAAAATTCTTTTCAGCAAATTTGTTAAATATAATCTGACTTTTTTTCAGATTTATTTTCAAGCCAAAGGGTTCTCTCACCCTCTAATACCTCTTCAAGGCAGGCTGAGAAAAGAACAGGGGATATTGAGTCACCCTGCCACACACCTCGGTTCTATAATGATTTTAACTTCAAAATCATCCATGTGAACTGTCGCTGTAGCTTCATCATACATGGATCTCAGTAGGTTTACATAGGCTTTGTCTATCCCTTGGTTAAGTAATGGTTTACTTTGGTTTGCCTTGATATTAAGTCAGATGCCTTTTCATATTCAATAAAAATCAAGCACAATGGCATGGTGTATTCATTGTGCCTTTCTATGGCCTGTTGGATGACCTGATCCATTGTACTCAATCCACTTCTCAATTCTGCCTGCTCTCTTGATTGTGCGTCATTCAGTTCTTAATATTCTTTTAGATGTTATCTTGGTGAAGACCTTGTACAATACTGATAGAAGGCTTATTGGGCGATAGTTTTTCAAATTCTCCTGTGTTCCTTTTTTATTAAGAAGTATCACTTCAACGTTTTTTCAATAGGTTGGGTATTTTTTGTCCCCTGAGGTATTTTGAGTTCAATTTTGTCAGTATTTTATGTAAAGTTTGACCCCCAGCTTTCAACATCGCAACTGTTACACTGTCTTTACCTGAAGTCTTTCCATTCTTCATCACTTCTATAGCATTTGCCACTTCATCCAACAGGATATATGGTACTTGTACAATTTTGTCAGTATTTTATGTAAAGTTTGACCCCCAGCTTTCAACATCTCAACTGTTACACTGTCTTTACCTGAAGTCTTTCCATTCTTCATCACTTCTATAGCATTTGCCACTTCATCCAACAGGATATATGGTACTTGCTCTTCCGTGGTTTTGCTCTCTTTAACTGGTTCTGATCATTATATAACTTGAAATAAAATCTTCTGATAACCTCTAACATTTCCGTACGTTCCCTACACACTGTGCCATCCTCACGCAATAAGGCATACATTTGTGTCTTTTTAATTCTCAGCTTGTGTTTGGCTTTGTTTATTCCCTTGTTTTCTTCTAGTGTTTTTTGCACTGGCTGCATGTTGAACCGACGCGTTTCTTCTCGAATACGTTTTCTTATAATTTTGTAAAGTTCAGCTTTGAGAAGGATATACTTCATCATGATGAAGAGTCAACATATTTGAATACCCGCTACGTCAATTTCAGTGAAGCTACCTACAGAATATTCTCCTATCCAATGCATGAACAATCTCATGTATATTCATATATATATATATATATATATATATATATATATATATATATATATATATATATATATATATATATATATATATATATATATATATTAAGCCTCTGATTATTTGATAATTAGAATTACCATACTGCCTCTTGGAATGTTTAGCTGATTTATATTTTAAGTTATTCAATCTTTGTATTCGTATACTTATTTTTGATATATGCTTTTTAGTTTTGAAATTTTTTTAGAATATAGTTTAGTATGAAAATACAGTTGGCAAGTAGAGCATATTAAAAATATTCAAGAAACAAGGAAAAACATTTTTTTTTCTTCGTTATACCAGGTTTTTCCATGCGGATTTTTGCATCCAATTAATTGAAGGTAATCAATTAACAAAATACCTTTTGCATCCCAAAAAATTGATGCCATAACCTTTTTGGTCAGTTTTGACCACTTTGGCTGCTGCTTCGGAGCTGATCAACCGGGCTCAGTCCACTCTGCGGTTTGTTCCGGATCAATCATCCAGGCTTATAATACGACCACGTTGAAACTCACCTGCTCACTTACAAACTATTGTTTCTGAAGGAGCAGACTGCTCTAATACATTTACTATTTCACTATCAATTTTCATTGCCTTTAAACCTTTTTTTCAAAAAATTTAATCACTGCACGATTTTCAATATTTTTCATTTTAATAACACTGAATAACACTGATACGTTTACTTTAAGCTGCAGTTCTTGTATGAATGTGTTCTTGTATGTGTTCATATGAAGGATGAAGCTTCAAAATGTAGTAGATTATGTTATATATATATTACTGCTTTTTGGGTGTTTCTTCGCGAAATTTTCTATTAGCCTAGTACACTGGTGCAATACTCAATGTGCTCAATATGCTCGTCACGTAACTTTCTCAAAGAATATTTAACTCTGGCAATAAGTAAGTATAAAATACTGGCAATAAGTAAGTATAATTGGGTTTATCTATTTTTTTTTAATTAGAATACGAAGTTAAAAATGACAAAAAAATTACGTTGGGGTTAAATTTCAAACTGTTGATTATTAATTCCGTTTTGTACAATTGTCTGGCAGAAAACAGTCCCTTTTTGGTAGGTAATATTCATCCAATATAGTGCTTCGAACCGCTACGTCAAGCAAACAACAATTCCATTAAAGTAATTATGGCGAGCTAAGAGAAACATCTTGGCAAAAACCGCAGAATAAATTAAATTGCTCCGACTTGGGACCGAATGTCTTGGTTCAATCTTCGTTGTTGATGATGCAATAAAATATTCCATAACGCTTTTCGTTAATTTACAGACGTTTCTAGTCAAATAATTCAAGCAATGTTAAAAAAAACTACACTAGTTACTGAAATTTAAATTTCAGACAGTATGTTTTATTAGTGATAATAGTACAGTCTAGACCGTGAAATGTTCAAGAAATAAGGTTCTGGTTGGCTGCTCCTACTCGAATTAACATAATGTTCTAGTTTAAGGTTATTTTGTCTTTGTTTTTTGGAATTATTCAATTCAAAACCATTTTCCCTTTGTGGTTTTCGAAGCAACCTGTAGATGAAAGTAAGAAAGTATTCCGTTTTATACCAGATCTATAAATTGAAGTTGCAATTACTTAAAATCCTTTCATAAACTAATAAATACAGTATATAATATATGTGCGTAGTTGCTTTTAGGTTACAACTTCATTACATCGGCGGAAATAGGTTTTCGCAAGGGTGGATTTTTATTAGGACGGCTGGTTGAGAGAGGTTTGATTAAAATATGGCGTTCGAATTTGATAGATATTTGCAGAGTATTATCGATATTTTTATATAGCTGCTTTTAAAGAATATTTTTAACATTATATATATATATATATATATATATATATATATATATATATATATATATATATATATATATATAGATATATATATATATATATATATATATATATATATATATATATATATATATATATATATATATATATATATATATATATATATATATATACATATATATATATATATATATATATATATATATATATATATATATATATATATACATATATATATATATATATATATATATATATATATATATATATATATATATATATATATATATACTAGACTATTAGTCCGGGAGTACATCCGATCGTTTGTGAAAAAGTCTTCTTTTTCAGTCTTCAGACAAGCATTGAGAATGCCAAGTGTGACCTTGGCGAAACGTCTGCACGTTCCCAACAAACGGGACACAAACGATCGGATGTACTCCCGGACTAATAGTCTAGCGTATTCTGTGCTACTGAAAGTTTTTGGGCTGACTGCAATCTGAGTGTCGATAAAAAAAATATCAGGTCGGGGTGGTCGAGTGTCTCAGTTTTGTTGCCTCGAGTGCACAGAGCACATATATATATATATATATATATATATATATATATATATATATATATATATATATATATAAGAGATATATAGAAGAGGCCTTCATCCTGCAGTGGATCGATACGGGCTGATGATGATGATGATGATATATATATATATATATATATATATATATATATATATATATATATATATATATATATATATATATATATATATCTCAGCGTCGTTTCCCAAAACGGAGACTGCCAGATCAAGGGTTTTTGAACAAGTTTTTACCACTGCTGGAGAATCTATGTATGTTTTCAAGTTTGAGAACGGCAATTGAAACATGATCCGGTACAAGAAGAGGCAATCCTTGACATCGTTGAAAATGATCCAAGCGTAAGTACAAGGCGGATTGCAGATATTTGCCAAATGACACAATCGTCTGCTTGGAGGACTCTTCACATAAATTATTTATATCCATTCCATTTACAACTGCTGCCATTAACATTTGCAACATGGTGATTTTGTATTACGGATGCAGTTTTGTAACTGTATAATCATCATCATCATCATCAGCATGCTCTTCAGCATGCTTCCAACCTTCACGGTCCTGGGCTTTCCTCTGCCACTCGGGTCCAATATACTTAACAATGTCATCAATCCATCGTGCTTTCGGTCTTCTTCGCGGACGTTTGCGATCAAGCGGTATCCACTCCAGGATTGCCTTGGTCCATCTGTCGTCCCATCGCCTCGCTATATGGCCTGCCCATCTCCATTTCAACTGTTTTACTCTTCCAATGATGTCACAGACTTTTGTTTGTTCTCTGATCCATGCGCAGGACTTTCTGTCTCGTCTTGTAACGCCAAGCATACATCTTTCCATTCCCCTCTGTGCCACCCGAAGTTTTTGAATTGATTGCGATATGAGTGTGCAGGTTATAACGTATGTCATAACGGGTAAAACGCACTGATCGAATACTTTTCTTTTCAGGCAAAGTGGGAGTCTGCTCTTAAACACTATGTTGAGCCTACCAAATGCCTGCCAGCCACAATTAACACGCCGTTCCACCTCCCGGGCGGTATTCCCGTCCATGGAAATCCTCTGCCCAAGATATATAAAGCTGTCCACAATCTCTAAATCCCTTCCTAAAACTGAAATTCTTCTGTCCTGAGCGAAGTTATTGAACATAACCTGACTCTTTTTCAGGTTTATTTTCAAGCCAAATGGTTCGCCAGCCCTTTGCAGCTCTTGTATGCGTCTTTGCAGCTCCTCTGGGTCTTGTGAAATGAGAATAATATCATCTGCAAATCTAAGATGGTTTAAGTTTGCACTATTGATCTTTACACCATTCTGTTCCCAATCCAGTCTACGGAATACTTCTTCAAGGCCAGCCGAGAAAAGAATAGGCGATATTGCGTCACCCTGCCGTACACCTCGTTCTATATTAATTCCCACTTCAAGATCATCAAGGTGAATTCTGGCTGTAGCTCCATCATATATCGATTCTAATAGGTTTACATAGGCTCTCTCTACACCTTGGCTAAGCAGTGCATCCATTATCGCATGCTTTGAGATGGAATCAAATGCTTTTTCGTAGTCGATAAAAGCCAAGCACAGTGGCATGGTGTATTCGTTGTGCCATTCTATGACCTGCTGTACAACCTGGATGTGATCCATTGTACTGAATCCACTTCTGAATCCTGCTTGTTCTCTTGGTTGCGCGTCATTCAGTTTTTTTAATATTCTTTTAGAAATTATCTTAGTGAAAACTTTGTACATCACTGATAGGAGGCTTATTGGACGGTAGTTCTTTAAATGTTCCTGTGCTCCTTTTTTATGTAAAAGGATCACTTCTGCATTTTTCCATAAGTCAGGTACTTTTTGTTCTTTGAGGCATTTTGAGTATAATTTTGCCAGCGTTTTATGTAACGTCCGACTACCAGCTTTCAGCATTTCGACAGTTACACTATCCTTTCCTGGAGCCTTGCCGCTCTTCATCAGCTCTATAGCACTTGTCACTTCCTCCACTAGGATATCTGGCATTATATATTGTTCTTCCGTGGCTATTGCTGTCCCTGACTGGCTCTGATTTTTATATAACTGGGAACAAAACCTTCTGACAATCTCTAACATTTGGGTACGCGTCCTGCACACTGTGCCATCCTCACGCTTTAAAGTATATATTTGCGTTCTTTTGTTTCTCAGCTTCTGTTTAGCTTTGTTAATTCCTTTGTTTTCTTCCAGGGTATTTTGCACTAGCTGTATATTGAATCGGCGCGTGTCCTCTCTGATACGTTTTTTTATAGTTTTGCAGAGCACAGTGTACTCGACCCTGCCAAAAGGACTACCTGCATTTCTCATTGCTCGCCGTTTCTTCATTAAATCAATGGTCTCACTGGAGATTTTTGTTTGTTTGAGACATTTTTCCTCTGGTGCTATTGAAGCAGCCGTTTGAAGTACATTTTTGGCGATTTCTTCATATTGAACTGATATTTCCACCTCCTCTGGATCTTGTAACGCAGCAAACCGGTTTGACAAAGCAATCTCAAAATCGCTTCCTCTCTCCAGCACTTTTCCAGAATCCACTTTGCCCTTCTTTGATCTTACCATTCTTTCGCGCTCTTTTCGACAGTCAATCCGAACCCTTGCTCGTACCATTCGGTGGTCACTTCCAACATTAAAATTGTTAAAGACAGTACAATTGGTAAATATTGTTTTATCGTTGGTCATGATGTAGTCAATTTCGCTTGTGAGCCCAGATGGACTTTTCCATGTCCATTTTCTGCTGATATTTTTCTTATAGAATGAATTCATAATATATAGTTCTTGTCCTTCAGCAAAATCAACTAATCTGTCACCTCTATTGTCTCGCTCACCAGTTCCATATGGACCAGTTGCATTTTCGTTTGTTCTTGTTGTTCCAATTCTGGCATTAAAATCACCCATCAGGATTTTGTACCTACATTTCTCCTTGTATAAAAGCTGGGCCACATCATCATAAAATTCCTCAATTTCCTCATCTTTATGGCTTATAGTTGGTGCATAAGCTTGGACGATTTGAAGCCTAAACTTTTTATTCAGCTGAATGACGCATTGGGCTAATTGGTCTGATGTACTTTCAAATTTTACCACACTGTCCTTCAGCTTTCGATTGATGAGGAATCCAATTCCGCCACATCGGCCATTTTCCGTACCTCGAGTGTAGAGTACGTGTCCAGTTGGTTCCAGTTTGATTAACTCTTCACCCTTCCTTCGTGTTTCACAGAGCCCAATAATATCCCAATGTATGTTGTCAAGTTCGATTAACAGTTCTTGCAATCGGGCCTCTGTTTTCATAGTCCGTATATTTAACGTTGCAATGTCAAAAGTCCAATGGCAGCCTGATCTAACCCGGTGATTCTTAGCACCCTCTGCCTTGGGGCAGGTCTTCCCGCTGCCGTAGGTAGTTGCCCCTAGGCCTCCGGGGAATGAGGGCCGTGTTTGAGGTTGTACTGTCATATTTCAAAATATTGAAATACCATGTTGAAGGTATGGACCGTAATCTGCCACGCTGGTCCAATGCGGGTTGGCAGATTTTAGATCATGTTAGTCTGAGGCCTCCGCTCCGACCTGTCCGCCAGGGGTGACCCTCCCAGGAGCATAGACTCCAGACGGCATAGCTCAAAGCTTCATTGCCCTACTCAAACCCCTTTACCACGTCAAGGTCTGATCCACAAAGGGGATATATATATATAAATATTTGTATTTTTATACAAATATTTGTTTGTTATAGCAAAACGCTAAAAATAGATATATCATCACTTCACATTTTTATATGCAAAATGGATTGCTTTTTTGTGCTCTACTATAAAATACAAGGTGTTCCTCATAACATAACTTGAATTGTTCCTACATACATGAATTTTTAAGTTCTATGCGAAAGCGCACTATTTTGTAAACGCTCTGTATGCGATAAATTAATTCTCATGTCATATTGTCATAAAGCAAACTTAATGAACCGCATTCAAAAATTCAGGTGTAGTCCGGTCAATCTAGATATTCAAAAGTACATAAATTCACATCAAGCTGGAAGGGAGTAAAATTGTTCAAAACATAATTAAAAATCACATTTCAAAGTTCCCCATCGTTGCGGTATGTGGAAAAAAATTGACTCGAGGTCAAAGGTCAAAAAATGAGTTTTTCGCGATTTTCATCAAAACGGTAAGTTTTATTGTAAAATTACTTCAAATAAAAAATATAGATCATAAAATTATCTATAAAAAAGGTATTAATATTTTTTCCTAAGAGCCACCGTTCCTGAGATATAACGATTCAAAAAGTTGTAATCGTCATAATATGCACACGTTTCCACGCCACCTCCGAGGTAGTGTACATAGCGCATTTTTTAACGTGGTTTCTCTATTAGGCCTATTCCACAGGTCTGTTTTAGGTCTGTTCAGGCTTGATTCAAAATATTATGATGATTGTCTCTTAAGCATATAAATGTTGATGCTCCTGATTTTTCAGTGATAATAAGTTTATCACCATACTTTAGTTTTAGTCGCAGCTTAATCGTCCTGTGATCTAAAGTTGTAATTTTGCAAACATTTCTTAGTTCGTTTAACGTGAACTGACAGTCATCGCTATTTTCTATGTAAGTAAATATTTCCTCCATTGCCAGATTCGTAGTTTCGTCTTTAGGACGACCGACTTTAGCCCCAGTGGAAGGTTTCATGAAAGAAATATAGCAATCACGACGATACTTAGCTTCAGCAGCAAATCATATTCAAATTCGATTCGCGCAATAACAGCTTCTGCTATAGCATCGGAACGAGTCCGAGCTACTTCCAGAATTGAATCTTTAAATTGAAATATATTTACTTGGCTAATTTGACGGCGAAAATCCCAGATTTTCTTCTCTCATACTCTTCGTTCAATTCCTTGCCGCAAAATAAGCATAGTTTCTTAAAACAAGCTGATTCACTTATACGTGATCTAGTACGAGGAGGGCTTACTGTAGATGTACTGGCTTCTTGTTCTTCACGTTGTCTTTTATTAGCTGCAGCAATAGAAGATTTTCGCGTATAATTTTTACAATTTTCGTGTATTGTCACAGATTTCTGATTTTTAAGATATTCTGAGAATTCATTAGCTCGTTCGATACTTGCATTGATTAATGTCTTCATACCACGTTCAACAGTAACATTTTCACTTTCAGTTAAGAGTTTAGCACAAATAAAACAATATTTTGATATTTGTTTTCACTACGGAGTGGCGCTCAAGACTAACGGTATTTCATTTATTGGGTATTCTGACATAAAGCAAGTATACGATACTAGCCACGCACACAATTGAACAGACAGACAGGTGTTGTCTCAAGGAACCGGAACGATGGGGAATTTTGAAATGTTATTTATAATTATGTTTTGAAAAATTTTACTCACTTCCAGTTTGATATGAATTTATGTACCTTCACTCTTATTTTTCTGCCTAATTTGACCGGAGTAGTATCTAACTATGCTGGTTGTAAAAAAAATTATATTTAGGGATGTTTATTGCCAAATTTCTTAAAAAATATTTTTTATTTCCGAAACAGCTCAAGATAGGTATAGTATATATTATATAAAAAGTTTCAAAATGCTTCGCAAAATCTGAAAATGTAATATTACGAGAAAGACAAAGTTGGTTGGTAGTTGGTAGAAAAACAAAATTGGTTTAACTACGAGTACACTGCAGTCCAGAAAATATTTTAATTGCAGAGCTCATGTTTATGTACGTTTATGCATGTATCTCAAATTTAAAATATTTACTTTAAGTAGTTCTATATATATATATATATATATATATATATATATATATATATATATATATATATATATATATATATATATATATATATATATATATATATATATATAATTATTCCTCTATATTTAATTCACTTCTTCTATGGGAACCTTTGGTGTGAAATACTAAACTTAAGGAACTTTTTTTAAACTGCTCGACGCACGTTTTGCTAACCATGTTAGCATCATCAGGAGATTATTTAATCTTTTCGATTTAAATTTCTATATTTAATTGGTAAAAATTCCTTTCAGAAACTTTCAGAGAATCAGCGAAAGACAATGTCCGAAATAGTTTGCTGGCTTCACATTAGGCGTCATCAGTTTGGTGGACAAAACAGAATGAGGTCGACAATCAGGCCCTTTTGGGCCGAAAGTAGTTACCAACCTTGATTTTTGATATTGAACCACCTGATAAGTTTTAATAATAAATACAAGCAAAAATATTTCAAATAAATATAATGACTTTTGCCAAAATTTTCTGTTTTTTCTGTTTCTGTTTTTTGCTGAATGGCTTCATTCAACAAAGTAATGTATCAACAGTATTTACAGCGGCAATACTTTATGAGAGCTCTTAAAATTTCAGTATCTAGAGATCGTGGACAACGACTCATGTCTCCCTCCAGAAATTTATTGAGCTCTTCTATTCGCAAAACTCACGAACGATGCCAGTCATTTTGGAGCCTTTTTTTTAAATAATGTCTTAAAATGACCTTAATGTCGAGATTTATTTCACTCATTTTCCCCTTTTCTGTTAGAAAACGTCTACTGAATATTCCGCAGTGGAATCAAGGTAATTCTAAAGAAGGTATCTTTGTTTGTGGGAGCAAAAAAAGTTGAAATGGGACGGGAATCTCTGAGGAGTGAAGTATAATTCTTTATTTATAAACAAAGAAAAAAAAATGCAAATACTTTTCTTACAGTCCGGTATAATAAATAGTTTGCCAATATAATGAAACTTAAAGGATTGAGGACAAATGAGGACTGAAGTACAGGAAAACATCATGTACACTACACATATAGCCAGGGTTCAAGACCCAGAACCCATCCATCCTCAGAACCAGCATGTAAAATTGTAATTCATTTTTAAATTGTTTGCTGGGGCTTTGGTTTGGCATTTTGTTGATGTATCTAACCATCCTTCTGCTGGCGTCTTATGTGTATGGAACCATGTTTCATCAAGGTAGATAATGGGACGATTTTCTAATCTCTTTTCTAATCTTTTTTTTATAGAGTTTGTGACGCCATCGTCACAGTCGTAGTGATTACATATATATTTTTATATATATTTTTTTTATTAATGGCCCGATATGCAAAACCCATTAGAGATAATATTCTCCGGAGGCTAGTTCTGCTGCAAAGAATATCGATTTCATCTTTCCTTAGTCGCTGTTGCAATAAATGCAATGCAGGTACAGTTTGCTCTTTATACAAAGCATAAACTTTGCTTCGAATCAAGTATTTGCCGCTTTCGTCAACACATTTGATTTTACCAGAATTACTACGAAATGTTTGGCTTTAATTGGCTTCGTCACAATAACTTTAACTGTAGAAAACGGCGTTTTCATTAATGAAGACATTTCTACAGCGGCTGCATTTACATTAAGCCCCCTGTTCAATAAAGAAACACACACATTTTTAACAATTTGCTTAGCATCGGACGATAAATGTTTTCTACTAATATTAACACTATTGGAGGCACAATGAGCATTATCTTGCCAAGAACGCCACATTTTTAGCGCATTTGGAATAATGAAAATACGATTGAAATTATATAACTGCACTTTTTAACAAAAGAATGCGAACTAAACTAAGATATTTGGAAACTATTAAACCAGATATAAAATTAATTTTATATTTTTACCCGTTATTTTATTAGGCCCGGCCCGGTTTACGTTTTTTGCAACTTTGCCGGGTTTCTTTACGACAGGGGTTGTTATCCATTTATTGCAGCCATACGGTCAACGATATATCTTAAATGTCACTATAATAGCTGTTTTTTTTTATGCAGGTTTGATTAAATGTATCCAAGCTTTAATTAGCCCGGTATAAAGGATCGGTTTTTCATTATCAGGACGCAAAGATCTATTATGAAGAGGGAGAACAAATAATCAACGCTCGTAGCCAAATAAGCATACATATCCGTGTCTTAATTCGCTTTCAGGAGTGCGATCGCTACAAAAGGAAACGTCGAGGGGAATGGGAACGATACCGTGAATCGAGTTGCCACAAGAACAAAGTAGATAGCGAAAGTTGAAAAACACAATCCGGAGCTGTTCGTGTCTGCGTTTCTTGGATGTTGGCTGAGACGAAAATGCAAATTTCAATGTTCGGGTTAATGCTTATCGGGTAAAATACAACGCTGTCCAAGCTTAATGAGGTTTTTCGATTCGCGTTTAGTCGGTTTTGGATATAAACTAACATAGACCTAGCGCTAGTATTACCAAGAGACTATGGTATTTATGAAGTATGATGAACGTTCTGGACGCCCAAAAACCGTTATGAATGACAAAATAGTTTCAAATATCCAGAATAATCCCCAACTGAAGATATACCGTATCTACAATATTTTACATGGTATTTCAGGTGTATAAAATCTTTCTGCTCAATGAGTGCCAAAACAAAAACTACACTACACATACCAGCTGTATTTTTATTTCTTCTGCAGCTTTCATTAAAAGTACACAATCTTTAATTAGCCTGGTTAAAAGGCTCGGTTTTTCATTATCAAAACGCAAAAATCTATTATGAAGAGGGAGAACAAATAATCAACGCTCGTAGCCGAATAAGCATACATATCCGTGTCTTAATTCGCTCCCTTTCAGCAGCGCGAACGCTACAAAAGAAAACGTTGAGGGTAATGATACCGTGGATCGAGTCGCAACAAGAACAAAGCAGATAGCAAAAGTCGAAAAATACAATCCGGAGCTGTTTGTGTCTGCGTTTCTCGGGTGTTGGCCGAGATTGAAATGTAAATTTCGGTGTTGGGTTTAATGCTTATCGGGTAAAATGCAACGCTGTCCAAGCTCGATGAGGTTTTTCGATTCGCGTTTAGTCGGTTTTGGATATAAACGAAGTGGCGGTCTGTGAAATGCTTGTAGAACTTTAAAAAGAGAAAATACTACTTAACTAAAGTTCTATATACGAGGATCATTCCAAAAGTTCTCGGTCTAACATAGAGACAGCGCCAGTATGACCAAGAACTACGGTATTTGTGAAAAATGATGAATGTTCGGGACGCCCAAAAACCGTTATGAATGACGAAATAGTTACAAAAATCCAGAATAATTGTCAACTGAAGATACACCGTTGTTCAATATTTTACATAGTATGTCAGGTGTATAAAATGTTTCTGCTCAATGAGTGCCATGTTGAAAACAAAAAGTACACTACACATACCAGCTGTATTTTGTTTCTTATGCAGCTATCATTAAAAGTACCCAAGCTTAAATTAGTCGGGTTGAAAGGCTCGCTTTTTCATTGTCAGAACGCAGAAATCTATTATGAAGAGAGAGAATAAATAATTACAACTCGTAGCCGAATAAGCATACATATCTGCGTCTTAATTCGCTCCCTTTCAGCAGCAGAAACGCTACAAAAGGAAACGTCGAGGAGAATGATACCGTGGATCGAGTCGTAACAAGAACAAAGCAGATAGCAAAAGTCGAAAAACATAATCCGGAGCTGTTTGTGTCTGCGTTTCTCGGGTGTTGGCCGGGATGGAAATGTAAATTTCGGTGTTCGGGTTAATGTTCATCGGGTAAAATGCAACGCTGTCCAGGCTTGGTGAGGGTTTTCGATTCGAGTTTAGTCGGTTTTGGTTATAACCGATGTGGTGGTCTGTGAAATGCTTGTAGAACTTTAAAAAGAGAAAATACTACTTAACTAAAGTTCTATATACGAGGATCATTCCAAAAGTTCTCGGTCTAACATAGAGACAGCGCCAGTATGACCAAGGACTATGGTATTTGTGAAATATGAAGAATGTTCGGGACGCCCAAAAACCGTTATGAATGACGAAATAATTACAAAAATCCAGAATAATTGTCAACTGAAGATACACCGTTCAATATTTTACATGGTATTTCAGGTGTATAAAATGTTTCTGCTCAATGAGTGCCATGTTGAAAACAAAAAGCACACTACAAATACCAGCTGTATTTTCTGCGTCTTAATTCGCTCCCTTATAGCAGCTGGAACGTTACAAAAGGAAACGTCGAGGAGAATGATACCGTGGATCGAGTCATAACAAGAACAACGCAGATAGCAAAAGTCGAAAAACACAATCCGGAGCTGTTTGTGCCTGCGTTTCTCAGGTGTTGGCCGAGATGGAAATTTCGGTGTTCGAGTTAATGCTTATCAGGTAAAATGCAACGCTGTCCAAGCTCGAAGTTTTTGATTCGCGTTTAGTCGGTTTTGGATAGAAATGAAGTGGCGGTCTGTGAAATGCTTGTAGAACTTAAAAAATACTACTTAACTAAAGTTTAATATGCGACAATCATTCCAAAAGTTCTCGGTCTAACATAGATATAGCGCCAGTCTGACCAAGGGACTATGACCAAGTGTTTATGGTATTTGTGAAGTATGATAATCGTTCGGGACGTCCAAAACCGTTATGAATGACGAAATAGTTATAAAAATCCAGAATAACCGCCAAGTGAAGTTTCACCATTCTACAGTATTTTGCATGGTATTTCAGGTGTATGAAATCTTTCTTCTCAATGGATACCAAGTTTGTTAACAATCAATCAGAGCCGCATTCAAATGAACACTTCTCAAGAGTGTTTAGACTTTTTAAACACGATTTTGCTAAGTTCCGACGTTTTATAACAGAAGATTCAACGTGGATTTACTATTATATGCTGGAAGATGAAGCACAACAGTGCATCAGCGAAAGAGAGCATAGAAAATGCGCGAAAGAATTTATTACTCTTCACTATTGAACCAATTGACAGGTAAACTCAAAGAAATTTACCACTAAATACCAAATCACTTTTTAAAGTTCTCGATTTTCGACGCATCATCTCCTGATGATGGTTAGCGAAACGAGCGTCGAGAACTTTAAAAAAGTGATTTGGTGTTTAGTAGTAAATCTCTTTGAGTTTAGTGTTTCACAATGAAGGTTCCAATAGAAGAATTGATCAATTGAAAGGTATTGTTCACTCCAAACCTCAAACCTCAGAAGCAAGTTGTAGTTAGTGATAAGCCAATAGTGAAAAAATAACCGTATAGGTTTTTTTTAACGAAAAAGCACAACAATGGAAGGAAATACATGCACAAGTTTTCTTGTTATTTTGTGTAGTTTTTATTGAACCACATCCAACTTTTAATTAGCCTAGTTAAAAAGCTCGTTTTTTTCATTATTAGTACGTGAAAATCTATTGTGAAGTAGGATAATAATCAACGCTCGAAGAATAAGCGTACGTATTCATGCCTTAAAACCCTTTAACGGGGAACTTCGAGAGGGATGATACCGCGGATCCGAGTCGCAACAAGAACAAAGCGAATGGCAAAGTCGAAAAACACAATCCGGGGCTCTTTGTGGCTGCGGTTCTCGGGTGCCGCCGAGATGGAAATGCAAATTTCGCTGTTTGGTTAACGCTTATCGCGTAAAATGTAACGTTGTCCAGGCTTGATGGAAATGAAGTGTCAACCAACGAAATGTTTCTACAGCCTTAATGAATAAATAAATACAGGGTAACGTAAAATATAGTTTGCAATTACAAATTTAGATTAAAATCTAATTTTTGATTTAAATGTTTTTTTTCGTTTCTTATTTACAGCAGAAAAAAAATAGGAGTAATATTCACTTGCAGAGTGAACATAAATTGTTACAATTTTTTGTTAATGGAAGAAGCATTATTTCAATTCAGCCTTAATTTCGACAATTTTTTAACATTAGTGATGCTCCTTTCAAGCGCACGATAACCAAATTGATAACCAAATTTGTAGAGACTAGGTCTGTGAGTGGTGCTAAAAACAGGACAGACCAAAAATAGCAAGATCACCTGAAAATATCCAACGGAATGTCTCAGGGTACGACCATATACAACGGTCATGTCGGATGTAAGCAGCATTGAAATGTAGCTCACGCCATCCTAACAATACTACTGAGTGAAACCGATTGTGGTCCGCCCAGGCCCCATCTAGGTACTAGGCATGCATCCAACTGTTAAGGGAAGCTTCAGACTATACAGGGAATAAAGCGACTGTTCATGCGGCGTGTTTTAAAACATGATCTTCATATGCATCCATACAAAACCCTTAAAATTGTTAAATCTTGCAGCTGCACATTTGTCAAGAAATTATGAATATCACTTAAGTGGGTTTGCTGAATAAAACTCTCATTACTGGGGTATAGAAAAACTACAACTTGTTTATAAAAAGCATTTGCATAATGAGAAAGTTACAGTGGTGTGAAGTTTCCGGACAAAGAATTGGTGGAGCTTTCTTTTTTGAAAATAACGAAGGGCATATAGGCACATGCTTGAAAAATTTTATTTGTCTCAGTTAAAATACTATGAGGTCTATCGGTTTCAGCAAAATGCTGCCACAGTTCATACAATAAGAGCTACTATAGTCCCTTTGAAGAAACCTTTTCATAATTATATCATAATCGATCAGACATTACTGAGAAATATGCAAATATAAAATATATAAAAATATATTACATGAGATGAGATGGCAACAAAAACTTTAACTTTTTCCTCTTGTGTTCTGTAGCACCATCTCTTTTTAAAAACCAGCAGTAGTCGCCCAACACAGATTGGTTCGATCGTATTGATGCCCTGCTGAAATGTCTCTTCTTGTTTGCCGCTTACTGCACCCAGGTTGCACTCAACACTTCCAAGCTGCCAATTCCTTTTCATTTCATATTTCTTGAAAACAGAAATCACCAAGAAGCTTCCTTATTTGAGGTTCAATAAATATGCATTTTTTTAGTCTTGCATCACTTAATTGATGAAATATTCAATCTCTTATATGGTCAATAGGCTCTCTCCACACCATAGGAACTGTAACGGCATAGAATTTTTCTTGCGATGCATCCACTGCACTAAATTTCCGTGTCAACTCACACAGCAAACATGGGGATCCCAACTTCTATCTTCATCTCCAATTTGGCACTTAAATAAAATAGATAGATTCTTCGAACATAGATCCAGCTTGTAACTTGGATTTTTGCGAAATCGACGACTAAAACTTGCCATTTTGTATAAAATCGACTTAAATACTTAACTGTACTGTAAATGAGACAGAAACAAACTAAACTATAGAAAACAATAAAATTACCCTTAAAGGTTTGTAAAATGCTGTGGAAATACCCCCCCGCCTCTATGGTCTTGTGGTAATTTCGCAGTAATTGCCCAGTCCAAAGTCAGATACAAATATTTTCAATTAGCCCATAATATAAAGGAGAAGCAGGTTCTTGAAAATGCGACATGCTAGGCCATTTCTGTAAAAAGGTGTTTTAATAACTACCTAAATGAAACGCAAAAAGAGCATTCTCATCAATGTTACTAAAATCATGTCACCCTGTCTTATTACCCATATATGGAGATCTGGATCCCTGGCGGGATCCAGGGTCTGTATTTGAATCCTCTTAAAGTGAGACTTACCATTAATAAACAAGCCTCAGCCTTAACCTCATAATATTCGGCGTGAAAGTATGTAAGGTGATGAAAGATGTAAAAAAGCATCAACGCGAAAATCGCCATCACATTGTTTATTAATTGATTAAACGCCCCAGAAACTGTTGTTTAATTTCAAGTTTGATAATAAATCTTTACTTTGGCTTATTAATTTTAAATAATATACCTAAAATAAATAATTTTATGTTCAAATTCATTTTAAAATATTTTTTTTTACCTGGGTTATACTTGAAAGTCACGTTCTCAAAAACGTGAGTCGCAAATATTACTATAACGGTGTTACAGTTGCCAGGCATGATGCAATTAATTGAAACGGTTGTGGATAAAAATCCTGCTGATTAAAAAAAGTAGGTTTCAAATAAAAAAAGAACAGATCAATTTCAGTACTAGATCAGGAGATTGTATTACTCTTTATATAAAATTGTTTTGTTTTGATACACCGAAATGGTCAGACAGTCATGAGATTGGTGGCAGGTAAGCTTTTTTCATATAAATAAAATGGATTTTATTTGTCATACCGAACTAGAACAGATACATGGAATATCAGTTACAATAAATATACTGTCGATACTATCAATTACAATATACATTTTAAAAAATCTAATGCGATTATAGTGAAATAGCTAATAAAACACTAAAGAGGGACTAGTACGGATTACATACATAATGCTTTGGATTACATCTGACTGCTCAACCTGTCATCAGTATGAACCCAATTCAAGTTGAATTTTTTGGTTGAATACCACATACCTCTTGAGACATGACATCTTATGCATATGTGGTTCCTAGGTGAGGTCTGGGCGGATCACGAATTGTTACACATAGTACCACTGTATGTAGCAGTAGTATGAATTAGAAGATGGCGTGAGCTGCATTTGATTACAGCCTACATCCGACTTGGCTGATATATATGGTCAGAACCCTTTGTCATTCTTTCAGTTGTTTTCGGACGTTTAACTCGCGCTTGACTGATGACAGTTTAAGGCCAGAGACCGGTCTCAGGACACGCTTGCCGGTAAATGAAGGAATTGGCAAAATTGTTGCATTGAGCATGGAAGAATGTTCCTTATTTTGTAAATAATTTTAATATTCTCCAGGAGCCCACTATGTAACTGTTCGATACGATACGTAAAGTCCGCATAATTAAACAAGTGTTAAAACAACAGTCACTTTAATTTTTGATCATAGTAATATACCCAGAAGTACAATATGTACTATATGAGCCACTAAAAAATGTCTATATCGCTTATATTCACCCTCTACTTATTCTATAATCTAAAGAAATTTTAATGCGTTGATTGATATCTCCCGAATATTTCTATAGAATTACCGGTAGACTTTTCAGTCTCTAAAAATAATATTTAGGTGTGTCGTTTCTTAATAGAAAAGAAACCGCCTTGCAATATAAAAATAACCCTGATCGCTTCTTGATTATTGACATGACCTTTTTTCCTGTTTTTTTTTTTGAAGAATCATCATTTATAGAAGCAAACCCTACCCTGGCTCGAAAAAGAAACCCGACTCTAATCCTTCCCATTCATTAGATGAAAGAAAAAATGACCCGCCTCTCTTTAAAAATAAAGCCCTTTCGCCCGTCCATTTGCAGAAACTCGCCCTTTACGTCACACTACCTACAAAAACCCGCGTCCCCTCTTACCCTTTTAGCTTCAAACAAAAGAGCTCCAATAAATCGCAATAACGCCGACATAAGCGAAATACTAAAGCAAATTTCCTGTTAAACAGATAAGTCGACGGGTAAAGAGTTTCGTCGCGGCTATGCCGACCCCTTCGAGCCCCCAGCGACTCCCTACCCGCCCCATTTTATCCCTCCAAACCGTCCATTTTTACGGTTGATTTGATTTATCTTGACGATAGCAGTCCATTGTATTAGTTACATCTCATTTCGGGCATTCAGGGCGGCATTTCACGTGTTATTGGCCGTGATAAGGCGGTGGTGCTTCCATCCGACCGAGGGTGGATGGTTCAATTTCGACGGCCGACCTTTTGTAGAACGAGAAATTCAAGGGGATAAAGGATGGACGCTTTAGAACCGTCGAAGGCTCGAACGGATTCATTTTTGTTCTCTTTTGTATTTGGTTTATAATTGTTCTGTTCTTGTCGGGTTGTTATCTAGTATAGAGCTGTCCCAAGTTTTTTAATTTTGAATTATATTATATATATATATATATATATATATATATATATATATATATATATATATATATATATATATATATATATATATATATTATGGAAATGGTATATATAAGAAAAAGATCAACCGAAAATGGACATGGAAAAGTCCATCTGGACTCACCAGTGAAATTGATTACATCATGTCAAACGATAAAGCAATATTTTGCAATTAACTTAACCATTTTAATGTGGGAAGTGATCACCGAATGATACGAGCAAAGATTAGGTTTGGAAAACCCCAAAAAAATTGATAAGATCAAAAGGTGGCAAAGTGGATTCTGGGAAGCTACTAGAGAGGGGCAGAGATTTTAAAATTACTTTGTCGAAGTGCTTTGCTGTGTTACAAGACCCAGAGGAGATAGAAATGGAATGGAAAAAAAAAGAAGTACCCAGCTTATGAAAAAATGCAGAAGTGATTCTTTTACATAAGAAAGGAGCACGGGATGATTTAAAGAACTACCGCCCAATACAAAGTTTTCACCAAGATAATATCCAAAAGAATACTAAGAAAACTTAATGAAGCACAACCAAGGGAGCAAGCAGGATTCAGAAGTTGTTCAACAGCAGGTCATAAAAAAACAACGAATACACTATGCCACTGTACTTGGCATTTATCGATTATGAAAAAGCATTTGATTCAATCTCAAAGCGGGCCATAATGGATGCATTGCTTAATCAAGATGTAGAGAAAGCCTATGTAAACCTACTAGGATCGATATCTGATGAAGCTACAGCGACAGTCCACCTTAACGATTTTGAGGTGGGAATAAATGCAGAGCGGGGCGTATGGCAGGGGGACGCAATATCGCCTCTTCTTTTCTTAGCCCGCCTGGAAGGAGTGTTGCGTAAGATGGATTAGGAACAAAATGGAATAAGGATTAATCGTGCGTACTTAAATCATCTTAGATTCGCAGATGATATCGTTCTTCTTTCACAAGACCCAGATGAGCTGCAAAGACACGTACAAGAATTGCAAAGGCCTGGGCAAACATTTGGTTTGAAAATAAATCAGAAGAAGCGTCAGGTCATGTCCAATAAATTTGCTGAGGACAAAAGGATTTCTATTTTAGGAACGGATTTGGGAGTTGTGGATCACTATATATATCTCGGGCAAAGGGTCTCAATAGAAGGGGACACCGTCCGGGAGGTGGAACAACGCGTTAAGTGTGGCTGGCAGGCATTTGGCAGGCTCAACATAGTGTTTAAGAGCAAACTACCACTTTGTCTGAAAAAAAAAGTCTTTGATCAGTATGTCCTGCCCGCTATGACATACGGAAGTGAAACCTGGACTCACATCACAGTCAGTTCAAAAACTTCGAGTAGCACAGAAGGGAATGGAAAGATGTATGCTTGGCATTACTAGACGGCATAGCTTTCCCCCTGCACATGGATCAGAGAACAAACGAAAGTGAATGGTATCATTGGAAGAATAAAGCAATTGAAATGGAAGTGGGTAGGCCATGTAGCGAGGCGATGGGACGAAAGATGGACCAGGGTGGTTCTGGACTGGATACCGCTCACGGGCGTAGCCAGGATTTAGTTTGGGGGGGGGGGGGGGTAGTTTGAAGTAAATAAAACAACAAAATTATACTACTCGACTAGAGATGGCGATACTGTGCGCAACGTTCACTAGTTCGGATATATATTCAATTCAAATGTAATAATTTAACTCTCTTCACTCCTCCTATTTTTTCGGTATAATATTAGGTAATATTTGGCTAATTTAGGGGGGGGTTTAAACCCCCCCCCCCCCTTGGCTACACCCGTGATACCGCTTGATTGTAAACGTCCACGGAGAAGACCGAAAACACGATGGACTGATGATATTATTAAGTATATTGAACCCGAATGGCAAAGGAAAGCTCAGGACCGCGAGAGTTGGAAGCATGGTGAAGAGGCCTTCATCCTGCAGGCCTGCATCCTGAGTGTCATCACACATCCAACCATTGGGTTCCACAATCTCATGATGCAACTTTGGCAGCTCATGGCGGCCATATTTGTTTACCGAGTTTTGGCATATCTTGTCAGTTGTTTTCCGAAGGGTTTGCAATTAAATCGTGGTTCGCTTCACGTTAGAAGAACGTTTGGAAATTGTCCAGTTTTATTACGCAAATTGGCGGTCTCCTCATGCTACTTAACGAGCAATTCAGACCCATCGTGATATTCGTCGTGGTGGTCCTTTTGAACAGGCTTTGATCGTGTTATTAGAAAATTTGAAAGTGAGTTTATTTTCTATGATCATGTGATGCCTGTGCGACAAAAAAAGCCAAAAGCGTTAAGAATATTGCCATCGTTCAAGCAAGTGTTGCCAAAAATTACGTCTCGGTTTTTCGCCGCTCGCAAAAGTTAGGCCTCTCGCCAATGACAACCTCGACAATTTTCATGTTTGACTTAGGCATGCATCGGTATGAGATGAAACTGGCACACTGGAATCGAATCCACATGTGATACATGAGAGTCCTTTGCATAACAATGTTGGGAATAGTTTGGCCCCTTTAAATCAGGCGACCAGCTTGGAGGAGACCTCAGGAAGTGGTCGACCATCGTATTTCGATAGTCAGGCTCTGCCTGGCTCAGCCGTGGAATTTTCTAAAATTATTATTGCATTTTTTTCGAGATAAGCATTAATAGTAGCGAATTCTGGACAAAGCCGGCCGCGTTGGCGCGGACTGTAGAGCGGCGCTCTGCCACTGCTATGCTGAAACCGGTCGTTGGTTCGATTCCAGCGTTCGGATGATTTTTTTTCTTTAATTCTTGAGTTTGTCTTACTTCCTATCTCCCACAAACGCACATATATACACTTACATAAACACACACACCCACACACAGATCCACGTCTAAATGTCTGTTATCGTTTTTAAGCAAGAGTGTAAAATCCGACGACGAATTACCCCTCAGTCACGCCAGTTAAAGGCTGGGTAAGGCCGGATGCCTTCTGAGAAGTGTTCTACATTGGTTACCTGCCAATCGGTAGGCTTATGGGTAAGCACATAACCAAGGGTTGATAGCCTGAGGGGGATGCTGGCCTGGATTGTCGGGGGCCATGGTTCGGAACCCACGTTAAGCTATAGGTCGCTAAATAACCTTGTAATTGCTGATGAGTCTTTAACCCCAATGCTTAACCTAAATTCTGGAGAAAAATTGTAAAAAAATAACATCAACACAGACGTTCTGGACCAGCTCAACTATCTTCAAGTTTTAAAAATTAATCTATATAAAATGAAAAACTTTTTCATTCAGTATTTGTAGTATTAGTAGTATTATATTTGTAAAATATGTAGAGGCTGCTTTGAACAGATTGTGCGTTTGTGCGCGTCAGAAATTAAATCTAGCACTAATTTAAATTTTGATTGCAGATACACTGTGTATAAAACTAAAAACCTTTTAAAATATAGATAAGGGACGACGTATAAGTCGCAAATAAAGCAGACATCACGACCGAAATCTCGGCGAAGTATTCGCGAAAGAAGTGCAATTAGCGTGGTGGACGAACGTGACCAGAATCGGTCGCAGACAGGCGGTAGGAAAAAGCCGTCCTTCTAGACCCAAAATGTCCGAATTACAAAATTAACGGTTTCATTTAATGTTTGCTGGGTTTGAGAGTGGAATAAAAAAAGAACGGTCATTAAAACGTCCTACAAAGTAAATACCCTCGTGTTGGTTTCACTAAATTATCTGAAGGCTTTTTTCTTTCTTTACATATGATTATATATTCATCTCAGGGCTTTACTGAGAGTGAGACAAAAGCGAATTTAAAAAATAATAGACTTTGAGTGTGTCGACATCTATGGATTTAGGTTCAAATATTGCTTTGTTTTATTTAACTGCAAGAATACAGCAATTTGTCTCATAGACATGAACAGTATTGCACTGAATTAACTAACTTAGGCATGTACACGAGTTTATAAGAATGCAGTTTATATCCTTGACATCAGCTGAATATTCTAGTGAGGTCTGTAAGCATGTCTACCGACATCACTTATATTAATCAATAGTTTGTTAGGAAGTACATGGGAATAATTATTGAGTCTGATGCTAGATTTTACACTGCCAAGTATGGTGGTTAACAATAATTAATTAAAAAAAAACACGTTTAATTTGGGAGAGAGGTTTATTAGAAGTATACGCCATCGTTAGCTGCACATTTTTACGATCTATCTGGCAATTTGTGGATGCCCTTACAGAAAAACCGTACATCTTTGGAAGTAATTCAGTTATCAAGCCATTTTTCGACATCTCCGTAATTGTTGAAGTGTTTCATGGAAAGTGCATGAGACATCGATGAAAGCAAGTGGTAGTCGAAAGGGACCAAGTCTGGTGAGTACGGCGGGTGTAGCAAGAGTTCCCAGCCAAGTGCAGAAATTATGTCTCTGACCGCTCTCGCTGAGTGTGATGGGGCGTTGTCGTGCTACAAAATCACTTTTCAGTGTCTATTTAAATAAATTAATCATTAATAATTATTAATCGTCACACCTAATATATGACTTGATCACTTTTTCAATGGAAGACACTAATAGACCACGCCAACAAAATGCCTATAATCTCAGAGGCCCAACGCCTTAAATAATAATCGCTAAATCGAGAAATTCAGAGACCCTGCATAAGAGATAAATATGATCACAAATAAAACTAAATAAGAAATTAACGAAAATGTGAAGAAAATAACAAGAAAATATACACCACGTTCATGGATAATACAGAATGCACAAGGCGAAAAAAATAACAGATATCGATGGCATTTTAACCGAATGGAAACACTATTGCAGCAAACTCTCAAACTCAAACTCAAAGATAGGTATAATCTCATCTACCTAATTTGGAAACACGTGAACTTAATATTTTAATAACAGAAATAAAAATGCTATACGAAGCCTAAAAAACGATAAGGCCTCGGATTTGGATGGAGTCACCGCAGAAGTAATTATAGCAATGAGTGAAGTATGGGTACATATATTTCACAGCATCTGCTAGAAAGTGTGGGGCACTGGATTATGGCCAGAAAATTGATCTTGACATTTATACCTCTACACAAGAATTACCGCTTTATCGCTCTCATTCTAGATGAAAGCAAAATTCTACTTTACATTATCAAGAACGCTGAAAATCCAAAGATTTTAAGCTAAAGCGAATTGGATTTTTTTTGCAGCATAAATTTGATTTGTTTTGCAACGAAAAAGAGGAAAACTTACACATTAATACCGTTTAATGTTAAAGTTGAAATTACAAGTACTAATTTTTTCACCAAAACACGTTTTAAACGATTTATTCCGTAAGAAACACATGACAAAATGTTTTATTAAACTAAATGCTCAAAATGTCCACCATTTGTGTCTATGCAAGCCTGACACCGTTTTAACCTATTTTTCTAAACACGTTGAAAAAGTCCTGCTATGTTTCTAATTTGGTTGGCTGCTTCTTCGTAAATAAGAAGCATATCGTGATATTGGCATACAGAATACAATGTTGGTTTTTAATGCACCAAAATAGTGCACCAAAAATTTTACAGTTAATTCAATAATATATCTTTTTCATGTGTTGCATATTTTTTGTTCCCTAGTAAAGTTTACAAAAATTATTTAATAATGAATAAAGATAAAAGTAATGTGGTATTAGAATTAAAGAAGCTAATAATATATACAACAAAGACAGTAAACTAGAATAGTAGCTACATATGGAACAATTTTAATTAAGACGCTGTTACGGAAACCGGTGACGGTGAGGGTTAAACCGGAGGGTTGGAGATTATAAAAGAGAGCCATGATCCTTAATGAAGTCATTAAGAATAGTCTAAGCAAATGCCCACCTAAATAAAGATATGAAGCGATGTGTAAATCGTAAATAAACCAGAAATCACCATCGAGATCTCTGCGAAGTATTCGCGGAAGAAGAGCAATTAGCGTTGTGGACGAACGTGATCTGAATCCGTCGCGGCAGAGAATTGAAGCCCGTCTTCTTGTAGGCACTACGTGCGTATTACAAAATTAACAGTAGCTTTTCGAATTTGGGGGACGCAATAAAAAAGGATGGTCATTATAAAATCTAAAAAAGTAAAAGCTTTCTTGGTCTCTATAAATATTTAATTACATAATGGTGTCAAACATTAAGAAAAGTGGAAAGGATATTACAGTTAGACATGTCCCGTAATATTTTCAATGAGTAGTAAACATCATACTATGATCAAAAAATATGACATCTTTTAAGTGTTGTTATAAAAATTCGCGCGCTTTGCGTACGGTGAAAACCACTTATTTTTTTAAGTTGGTATGACTGTCCTTGTTTAGATAGAAATTATAGCGTCTTTTCTAATTTTTTTGTTGATGATTTTTTAAAACGAATAAATTTATCCAGCAAAGAATTTGAATTGTATTTATCTAAACCAAGGGTTTCTAACCAGTTGATCGCGAGATACCGGTAGCTCACGTGGACAGTCTCGGTAGCTAACGGTTGTAGGAAATCCTCAGACTTCGAACTCATAATCTTTATAAACGAAAATATTTTCAGACATATACGATTTGTATATTATATTTTGTATGTACGTTTGCAAGTTTATATAGCTCTCTCTATTTGAATATTATTAAAGTAGCTCAACACGTTGAAAAGGTTGGCGGCCGCTGATCTAAACCATGATATTTTTTGTGATGATTGACTAAAAACAAAAAGTGTTTCGGCGATGAAGCTGTGTCAAAAAAAAAGTTTACAAATGATACAAGGACTTTATTGATGGTAGAGAGGCAGTTGAAGATAAACCTCGATCAGAAAGACCTTTCACGTCAACCAATGAAGAAAACAAGGATCTTGTTCTGAGTATACACCATATAAGTATTATAGACATTGTAGATATTACTGGATTATCATTTAAACCAATTCAATCAATTTTAAAAAACACTTGAGGCTTGTCTCGTGTGTCTTCTTATCTTGTTCTAAAAATACTGAATTATCTTAAAAAACATCGTCGTGTTGCTGAAGACATGTTTTCTTTAAATAATGACGTTGTGAAATGCTTAATTACGATTTAACCTAGAAACAGTCCAACAATCAACCGAGTATTGTGTAAAAGATGTATCAAGTAATGTTAAGTGTTTGATTTTGCCCACAAAGACTTATTTATGAATTACACTGGGGAACAGCAATTTTGTTGACTTGGATCTGTGACTTGTTTTTGACTAATTTTTTATCTCTGAATTCATAAATATTCATAGTTTTTTCTATCACGTCAAGTTCTTAAGCTACAGCATACCCCTCATTTTACCTTAAAAGTGTACATACGAAAGGAAATAGGGTGAGATCTGACCAAATAGATTAGAATATTTTATTCATACAGAGGTTAACATATTATTAAAAGTTAAATTGTGTTTATATAAAAAATAAATAAAAGATATTATGGTAAAAATTTCTTCTTGTAGCTTTTCCTGGAGTGTTCAGTTTGTGGATATTCTCGCTTGATGTACCAACAGTAGTCAGCCATCATACTGACATCCCATCTACCTTGATACCGCGTTTCCATAACCTTTAGTTCATCACTAATAGCACCAAGATTTTCTAGGGAGTTAGCAAGATGACTATGTAAGAAATGCAGTTTGATGCTCAAGTTGCAACCAAGCTTTTTAAAGCTCTCCAAGAGTGGTTAAACAATTTCGATGTAATTCGGGACTCGTGTAGTTTCAAGAAAGTCTATAGCAATATTTTTAAAAGCCAAACAAGTATTCCTTTCAAGTTCGGTCATTGTTTCAGTGAAATGCTCGTCTTTAACGGGTTGCCGAATGTGTGGTCCATCAAACAAACCAGCCCCTATATTTTTTCATATGACAAACTAGGGAATGCCGAAATGATATATTTAAAACAGTCTCCTTCAATTGACAAAGCCTTAACAAATTGCTTCATGAGATCTAGTTTTATATGCAAAGGCGGAAATACAATGTTTTTTTCTGTCGACAAGTGGCTGATTTAAAAAGGTTTGGATCACCGGGTCTTAGGTCAGATCTTGACGGCCAGTTCGATTCCCAATGCTTCTCACGAGCTCTGCTGTGCCACATGCACAAAAAAACAGGGATACTTGGTATACCCGCGTTGCTGGCCAATAAGGAAACAGACCATTTTAAGGTCAACACAGATGATCCATTGGTGCATGTTATATTGCAACAAGTCAATGACTTTCTTTATGTCGCCATATTCTTCACGCAAAGAAACTGAATAACCTATTGGGACTGAACCGCATAAATTTCCATTATGTAGGAGAACACACTTCAAGCTACGCTTTGAGCTATCTATAAACAGTCGCCATTCAGTTGCGTTATAGTTAAAAATGGCCAATTCTTTTATTTAACCTTCTACGTTCTGGCAATATACAAATCCGTCATTATTTCTGAAGCACTGCCTAAATTCACTTTCTCTGGATCGATCGTAAGTGACTTTAACTGCTTTGTCAAGCAAATTTTTTTCGTGCAGTCTTGATGCTAATAATTCCGAAGCTTTTTGGATAGTCCCAAATCTCGTGCTAAATCGTTTAATTCATGTTGATTAAATCCTTTACGAACAGAATCATTGGAAACTTTGAATTCTTCGTCGGTGAAGTCACTTCGATCTTCACTTGATTCACATTCTTGTATTTCTAAAGAAGGTAATTCTTAAAAAACTGGCACTGGAATTTCAGCTGAATGAGGCACAGGGCGTATAGCTGACGGTAAACTAGGGTACTCAATGTTATGTTTGTTTTTCTTGTTGAATCCTGATGTTTTCACTTGCAAAAGTAGCAATGACTTAAGTGATCTTTGGGTTCTCGCCAAACCATTGGTTTACCAAACGAAAGTTTATTACGTTTCTCTTCGTTCACATTCGTAAACTCTCTACACACTGCTTGCACTCTTTATGAGGGGCCCATTATTCATCTTGGTCACCTATTTTCACTTTAAACTAAGCAAAATAGGCTTGCCTGACAAATGTACTAATATTATTCCGTTGAATGGGGATTGTAAAACTGCCACATATATAAAAAAATTAATCAGGGCTGTTTATGCACTTACGACGAGAACTACCAGAGGCAGACATAACGAAAATCTGTAGTTGTGTATGTATACTTTGACTTCACTATATCAGAGCGACACAGACCCGCATACTTTAGTATCTCATGCGTAACTGACCGATCTAGTTTTGGATGACGCAACGTCACTCACACCCCCACTCCTAGGTCGAAGAAGAAGGGCCGGTAGGAGAGCAGAAGTAACTTCTGTGATTCGCCAAGCTTAGTCGGATGCGCAACAACTGTAGAGAAAAAACTTGACGTGATAGAAAAAAACTAAATAAAGTTTTGGAATTAGCATGTCAATTTACGTATAAAACAGCTTAAATATCGAACTCAACAGAAATTATTTTTCAAATTGTTCCCCAGTATTATGAGCCATTTGAGTGAATTCATTCGAAAAAAAACTTCCAAATTTGTGGCAAACTAACAATGATTTTTGCATTGCGATAATGCATCATCGCAACCAGATATGGCACCGTGTGACTTTTTCTTGTTTCCTCGATTCAATAACCCACTTTGAGGAACCTGTTTTGAGTCTATAGGAGCCAATAAAAAGAGTTAGCTGACCAGTTTGAAGGAAATAGCAGAAGACGAGTATAAAAACTATTTGGAAACCTGGAAAACTATGGAAGTGAATGGGAATGAAAGATGTATAAATACGAATGTTGCTATTTATGTATCCAGATTAATAAATAAAATTTTTTTATCAGTTTTATTGTTTTAAAAATATTCCAATATTTTGAATTAATTTCTATAGCACTTTTTCTCCTCCATTCCGATTGAGGTTTCTCCAAAACATGCATTTTGAACGCATCAACGGCTTCTTCCGGTGTCGAAAATCGTTGACTACGTAGATTATTCTCCACGGACAGGAGCAAAACAATCATTGGGTGCCTAATCAGGACTATGGGTAGATGACCCATCAATTCGATGTTTTAACCGGTCAACTTTTTAAGGACTTTTGACAAACAAATGGCTGTGTCCATTTATTTGCTCGCCATTCAGAATTGACCGTTCTACGACTATCTAGTATTGTTATAACCATATACCCATTTATCACAAAAAAAAACAAGCGACCATTTGACCGAAAAAAAAAAACAAGCGACCATCAAAGACCCATACAGTCAAGACTCGTCACCTGTGTAGATGTTATACATGGCTTTTGACGCACCATGATTGCACCTTTTGAGCATTTCTGTGCACGAATCTACACGAACCTATTTTTTTAGCTATTGTCAAATTATGCGGAATCAAACCCGCACAAATATTATTTTTACGCCTAAATGTTCATATAAAATCTTGTGTATGCTTGTCATACTAATATCCAGAGATGCCTCAATCTCACGTTATGTCACATAACGATCTTGCTTTATCAGTTCGATATTAATATTTTCGGGCACAACAACCGATTCTGACGACCTTTTTTAAATTCGTCCGTGAACGAATGACGGCCACGATTGATTTCACTAAGCAAGTGATATACGGTGGTTTTAGATGGTGCGTTATGCGCTGTTGTTGATATAATCCATATCGAAAGTCGTAGTGGCACAAAAATTCTCAGTTAAATCAAAGTTAATTACATTTTTTGACTGAGATAAAATACTCATGTCATCTATCAAAACCATTGTTGTCAATTCCAGATTCATAAATAGCAACACTCGTACATAATTTGTATTATATATGTATATATATATATATATATATATATATATATATATATATATATATATATATATATATATATATATATATTATATTATATATATATATATAGTAAGTAATGACTAACTGGATGAAAGTTTTCAAGAACAACATTATAAGAGGACTGAAATTAAAATATATGCATTGACAATAATATCTTTTATTCTTTTTATAAACTATAATATAGTAAATAGCAACAAATATACTTAAATTGTACAAATTTTATTTTTCTTGTGTCAGGAATTAAATATAATTGTAAATATGCTGATTGTATAGGTGACTGAGAAAACTAGGGATGAAGGAGAAAGTCGAAACAAAGACAGAACTGTAAGTAGCTTGTTAGCGACCTATAAAACCATTTTAATTAAAACGCTGATACGGAAACCGGTGGTAGTGAGAGTTACAGTCGAGGGTTGGACGGCCATAAAAGAGAACCACGACCCTTAATGAGGCTATTAAGAATCGTCTAAGCAAATACCCGCCCAAACACAGATAAGGAGCGACGTGTAAGTCCTAAATCTCTGAAAGTATTCGCGGAAGAAGTGCAATTAGCGTGGTGGACGGACGTGATCGGAATTCGTCGCAAAGAGCGGCCCTTCTGGACAGTGTGTCTCATTACAATTACGGCTTTACTTTAATATTTGTTAATTTTGAGAAATGAAATAAAAAAGAAAACTATTATATTTAAAGCCAAATTAAACACCATCTCTTGAATTTTGCGTTAAAATATGTAAACATTTATATTGGTGGATAGTGAAAATTCCATTAGATATTAATGCACAGCTACGAGTGGTCATCGACTGTTCACCAGTGGTGCAGCTGATATTTAAATTCTGGAACTAACCCCTCCAGTTTTAACCTCTGAACTATCATGGTTCAAACCTTTAATTCAAAGTACAAGATGAAGCGTTCTAGTAATTACAAAATTACGGATTCTGGGGCGTCCTGACTTAAACGCAAAATCTTTCAGAGAGAATCGGAGATCTCTGGCCAATGTCTGAAACCGAAAACAAAAACTTTCTTTGGAACGGTAAATATCAATTATCTCCTGCGCCCAGGAAATCTACACGAACTGGGGCGAACATTGAATCAGCAAAAAATCAAAATTTTAGCTTTGCAAGAAACCAGATTGACAGATGATAACACTTTGGAATTCGGCAACTACAGACTTTTTAAAAATAAAACAGACAAAACAATACTCAAAAATACACCCCATCTCGGTGTTTCTTTCGCTATCTCAAGAAACATTCTTGGTTCTATAACTAATGTCCAGCCAGTAAATAATCGACTTATGACACTATCCCTCAAGTGTGCTAACAAAAACTATACATTAATCAATGCACACCTCCCAGTTAACGAAGAAAATAAATCTACACCTGAAAAAGTAAATAAATCCTGGGAAATTCTGGGAAAGACTATTTCTAAAATTCCCTCTAACCATGTAAAAATCCTATTGGGTGATTTTAACACCCAACTAGGGAGAGAAAGAAAGTACAGGAAAACAGTCGGCAGTTTTCCCGCTCATAAATGAACTAACCATAATGGTACAAGATTGGTTGGGCTATGTTCGCAGTTTAATCTAAAAATAATGTCAGCTCATTTTAAAAAGAAAATAACAGAACAAAAGACCTGGAGGTACCCAAACACGTACATGGGTGAATTTCAAATTGACCATGTTGCCATTTCGTACCCCAATTATAAAGAGATTTTAAATGTTCAAGTCAGGAAAAGAGCTAACATAGACACGGATCACTACTTGACTAGAATCAAACATAGCTTAAAACATCGAAAACGTATTCAAAAGAGACTGCTAATACCAAAGTTCGACCCTACGAAAATAAAACCAACCCCAACAGAAGAGCCTGATAAACAACCAGCGCATAACTGGCAAGAATTGAAAAAAAATGTATCAAAACAGCCTTAAAGTTGGTCCCTTTACAAAAAGGTAGAAAACATCCGTCTGAAAAGCATGAAGTTTGTGGACAAGCAGCATTAAGACAAATTAAAGCATTCAAACATTGCAACAGTCAAAAACCAGCAATAAATTATAACATCTTTTTGGAAGTAAGAAAATAAACATCGAAGCTAATTAGACAAACTAAAAAAAAATATGAAAACAATCAACTTTTTTCAATCAAGATTTCCAAAAAATAACACCCGAAACTTACAAAACATTTAAAACGAATTAACAGGCTATCAACCAAAAATCTTTGCTTCCAAAAGGAAAACGGACAATGAGCTCTAAATAACCAAGACAATTGCAAAGAACCTGCGAAATATTTTGAAAAACTACTAAACGGCCCTGAGCCCTTAAACAAATTACCAACACTAAACCCTAAACAAACAAACCCAGATTCATTACCATCCAATGAAGATGAAATAATTAGGCAAATCCAATGACTTAAAAATAACAAAGCTTTAGGTGAAGATGGAATCACTGCGGAATTTTTAAAATTCTCTGGTCCAGGTATAATCAAGGAAATAACCAAAATTCTACAAGAAGTTTGGCGAACCAAACGGATTCCGGAAGATTGGAAAGAACCTAAGATTGGTGAATATCAAGCAGGTTTTCAACCGAGCAGACACTCTGAACTGATCCTGAATCTAAAGTTGATCGTAAGACATCAAAAACTGTACAATAAAAATCTCGTCTGTACATTTGTAAATTTCAAAAAACATATGATTCTATTGCCCGCGAATCTTTATTCCAAATCTTGAAAGAACAAGGACTAGATCTGAAAACGCTGGCAATTATTAAAGCAACATTAACTAACACAAGGTCAAAAGTTAAATTCATGGGTGACATCTCAGAGCCCTTTTAAATTAAAACTGGAGTAAGACAAGGGGATGGACTCTCGCCATTATTATTTATCTGTGTTCTAGAAAAAGTAATACAGGAGTGGTGTGAAAAAAAGTCGGCCCTGAATATTGACCAGCCCATTAAACTGGGGAGAATAAACATCAAAATTGATTGTCTGTCTCTTGCTGATGATCTAGCAATTTTGACTCAAAATATATTACCGGCCCAAAAAGAGATTCAAATCCTAAAAGAAACAGCAGAAAAGATAGGATTCTAAATTTCCTTTGAAAATGCACAATACATGACCTGCAACAGACTAAGAACACCATTTCTAAAAACAAAATATGGTAACATCAGACGAGTCTCTCAATTCAAATATTTGGGTGAAATAATCATGAAAAATGGGTTGCAAAAAGCGGCCAATAAGGGCAGATGTCAAAAAATGGAAGCAACATTGAGACTTACATAAAATATTTACAACAAAAATGCATAGCTAAAAACACAAAACTGAGACATTACAACCGGGATATTAAGCCAGAATGTCTATATGGGGCATGTCTGTATGCGACAGCGTTGGTGGCACATTCAAACGACAAGCAGCGAGAGCAATCTTCAACTTGCGGTTGATAAACAAATAACCACACGCCAGGAACTGTATGCTTTGGCTTCTGCACCGAATAACCTTCCTAATATAACGGTTCGGTTATCACCAAAAGAAGATTACAATAAAGCTGTAAATGATTTGAATGATCGATTTTCAAAAACGACACCAATTCAACCAACCTCAGCAATTACACAGTGCAATTCCAGACACAGATAATATGGTTCAGATTAATACAGAATATGTTAAATATTTAAATGTCAAAAAAAAACAAAATAAATTATGTGTTGAATTAATATCAAGAAAATTGATAGTTGATTATATAAATCGAACAATCTTAATCATTCATTATAAGTTTAGACTATAAGTTAAGAATAAAATACCGCATAATCATTGACTGAAAATAATTTTACTGCATAAACAAAGTTTTTAAAATAGAGGAAGTGAAAAAGTTTAAAAATGAAAAAGTTTAAAAGTGAAAAAATTTAAAAAAAAATCACGGGAATATTTCCAAAAAAAATCAAAAATTTTTGTGAGAGAAAAAAAAAGGGACTTATAAATATTATATAAAAATTATATAAAAATATTAATAATTATATAAAAATTACGTTATTAAAAAAACTAGAAAATTTCATAGAACTTGATATTTGAACTATATCTGAAATTTTTTTCTAAAAAGTGCATTTAAAAACAAAAAAGCGTCTCAATAGGTCAATTTTTGAAAAAGTTATGGCTATTTGAAAAAAAAGCCATTTTTTTCATAACCTATAACTTTTTTGGGTTGGGTAAAAAAAAAAAATTCTGAGAAATGTCTTTGGCGGGGTAGAAAACGACACAAAAGTTTCAGCGGAATCGAAAGGGGTCGGGTTCAAAAATGATCCATTTGGCATATACACACACACACACACACACACATATATATATATATATATATATATATATATATATATATATATATATATATATATATATATATATATATATATATATATATATATGTATATGAGCAACGGTTACTTGCTTGATCGGGAGGACCATCCCTTACATTAGAGGGCACATGTTACGTCTGTTAGTAGTTAGACTCATCAGGGTACCGACATATGCTCGCTCGTCAAGAATAGGGAGTCCCTCTCCACAGTCAAACAACCCAGACTTTCGCCGACTTCTCGTCGGATGGCCTATAAATGGAATTTTTTTGACTTTCTTCTAACGAGACAACACTAGTCAGGAGTTAAACACCCCCGACCGTTGAGTTCCACAATCTCATGTGGAACGTACAACAACCTGGGTCTCCGCCATAATGACAATGGTTAGTTGTTTGACCGGGAGGAAGCCCCACCCACCCCTTAAATTGGAGGGCACATGTTTCGTCTGTTGATGGTTAGACTCATCAGGGTACCGACATATGCCCTCTCACCAAGAATAGGGAGTCCCTCTCCATAATCAAACAATCCCATATTTTCGCCGACTTCTCGTCGGATGGCTTATAAATAGAGTTTTTTGACTTCTTTTTACTCGTAGGACGAACTCCAAAGAAGTCAAAAACTCTCTCTCTCTCTCTCTCTCTCTCTCTCTCTCTCTATATATATATATATATATATATATATATATATATATATATATATATATATATATATATATATATATATATATATATATATATATAATTTCTTGGGAGTTTCGGTCAGTTAATCAGTTTTAATTTTTTTATTGTTTTATTGACGTTTCGGTCCAATAACGGACCATCTTCAGAACATTTCTACAATGAACATTATTTTTATAAAACACACAAATTTACATTTTAAAACCTACCAATATCTAATTAAACAATTAATTTTTCAATTTTTTTACCTAATATGTGACTAATTATATATAAATTATATAAATTCTAATATTTTTAACTAATATATGTTTAATTAGATATTTGTAGGTATTTAAATGTTAATTTGTGTTTTTTATGAAAATAATGTTTATTGTAGAAATATTCTGAGGATGGTTAGTTATTGTACTGAAACGCCAATAAAACAATAAAAAAATTAAAACTTATTAACTGACCGAAGTCCCAAATAATAAAATAATAATCATAATATTAAACGGTCACGTATATATATATATATATATATATATATATATATATATATATATATATATATATATATATATATATATATATATATATATATATATATATATATATATATATATATATATATATATATATATATATATATATATATATATATATATATATATATATATATATATACATATATATATATATATATATAATATATAATAATAAATATATATATATATATATATATATATATATATATATATATATATATATATATATATATAATATATATTACAGAAATCTTTCACCCTTTCTCCACGTGGTGCCACCATCGCCTTCGCCGAACTGTCAACCATGCGACGTCATTATTAAAATGGCCAGTTAATCTGCTCTGGCCCCGGTCGTCCCTCTGAACTGCTTTCCTTGCGTTCGTCTAGAGCTCGGCTGATGACGGCTGAAAGGCTAGAAACCGGTCCGGAGAGACACGTGACGTCGCATGGTTGACAGTTCGGCGAAGGCGATCGGTGGCACCACGTGGAGAAAGGGTGAACGATTTCTATAATATTTTCCCTCCACGGTCCGTTACGCTACCTTGTGGGCATATATATATATATATATATATATATATATATATATATATATATATATATATATATATACATACATACAAAAAAATCCTTAAGATACAGTTATATAATAACCGCGAATGACCAGCTAAATTTCCAAAACACCCCGGTAATAGAGAAAATTATATTGTAATTGAATAGCCCGGTTTTTACCATCTCATATTTAGGATTATTACCCTAGACGTTAAAAAAATAAGAAATAAAAAAAAATAATTGTACCTGTATACTTAGGAACACTGTGTTTGATCTTTAGTATTAGTTCAAGCTACTCTTGAGAAAACCCTAACAAGACGAAGCATATGTAGGGCAAAATCTATAACAAACGTTTGAAACACTAAAAAGCTACAAGTGTATCATTTAAAATCCTAGTATTTTCAAAATATTTCACAAAGAACCAACTGCGGAATCCATAAACATTATTAAAATTGATCTGTCTGTATTGTCAATGATGCCAATTATTTTCCCAGTTCCAAAGCAAAAATAATAACAAATAAACTTAAATTATACACATTTATTTGTTTTTGGTTTATGAACTGAATGTAATTGCGAAGACGACGATTGTATAGATCGTTAAAAGAACTGAGGATAAGTGCGTAAGTGGAAACAAAGACAAAAACCGTAAAAACTCAACCCAGTAGACTCGTTTTCGAAAATAAAACGACAGTAAAGACCGAAAAGTACGTTATTAGCAACATATAAAACAATTTTAATTAAAACATTTGTACGAAGATCGGTAACGAGATGGGGTTAAAGGGGATGGTTGGACGGATGTAAAAGAAAGCCGGGGCTCTTAATGAAGCAATTAAGGATCCCGTAAGTAAATGCCCGGCCCAAACAGAGATTAAGAGCGACGTGTAAGTCGCAAATAAAACAGACACCCGGACCAAAATCCCTGCGAAATATTCGCGGAAGAAGTGCAATTAGTGCGGGGAATGGACGTGATCGGAATTTGTTGCAGAGGAAAAGAAAAGCCTATACTCCTGGACATAGTGGATCGGGATCACAATATTAACGGTTTTTTTGGTATACTGTCGTATGTTTTGATATACTGTCGTAAGTACTACCCAACGTATTTTTTGTAGGCATCAAATTTTTTAATATCGAAATTATTATCAAGAATTTTACGAGAGAGGAATGAAGTCAGATACATTTATACATGACACATTGTTTTTTTTTTTGATCGGGAATACATTTATTTTTCAATGTTGTCCCCATTTAGCTTGATACAGTTCTATTATAATAAATATTTCGTCATTGGCATCAAGTCTGGACAATAAGACGAATTTTTCATTCAAATTTCAGAATTGTTTCATGCCAAGACTATTTTATGATGCGCATTGATGGTTTTTTTGTTTCAAATAATGAATCAATCTAAACAATTATTGTTTGTAGCGATTGGCACAAGTTTTATTTTTCAATAACTTAATAATAATAATAAATTTCTTAACAATAATAAAGCTGAGTTTTCTAATTTCATCAAATTCAGAGGTGTAAATCAATGTCTTGCGACTGTGTTTTTGTTTTTTTTTATAAGCTTTTTAAATATGATTCTGCTGAGTTTCCTCAATGTTTTATAACAGTAACTGAAACATATAATCTTCATTATACATCAGAGATGAAACAGTAGACCAAACAATGGGAGGGAATAGGAGCCAATGAGTTAAAGGAAGCGAAACCGGTTCAGTCCGCAGAAAAAGCCATGGGTTCTGTAGACTAAAAGAACACCAAAGAAAACAAAAACGGTTAAAAAGAATGTAAGGCGGGATTATCACCGGGGAGTATTGAGCTTCATTAGGGGACTAATTGTGCTATTCAGGCTAACCGTCCACATCTGTCCAAAAAAAAAGTACCCTTTCACCGCGACAGTACGCCCGAACAGATGTCTCAATTTATTAATGCAAAATTCCATGATCTACGCTTCCGAATACTTGCCCATAGTTCAAATTCGCCGGATTCAGCTCCCAGACATTACTCCCAAATCTAAAGAAACAGCTCGATAGAAAAGTTTACTTTAAATGATGAGGTCAAAGCTGAGACAACCTGTTATTTTGCAGAGTTGGCCAAATTGCATTATAGTGAGTGTATTAAAAAGTTTGAGCGTTATTTATCTACCAGGTATGTCGGTTAATAATTATTAGGCGTCTTTCACACTGCCGGCGATGCGAAGCCAAGCGTATAAAACCATATAAATGTAAACAAATATACATGTACTTATACAGGGTGCTTGGTGCATCGTTTGCCAAATTAAAATGGCCGATAGGAGGATTCGAACGATACACCAAACACCCTGTATAAACAATATATATGTACATATAAAACAATATAGAGCACTATGAAGTGTTTCTACAAATTTCTTATTTTACTAGCCAAAATCAAAGTTCAAACAGTAATTGTTAAAATGTGTCAACATCCCCTGATTGAGATTAAATATTCTCCTGATGATGTTAACATGGTTAGCAAAACGTGTTCCAATAGAAGAATTGATCTCCTGTGTGGTTGAAGTTGTCCAAAGGTGTTGCATTAGCCCTTTGAATTTGTTCTGAAGATTGAGTCGCACTGTTCATAACGCGTGACAACATTTTTTGCCAATTGGCCATTTTAATATAATTGTCGAAATATATGAAGCGATCTGAAACATTTTAGTAGCTTTTCACATGATAGAACCAAACAGCTTTTTTCCTTGCTTCCGGCGAAAGCAACTGCATCGCCTCTATTCGCGGAAAACATATTCGTTAAGTGTCTTGCAAATTCAGGTAGTTTGTTTTATAACTACAAAGAGGATTACTTCGTTTTTCTACAGGGACTAGTAGACGCAAACTACAGATTTTTATCTATAATGTAGGTGCTTACGGTAAACGATCCGATGGTGGAATATTTTCAAAAAGTGTTCTGTATCAACGTTTAAAGAATAAAAATTTCAAAATAAAACATGACCGAGAATTGCCGCAAACAAATGTACAACTTTCTTTTGTAATACCAGTATCCTCTGACCCCTTGGTTAATAAGACCATATCCAAGAAGAGAGCTGATCGAGCCACAAACTTTGTTTAATTTTTACTTGTCAAGAGCCAAAAGAATTGTGGAAAGCTCATAACACTAAATGGAGACTTTTACATAAGCTGATTGACACAAAACCTAAAAATATTGAAAAGATTATTAAGTTTGTTTGTAACTTACAAAATGTTACTGACCGAGATGATGATGACAGCTATTTTTGATGATCAGCTATTTTAGAAACAGAGCATACTCAGAGCCAAAGAACTTTAATCGTTAACGAACAGCAGATAGAAGCAGATATAACCAGATAGCTAAAATAATAAGACATGCTTCCACTCAATATTTTTATAATAACAGAAAATAACCAGTAAATTTATATCAATTATTTTTATAATGATATTGTTAATAGTATTAATGTGGTTAATATAATTGTATTAACTGGATTTACAAATTTAATTTAATGTTGAAATATGAATTCCGAAGTAAAAATTTGCAATAATTGTACTGTTCCAGAGCTACATTCTTCTGCCACCACTTTATTGAAATATCCCGATCGTGGCATTTCTTGTTGGAGTGCTAAAATTAATATTTCTACTAATGGCGGGCGATCAGGTTTAAAACAGGTGGGGGATCGGCCACCGAAAATGCTGTCCAATCAAACAAATTTCTTTCAACTCGCATGAGTTGGCTTCGTTTGGCCCCACTCGGACTCACCCGTCCTGCAGTGTGAAGGGCTACATGCTGTTTCATGCGTTTGTTTCTATAGCAAAATCGGACTCGCTCGGCTTCGTCCGGCTCTGCCGGCAGCGTGAAAGCCACCATGTCGGGCGATGCCGAGCGGGCTATGCCGAGCACCCGGCCTGCAATGTGAAGAGCTATATGCTGTTTCATGCGTTTGTTTCTATAGCAAAATCGGACTCACTCGGTTTCGTCCGCAGCGTGAAAGCCACCATGTCGGGCGAAGCCGAGCGAGTCGGCGCGATTCAATGTGAATAGACATACGCAAAAGTATGAGTTTCTTTCTAAAGCGAAATTGGCTTCGCATCGCCGGTAGTGTGAAAGACGCCATTAATTATTTAAAAGTTGACGCTTGAAACGGGTCGGTGCACAATCTAATCTCTTATATTATTTTGTTACTACATAGTACCTTTCAAAACGCCATAAATATTTAAACGATTTTGAGTTCGCGTCATATTTTGTCCGTGTGGTCAATTCGTCGTGTTTCGAGCCAAATAAAGAGCATTTGCGGCACGTAGTATTTTGTATTCAATCAAAAGAAAAACGCGAGTGAAAGCCATCGTGAGAACTTACGGTGACAATGTTCCAATGCAAGACGCTTGTGGGCGTTGATTAAGATGATTCAGTGGTGATATCGACTTGAAAGACAAAGAGCACCCGGGACAACCGAAAGAATTTGAAAATGCCGAATTGCAAACATTGTTGGAAGAAGACGATATGCAAACTTAAAACAAAGAGATTAAATGTTGGTCGCCAAGTCATTTGTGATCGTCTGCATGCCATGGGAAAAATCCAGAAGGCAGGAAAATGGAAACCATATCAACTGAACAACAGACAGATGGAAAAGCGAAAAACGGTGTGCGAAGTTTTGCTTTCTCGGCATGAAAGAAAGAAATGTCTGAATTCTTGTGGCGTGTTCATATATGTTTTTTTTTCTTTTTCGCCACGATCTAAAACTCAAAAAATATCAAAAATATCTGATCGTATGTAAATAAAGAATCACTAGGTAAAAAACAAAAAAAACCAACGGACACAAATTTCTTAGTGATTCTTTTCGGTAATAAATTTGCCTTTCGGGAAGTATTCTCCTCTCGTATTCAAAACGAATCTAAAGAATAAATTATAATAATTTCTATATGTAAGCAAAGATCGGAAGTGAATATATTTTTGTGTATGTCAATGATACTTACATTGACAATTTAATATTTTTTTAGAGCGTGGCGAAAAACCCAAAAAAAAGAAAAAATATATATGAAAGAAAGGCTTTTTTGCATCGAATTGTGACTGTAGACGAAAAATGGATATCTTTTGATAATTCAAAGGACATAAAATTATGGGTTTATCCAGGACAATTATCAACATTGACCGCATAACTGAATCGCTTAGGAAGCACTAAATGGAGACTTTTACATAAGCTGATTGACACAAAACCTAAAAATATTGACAAGATTATTAAGTTTGTTTGTAACTTACAAAATGTTACTGACCGAGATGATGATGGCAGCTATTTTTGATGATCAGCTATTTTAGAAACAGAGCATACTCAGAGCCAAAGAACTTTAATCGTTAACGAACAGCAGATATAAGCAGATATAACCAGATAGCTAAAATAATAAGACATGCTTCCACTCAATATTTTTATAATAACAGAAAATAACCAGTAAATTTATATCAATTATTTTTATAATGATATTGTTAATAGTATTAATGTGGTTAATATAATTGTATTAACTGGATTTACAAATTTAATTTAATGTTGAAATATGAATTCCGAAGTAAAAATTTGCAATAATTGTACTGTTCCAGAGCTACATTCTTCTGCCATCACTTTATTGAAATATCCCGATCGTGGCATTTCTTGTTGGAGTGCTAAAATTAATATTTCTACTAATGGCGGGCGATCAGGTTTAAAACAGGTGGGGGATCGGCCACCGAAAATGCTGTCTAATCAAACAAATTTCTTTCAACTCGCATGAGTTGGCTTCGTTTGGCCCCACTCGGACTCACCCGTCCTGCAGTGTGAAGGGCTACATGCTGTTTCATGCGTTTGTTTCTATAGCAAAATCGGACTCGCTCGGCTTCGTCCGGCTCTGCCTCTCGTTTTCAAACCGAATCTAAAGAATAAATTATAATAATTTCTATATGTAAGCAAAGATCGGAAGTAAATATATTTTTTTGTGTTGTCAATGATACTTACATTGACAATTTAATATTTTTTTAGAGCGTGGCGAAAAACCCAAAAAAAAAGAAAAAAATATATGAAAGAAAGACTTTTTTGCATCGAATTGTGACTGTAGACGAAAAATGGATATGTTTTGAGAATTCAAAGCACATAAAATTATGGGTTCATCCAGGACAATTATCAACATTGACCGCATGACCGAATCGCTTAGGAAGGAAGAAAATGCTGTGAATTTGGTGGGATCAGAAGAATGTCGTGTGCTATGAGCTTCTGAAACTAGGTGAAACAGACAATACCGTTCACTATCGTCAACAAATGATCAATTTGAGCCATGCCTTGATTGAAAAGCAACCAGAATGGGCTAGAAGACACGGAAAATTGATTTTGCAGCATGACAACGCTCCATTATACACCGTGAAAGCGATCGGAGACACCATTTTTGCAATTGGCCGGAAACTCTTGCCCTACCCTCCATAGTTACCAGACTTGGCCCCTTCCGACTACCATTTATTTTCATCGTCGTCGAAAAATGGCTTGATGACTAGATCACCTCAAACATCTGAACAGTTTCAATTAGTTAAAAAATTCCAGTCTCTTTCGAAAACCATACCACCTTTTTTTGGTTAGATAATATTTAATGATGATCGCGTTTCGTTGTGCGAACGGGGTGATTTATGAAGGAAAACTCACGTCCTCGCCCGGTTATCTCGTTAGATCGATGGTCTGAAAAATAGCGAAAACCTACAGACAAACCACGCTGATGAATATCATAATTATTAGGCCGCGGCGTCCCGGTAAATAACGGCTTAATTGGCCGGCCACAATCAGAAACTAAACCGTTATCTTGATAACGATAAATTCCCCACCTTTAAGGCAGCAGCGCCGTTTATTTTGCGCCCTCGTAAATCTTCCTTTTAATTTTCAGTTTGTGGCAAAACATTGTGAGTTTTGCGTAATTTATACACTAACACCGTCCATACGTATTCTCCTCATGAATATTTGAATGAAACTGTATTTTTTTAAATAAAATAAAACTTCATAATACCACTAGTTTGTTTGACTTTGATAACACAGGTCCACATGATTTTTGTAACATTGATGATAATGCTCTTGCGTTTCATTTAAGTAGTTATTAAAACATCTTTTCACAGAAATGGCCTAGCACGTCCCATTTTCAAGTGCCTCCTCCTTTATATCATGGAATTATGGAAATTATTTGTACCTGATAAGTATATTGAGAAGACTTCAAGGGGGTTTTACAACCTCTCCATATTAAGCTTGGTCTAATGAAAAACTTTGTTAAAGTCATGGACAAAGAAGGTACCTAAAAGACCTACCAGTAACTAAAACAATATTTCCTCAATTAAGTAATACAAAACTAAAAGAAGGCATATTTATTGGATCATAAATGAAGAAGCTTCTAGGCGATTTCCGTTTTCAAAAAAAAAATTCAATAGGAATTGGCAGCTTGGAAGTGTTGTGTAAGTGTAGTGAAAGGATTTCTGGGCAACAAGAAAGATGAAAACTATAAAAACCTCATAGATAAACTCTTGAAAGCCTATGAAACACTAGTGTCTCGTATGTCTTTAAAAATGCATTTTTTGCACTCCCATTTGGATTTATTTTCGGAAAATTTGGGTGCAGTAAGCGACGAACAAGGAGAACACCAGAGCATCAACATCAGGATGAAAGCAATATACCAGGGACGTTGGAATACATCTATGCTGGTTTTTAAAAAGAGATGATGCTACAGAACGCAAGAGAAAAAAGTGGAAGTTGTCGCTGTTTGACATCTCTGGAAAATTGGAAAATTCTGACAAAACTGAAAGTGCTTTTTCTATGGGATTTTGTATGAACTCAAGACCATAACTCACGATTCGAACGATGGATATGCGTAATTTTAGTTTTGTTTTGTTCGTTATGGCCTTGAAAAAGTTTCCAGGAAAAAAAGCGAGACAATTACAAAAGAAAGTCGGAAAATTCGGAAAAATTGCAAAAAACATAATTTGTGTATGCACTCTCGATCATAACTGACTCTAGGAACGACATATTTGGTTGATTATTTTTTTGTTTTGTTTGTTATGCTTCTGGAATGGAAATAACTCAATTGAATGTTTTCAATTGAAAAAAAATCTGGACAAAAATTTGGAAAAACCCATTCCAGCCTAAATTAAAATAAAATTACATATGTTTTTACTTTTGTGTTATTTGGCGATCTGTCTAACAAATGCAGTTATTATTAAATAAATGCAGTTATTATAATATATTATTATTAAATTATGAATCAAGCCAATCCGTTACATATTGACGAAAAATTGATTCAACGGGTCATTTTCAGTTGAATTGTGATTCTATTGTAAGTTCATCGCAATCGTTTCGTGAAATGATATCTACGAAATCTACGAATCTACGAAATACGGTGAGTTTTGAAGTAACAAACGGTTATACAGTCACAATAAAGTGAATCAACTGCCTATTTTCAGTTGAATTGTGATACTTCGCATCGCACATTGTGTTGCAATCGACACAATTGAATTGAATTAACACAATTTAAGCGCATTACAATGCCGCCCATAATACGGAGCGATTTAAGTCGCAGAACTCGCAATGCTACAAATCAAACGATTTTTCGATCTAATCGAACTGCAAAGCAATGCCTATAGCGAAATGAACGGAATCGATTATCACAAACATGTTCAGCATGGACAGTAGAAGAAAGAGAATGAAACTACAAACGAAGATGATATGCATCGAATGAGACATCATTGGTCAGTATGATCGCAATCGCGCGACAATGAATTTAAATAATCATACAAGAAGACAAACAAAAAACCAGACAAACTGAACAAATTTTTACTGTTTTCACATTTCCAATAGCTTTTCACAAATTTATAAAACGATCATAAACAAATTTTCTGAAATTTGCTAGTATTAAATAAATATTAGTTTGTAAAAATATATAGTCTCCTTTTTTTCCCACAGTATTTAGGAGTACAAAATACTTAATACACCAATTTTCATCAATGTTCCCTCAAAAAAATTTAAATCTGTTAACCAGTGTAAATAAATATTATGTGACCAAAAAGTAAGGCGATTTTTTAAATAAAATACAAAGTATTTACGTATTCATCATCTATTTTATCTGTTTCAAAATAAACATATCTCACTGCAATGTACTTATTCCAACGTTTTTTCTAGTCTTCGATACAGTTTTTAAAGTCGAGTTCTGGTATTTCCTTCAAAATGACCAGCAAACCCTCTTGAAAGGTTACTATGAACTTAAAACAGCATCCACGAAGTGGTTTCGTCAATCCAAAGGAACAAGACAAGCTTGCATTGGACCATATCTGGTGAATTTGATGCTTGTAGAATGGTATTTCTTTGATTTTTAGTGATAAATTGATGAATAATTAATGCGGTGTTCGATTGTGTTTTATCAAGATACAAAAACCTGGGAAACGCCGCAATGGAGTTAGAGAGACAGAGAGATATGATTACAGTGAGCCTCTTTCACTCGAAATGTTAAAAAATGCGCAGAAACTATTGCACAAATACAAAGTTATTAGCAGTATACGTGTGAGTATTTGATGGAACAATGTCACAGTCAAAACTGTTTAATTTCAATAAATATTTCATTGAAAAAATAGAAGAGTGACATAAAAAATGTACGAGAAAAGACTACAACAGGTTGCATTAACAAATAAATTAAAGGGTAATCGTGGAAAGTTCGTGTTATCTAACCTTAAAGCAGAAGTAAACATTAATAGCTATTCATTTGATGGTTTCGAGGGTCGTCGAATTGTTCACATAAAAACAGTTGAACATAAAAGACTGTGTAATAGCAGGTATTAGAAAAAAATGATTGCTTCAAACGTGACTTACGAAATGGTTGTAGAAACAAATGAAAAAAAATAAATATAATGGTTTATTAAGAATTTTAGGCAAAGATGATAATGGTTTTGTTAAAATTACCAAAGACTATTACATATAACAGAAAATTTATATTTTTTTAGAAAATAAAGGCAAAAAATAACCAAGAAATCAAAAAATAAATTTTTGTTGTCATTGTCATTGTCAAAAAATATCCAAAACTTGGTTCATATTATTTTTAATAAAGAACTTTTATGAAACCTACATTCTCATATTCTATGCATTTTTAGATTTCGTGCGTATTGTAACCTTCTATACGATGTTGCCGCATCTAATGATCTACGATAAAAAAGTACATTTTTGATATTTATTCGCTAATTACTACTATCATAATACTCTAAAGCAGTGCTTTTAAAAATCTTAAATGTTTTATATATTATTTTTTCTCATATTCTCATTTTCTATTAAAACCGTCTGAACGGTACTTTTTGTAAAAATATGATAAAACCTGTGATTTATCATGACTCAATGTGAATATATGCCAAATTTCATTCAGTAATTCTAAAACCGACAGTACTATCTTAACATGTTTAATCCATTCGCACAAGAAATTTCGTTTTTTAGTTTAAATTTAATACACATTTTTTCCTCGATAAATTTAATAATATTGAAAAATCTCCGACAAAATATATTAACAATTACAAAAGTTGCTATAATATCAAACTTAACAGGCGAAATGACACGAAATTTATTTTTGTCCGATGTTAAGGAAACTTCTACCAACTTAAAAATCAAATGATTTTTTATTAGTCCAGTTTTTTTTTAATTGAAGAAAAAATATCTAAAAATTAATTATAAATATTCTGGCAAAAAAGGAACTTCGTTTGTTGCAAGAATAAAAAATAGTAAGAATAAAAAATAGTATAATGAGGGCGAGCTATTGTCTGTTGGCCCTTGATCCTGGTAATAATTCTTATAACTTAACTTCTAGACAATTGTATGTTGTTTGTAAATATTATTAAATTAGTGAGTGTCCTAAGCCAAATGACCAAAAAAGCTTATACATTCACCTTATATATTATAGAATGTTATCCACCATAGCTGTGTTATGTATGTTTTTATAGCATTGGTTTATTTTCTATCAAGTTCAAAGTCGTACAACGCATAAGCTATTTTACGACATTTTGTAAACAAAATTGATTTTAATACATATTTAAAAACTACATTCTTCTTCTGAAACTCTCGATGTGAAACACTAAACTCGAAGAAATTTACCAACATCAAACCACTTTTCTAAACTTCTCTACGCACGTTTGGATAGCTATTAGCATCATCAGGGGATGATTCAATCTCAATAGATTGTAAAATTGGTAAATCTCTTCGAAGTTAACCACATTCACGATAATTTATTTTTTGTAGCGTAAAAAACCATCTTTACTATTAGTCCTAGAATATCCCATTAGATATTCCTAAACCTAAGACTAAACATTTTTAGATTAAACCTGCCTGTCCCAATACTCTTGGAACATATTGTAGGTAGATGTATAGAAGGTATTTACACCAACTTTCTCGAAAATTGGTTAGGAAGTTGTCCGCAGAACCGGTGCTCTCCATTATAAATGATTAGTAATGGACTACGATTGCCTTCGTCCTACGGTCAATTTGGAGTGTCTATTGATTTGCCACAGAAGGAAACTTATCCTTAATACACCGTCGAATAACTTGAAATGTATATCATAATTGAATGGATTTAAATTGTCAATTTGAGCAGCGATTTACATCCATGATTTTCTTGGTTAGTTCATCAAAAAAGAAATAATAATAATATAATAATCACATGATAGAGATACTGTAACAAAACCTGAGAAAATAAAATGTTTTCATTCTACGTGGGTCTTTAGAAAAGCTCTCGGTTTAGCATAGATATGGGGTGAGTATTAGTCCTCGAGTGCCGTCACAATTTTTGTATGAACTCAAGACCATAATTCACGATTCAAACGATGAATATGCGTAATTCTTTTTTTGTTTTGTTCGTTATGGTTTTGGAAAAAAAATCGAGACAATTACAAAGGAAAGTCGGAAAATTCTGACGAACTGCAACAATCATAATTTCTGTATGCACATTCGATCATGAAAACAAATCTGGAAGATCTGGTGAGAAATTTGGAAAAACGCATTCCAGCCTAAATTAAAATAAAATTACATTTGTTTTTACTTTTGTTTCATTTCACGATCCGCCCACCAAATTTAGTTATTTTATTTTGCTACGTGCGCAAATGTCATTTAACAGCTGATTATCAAATTGTGAAACAAGCTAATCGGTTAAATAGTGTCGAAAAATTGATTCAGTTGTTTATTTACTGTTGAATTGTGATTATGTTGTAAGTTCATCGCAGTTGTTTCATGAAATGAATTAAGTTTCGTCGTTTTATCTTAAACAAATTTACAGATTTATCTACGAAATACGATGAGTTTTGAAGTGACATACGGTTATACAGTAACAACAAAGTGAATAAATTATCCATTTTCTATTGAATTGAGATTCTTCGCATAGCATATAGTATCGCAATCGACAAAATTGAATTTAATTAACACAATTTAATCGCACTGCAATCCCGCCCATGAAACGGAGCAATTTAGGTCGCAGAACTAGCAATGGTACAAATCAAATGAATTTTAGATCTAATCGAACTGCAAGAGTGAAATGAACGGAATCGATTATCACAAAAACACGTTCAGCACGTACACAAGAAGAAAGAGAATGAAAATGCAAACGAAGATGATATGCATTGAATGAAACATCATCGGTCAGTATGATCGCAATCGCGCGACAGTGAATGTGAATAATCATGCAAGAAGACTTCTACTTTGTTTACACATTTTCAATACCTTTTCACAAATTTACAAAACAAATTTAAATTGTCAATTTAAGCATCGATTTACCTCTATGATTTTTTTGGTTAATTCATCAAAAGAGAAATAATAATAATATATTAAGCCGGATGATAGAGATACTATAACAAAACCTGAGAAAATAAAATGTTTTCATTCTACGTGGGTCTTTGGAAAAGCTCTCAGTTTAACACAGTGATGGGGTGAGTATAAGGGGAAAGTCCTCTAGTGCCATAACCTTAAGGTTTATTTTGAATAAAATTAAAATTCCTTAGTCTACATGTCTAATAACTGCTGATATGAGTGAAAGAACACTTTTGCTGAATAAATATATATATATATATATATATATATATATATATATATATATATATATATATATATATATATATATATATATATATATATATATATATATAAGAAGTTGTTGGATAGATAGATAGATATATTCACAAATAATGAACTGTATTTATAAAATTCCAAGATACAGAAATATCAATTTAAAAAAAATTGGCCTCTAGGACCGACCAGCAAAAATATGAGCATTTATTCAAGGCAATAATCGTAAATGTACTAATTTGAAAGCTCTGATACAAAGGAGTCTCTTCTTGAATCGGTCTGTAGGTTGGGGGAGAGGGGCTCTGGTATCCAATTTGGCATTTCTATTAAATGTACACAACATAATCGTGTCCTTAGAACGTATCTACTCTATTTAACATGTATATATATATATATATATATATATATATATATATATATATATATATATATATATATTTTTTTTTTTTTTTTACGTATCACCGAGGTATGTATGAAACGTGAAAAAAAATATGAAACCGGAATTTTTGTATAGAAAATACGTTTATTGCCCATCGCTAGCTATACATTTTTCCTACCTGTCTGATAATTTGTGGATGCCACGCCTAAAAAACTGTTGCTCTTTTGATGCAAACCAGTCATCGAGCCATTTTCGTACATTTTTGTAAAAAGTGAAAAGCTGCTCAGCAAATGCCTGTCTCATCGATGCAAATAAGTAGTCATCGGATGAAGCCTAGTCTGGTGAGTAAGTCGCATGTGAAAGTATTTCCCATCTAAACGCCTCAATCGTGTTCGTGACCCGTTTTGCTTTGTGTGATAGTGTATTATCATGAAGCACAATCACTTTGTGTTACCTTTTTTGATATTCTGGTCATTTTTTACGCAAAGCTTGATTCAAATCGATCATTTGTTTGTCGATAGCATTCAGTATCAACGGCTTTAGCAGCTCAAAATAGATCACATCCTTCTGATCCCACCAAACACAGAGCATTGTATTTCGTCCATAGCGATTGGCCTTGCAGTCGATGTCAATGGTTCACCTAGAGTTACCCATGATCTTTTACGATTAGGATTTTCAAAATATATCTCCTTTTCATCGCCAGTCACAATTCGATGGAGAAATAATTTTCTTTTGTACCTAGTAGCATTTAGCAGGTGGTTTTTCGGTTTTCCTGTTGTCTTTCGTTTAGATCATGTTGAAACCATTTTCCTATCTTCTGGGTCTTTGCCATGGCTTTCAAACCTATAGAAACGACTTATCGAGTCGCATTTAATTGACCTTAGAGTTGTTGTTGTCTTTGAGCGTTATTCTCATCTAACAATGCTTCCAATTCGCTGTCTCAAACTTTTTTGGTGGTGTTCCACGTTCTTCGTTTCTCACGTCAAAATCACCACTTTTGAATTTTTCCTTTTGAATCTTTATCAGATGTCAACAAGGAAATGGCGTCAATGACGCGCTTTGACAATAACTACATTGACAGCTAGTGCTATCTATGGTCAAATTCCGGTTTCATATTTACAGATCTTAAAAAATCTATGGATTCAGCGTTGATCAAAGATACAATCAAATGCATACTTTTCAACAGAGTTTAGACTTATTTCGTCGAAAATGAAGCGAAAGAATGTTTTAAAGTGAAATTATTTATAATAATAGCTAAAGCATCAATTATATCAACTTTTCAGAAAATGTCAAACCTTATTTGCTCTACCTTATCGCCACGAACAAGAAATTGAATGCGCGCTTCTGATACTTCGTAGCCCCTCAAAAATCACACTTGACAAATATAGCAGTCATTTTTGTGTCTGACCGAGAACTTTTCCAACGTCCCTTGTATAATGAATATTTTAAGATACCTGTTTCTAATAAAGTCATCGATATCACCTGATATAATAACCCTGGATTTTTAATAAATTTAGTTTAATCAAACTTATAAATACTATTTGGAAATTAATTCTAAACTACTATATATACCAGGTGTGGTGGATAATAATTTTTACTTTCTTTAAGAGATGGTGCCATTGATGTTTAAACAATTTCGAGTTGGCGTCATATTTTTTCGTGTGAGAAGCATTTACGATACATACTGTTTTTGTTGTTTGATCAAAAGAAAAATGCGAGTGAAAGCCGTCGTATAGTTGTGAAAATTTACGACATAACGACATTGACGCTAGTGGGCGTCGGTTTTGACGATTCAAAAGTGGTAATTTCGATTTAAAACACAAAGAACGCCCAGGTCAATCAAAAAAAATTACATATGCCGAATTATAAGCCTTGTTGCAAGAAGACGATATGCAAACTGAAGAACAAATAGCAGGAACGTTAAGTGTTCGTCGCCGAAGCATTTGTGATCGTCTGAACACACATCAGCTGAACGACATACCGATGGAAAAGCCAAAAACAGTGTGCGAAGTTTTGCTTTTTCAGCATGAAAGAAAGCCTAACTGGAGACCAAATATGGATATATTTCGAGAACTCAAAATACAAAAAATCAATATCGACCGCAAGACCGAATCGCTTTGGAAAGGAAACAGTGCTGGGCATGTGGTGGGATCAAAACGTTTTTATAATTTCATTAATTTGCTAACTTTGAGTATCGGGACATTAGGCTGATATTCATAGGCTGATATTCCATATTATTCATTTGCATAAATAACATACGCTAAATAGGTAGAAAATGCTATCTCACTCTTGCGCAGTGAAGTTTGGCTGCTATCTCTTTCTTGCATTAATGCTTTAATCAATGTTTCAATGCAAAAATCAATGTTTTAAATTAATCATAAATCTTGCTCGAATTTGAGTATCGGGACGCATTAGGCTGATATTCGATATGCATGATAAAAACTTGTTTTTGTGTAAACAACTCGCACAAAGCAGGTAAAAACTGTTATCTCCCTAATATACAGTAGAATTGCATCATCTGTCTCTTTCATTAGGTAAACGGAAAATCAGCTCAAAAAACGCGCCCCGTGGTTTTAGTTTTTTTAGTCGAGATTTGACTGTCTGCTGATTAACGCATTTGTTGTTCCAACGCAGCGCCGCTAATCTTTAAATTCTGTTACTTGTGTTATTTTTTTTTGTTGAGTTGTGTTAGTTTTTGTTTAGTTTTATTAGTGTTTTCTGATATTTGGTGATTTGATGATGGCTGCATTCTCTAATGAAGAATACGCGGACATTTTGATAACATATAGAAGCGCTAATGGTGTTGCACGAGAAGTGCAAAGAATCTATCAAGAACGCTTTCGTAACAGACGCTTACCTTCCCGCCACACCTTCCAAAACAATTACCGACGCTTACGCGAAACTGGGAATTTGAACATTAATTAACCAAGAGAGATTGTGACGCGACACAATGTTGAAATCGATGAGCAGATTTTGGCGCAATTCGAGGAAGAACCTACTAGAAACATCAAAAATTTAGCTTCATTACTCGAAATTTCTATCTAGAAGGTGTGTAAAGTACTTCGCCAAAATAAGAAATATGCTTTTCATTACACTCCGGTAAAAGGTAGGTAATTTTTGAACACTACACGCTAAAGATGAATTTCCACGGCGCGTGTTAATACTAGACGTACATACTTAACATTTCAAATTAAATAAAAAATATTGACAGTAAGTAAAGCATTCTTACGCGCATTTTCTTGGTTGCATGTCTTGAAAATAACGACTTTGATAACCGTGTCCGATTTTGTTGTTTTTTGCTGCATACAGACGTCGAAGACCTTGGCTTTTTAAAAAATATTCTGTGGACGGATATTCGGAGTCCAACTTCTTAATGTACACAGCCTTCACCACTGGTCACCGAGAGATCAGAGTCAAAACTCACCCACGAGTCAAAAGAGAGCCCACGAGTCAAAAGACAGAGGTCATTCCAGAGAAGATTCAGTATCAATGTTTGGGCAGGAGTAATTGGAAATCATGTAATTGGACCACATTACTTACGTGATCGTCTCGACGAGGATAATTACCTTGAGTTCCTGCAAAACGTTTTACCTGAATTGTTAGTTGAGGTTTCAATATTTAATGAAAACAGTAGTATTGTGTTCCAAAATTACGGTTGTCCTACACACTGGAGCTTAACAGTCAGGGAGTAATTAAATAATGTTTTCCCAAATTCGTATTAGATTAGGAGGGATGGCCCTATTCCATGGCCTCCACGGTCCCCAGACCGTTGAACTCCGTTGGATTTTTACATCTAGATGGGCAAAACAATCTGTATACGTCACATAAATTGAAACTAGAGAAGATTTATTCCAACGCATAGAGGCGGCTTTCGTCATAATTAAAGAAGAAATTCTTTTACGTACTATTATGGTAGAAATGAGGGGAAGATTGTGCGCGTGCATACGCAACTGAGGTCAGCAATTCGAGCAAGATTTGTGATTAATTAAAACATTGATTTGGAACGTTAGTACCCTATGCAAGAAAGAGATAGTAGCCAGACTTCACTGCGCAAGAGTGAGATAGCATTTTCTACCTACTTAGCGTATGATATTTACGCAAATAAATAATATGGAATATCAGCCTAATGCGTCCCGATACACAAAGTTAGCAAATTAGTGAAGTTAGTAAAACTTTTTTATGGCATGAATGCATACCGTTAGAAAGCGGATAAACCAGAGACTTTTTTTAAAAGAATTCGAAGACCATGATCGCTTTTAGTTTTTTTTAATATGCAATTCAAAATTGAGCTTTAAATTTATTTCTACTTCTTCCAAAAACTTTGCGAGTCTATTAAAAAAAGTAGATGTCGCTTGCATCTAATTTTGATTTTGATAGAACCCTATAACATTACATATTAAAACAAAAAAAAATAATTTGAAGGATAGACCAACACATTTTTTTTTCGAATAAAGAATAAAATAATTAAAAAAATCTGTAGGCCCAATAACGCTTTATGAAGACCGAGGAAATAGCAAAAGATTTTTCCTATCGGCCATTTTAATTTGGCAAACGGTGCATCCTGTATATGCGGTGTTTTCAAAGTTCGGTCATTTATTTTAGCAGGTTTTAGAAATAAGTAATTTTACCAAAAACCATTTATATAAAAGTTGTAAAATAAAGAAGTTATTGACAGTTACAAAATTTGAAAACAGACCTGATTTTGTAATATTATCAACCACTGCGTTGTAAACAGATAAAATATTTGTTTACTGCGTATACTGGGTATGACTAGTTTTTTCTATTCTTGTACGAGATTTCTTTTGAGTGCGATGTTCGATTTGGCCAGTGGTAATAATTTCATAATAGTGCGTGTTTAATTTTTGGGTACATTATGCCATTAAAATGCCACACGTTTATGAAAACAATGAACTAGTGGAGGAGTGCCAACAAAATGCAGCAACAGCATGTCGTTTGTACGAGGAAAGGTTTCTTTTAAGATACCATCCGGCTCCGCGCATGTTTGTAAATTTAGTTACAAAACTTTGCGACATAGCGTACTTAAAGGCACAACGAGGAGGTCACGCTAGAAGACCTTTCCCAAGCGAAATAGTAGAGATTGAAGAACAAATTGTAGAAATTTTCGAAAACGAGTCAACAACGATCACAAGGTCTATAGCAGATTAAATTGAAGTTGGTCAGAGTAAAGTGTGGAAGACTATATGACAAGAACATTTTTATCCCTACAATATCAACGGGTACAAACGTAGCAACCCGAAGATTATCCTAGAATATTTGAATTTTGTCAGTGGCTTTTACATCAGTACAACTGAAATTAAAATTTTATCAAATTTATTTTGGCTACCGACGAGGTCACATTTTCAAAAAATGAAGTAAATAATTTCCACAACAATCTTGTTTGGGCAGTAGAAAATTCGCATGAGAGCAAAAAAAAAGAAATGCATTTTCAGCACAGATTTTCAGTAAATGTTTGGGCTGGCGTAGTAAATGGCATGCTTATAGGGCCTTTCTTTCTTCCAGGTCGACTGACAGGTGAAAATTAGTAGGACAATCTGCCACATTTATTACAAGATGTTCCTTTAAATGTTAGACATAATATGTTGGTTCTACATGATGAAGCTCCACCACATTTTAGACGAGAAGTTCACGAACATTTAATTAATGAATTTCCTAACAGATGGACACGGCGCAATGCACCCATTTCTTGGCCTGCATACTCCTCGGATTTAACTTTGGATAAGTAAATATTATGAAAGGACTATAACAGCGCATCGAAAACGCTTGTGAACACCGGGATTTTATTTTTGACGCATGGATACGCAGTGCAAGATTTTGTGCTAATACATATATATATATATATATATATATATATATATATATATATATATATATATATATATATATATATATATATATATATATATATATATATATATATATATATATATATATATATATATATATATACATATATATACATATATATATATATATATATATATATATATATATATATATATATATATATATATATATATATATATATATATATATCGAGGCCAGGTCAGGCCAATTGGCCATTTTAATGACGGGTCGTGATCGCACACAACTCACACCAACATACGGCGAATGCTCGTAGCAGTCAGGACCGCTCGTAACATTCTGCCTGGAACCTCAGGTATGGTACCTGGTATGTCCATAAGGTAGCGTAACGGAGCCGTGGAGGGAAATATTACTGCTACGATGCTGGCTAATATTACTGCTCCGATCGTCTCTCCGAACTGCTTTCCTTGCGTTCATCTGGAGCTCGGCTGGTGACGGCTAAAAGGCTAGAAACCGGTCCCGAGAGACACGTGACGTCGTATGGTGGACAGTTGGGCGAAGGCGATCGGTGGCACCACGTGAAGAAAGGATGAAAGATTTCATAATATAATATAATAATAATATAATATGTATATATATATATATATATATATATATATATATATATATATATATATATATATATATATAATATATACACCTTTTCATAGTGAAGTGAATGAAGTTTGGCTGTTGTATTTTAAATGAATGTGAAAAATGCGTGTTAAAAGCTGGGAATTAAATTGCGTACGTAATAATTAGGAATATTATATGCTTTTTTGGAGTTGAAAGGAAGGGGGAAATGGTACAACAAAATATTGTATGAGACAACCTATTGATTATTTTATTTTCGAACAGGCATGTTTTTATGTTCTTCATAGCATGTAAACGTCCAGAAATAACTCTAAGACCAACATTTAATGCTTTTGACAATTCTTAGAGGATTTAGCTCAATTTTAGTTCAATAGTGCTTCAAGTTCGGAATCCTTCTTATTTTCGAATCAGCTTCTTATTTAATCATCGGACCTTTCTTGGTATTCCCCATAGAAATCGCCATTCCTAAAGCATTGAGGCTACTTCAGCTGAAGTCACCTTTAAATTAAAACCATTAAAAAGTACATCGAAAAAAGAACTTTTCGTTTCCCATTTTATACTTCTGTTAACAAAATAATATATCAAACATAATGATCATATCAGCTCTACAAATTCTTACATATCAGTATCAAAATGTATCACCTTAAATTCCATGTTATATTTATGTTGATATTTAATTTCAAGTTTTTTAGCCTTATCCGATGTATCCAGGTAAAGGTAAGGCACATATAAATTTTCATTGTGTACATTCTATCCAACTTCAATTTTTTTCACGATGATCGTTTTTCTTTATCCGTCCGATGCGGAAAGGCAAACTCAAAGCCCTGAATAAGTTTTATGGACCGATCTCTGTTTGCATCTGCCCCATTGACATCCTTTTAACGCTCCACCGCCGTAACCTAAACATTATCAAGGCATAATACACACTTGCCGGCTTGCGAACACTTTCTTTCATCAAATATTCACCAGACCCTGATGGAATCTTAATGCTGTTAGTTTGTACTTTGTAATGCGGGTCGCTTTTACGTCCTATTGCAGGGATGTTCTTAACTTAGATTTTTGCAAAGAACAACGTAAAACAAGAGAGATTAAATGTATTTCTTATTATGAATACATCTGTATACGAATAAATAAAAAATAAAGACTCTATTACAAAGATCGACATAATCTTTGTAAGATTGATGAGAATGCTCTTTTTGGGTTTCATTTAGGTAGTCATTAAAACATCTTTTCACAGAAATGGTCTAGCACGTCGCATTTTCAAGCACCTCTTCTCCTTTATATCATGGGATTATTTAAATTATTTGTATCTGACTTTGGACTAGACAATGAAGGAATTACCACAAGACCGTAGAGGGGATGTTTTCACAGAATTCTTCGAATCGTTGATCGTTGATCAGTTCGCTTCTCGACTTGGTCGAAGTAACACCTTCTCTATCTACTGGTCCGCGATCACCTAGTAGTATCCCGTTCATCCTCGAAGCTCTAGACAGGCCGTCGCGCCACCCGCCGCCTTCTACCTGGCCGCCCGACACACCGTCGCCATAGTGTCCGGCCACGCGTCGGAATCCGACATCGACAATCCCGCGCCGTCGACCGCGTCAAAACGCCGTCACCCGACTATAACCGACCTCCTAACTCGTTGCCAACAGCTAGAAGAGGCCAACCAGGAGTTGGAATACCAACTCCAACTCGCAACCGAATACGCCGAAGAAGCTTTCAAAGCCATGGAACAGGCTTTGGACAGAGTCACCATCACGGCTAACGAACTGCAAAAACAAATAACCGCGGTCCAAAAGGAAAACGAGGACCTGAAGAACCGACACAGTGTGCTGGAAGCAAAAATTTCAGCACCACTGTTCGAAATCAACAGTCTAAAATCATACAACGGACCCAGCTCCAGCCCTCCAGTCGCCACGCCGTCCGCGAGAAAAACAGCCACTTCAAAAAAACGGAAAACCACAGTTCCGTCTTCTTCGGAGGAAGATTTTCCGGACCTGCCCGCCCCCAAACCGACGATTAACGCTCCGGCGTCGACAAAACCGGGCGTGATTCATCATTTCCAAAAACTAAATGACGACCTCCATAAAATGGACACTACCCCAGCCGCCGCATCGCCAACCTCCAGACCAACCGTCTCGCAACCAACCCCAAAGGCGCCGTTTAAGAAAACGCAAATCGTTCTCCGCGAAGCCAGTCGCTGGAACGAATTGGCCAAAACCTTCGCCGAAAAAAGCTGGAAGTTCTCAAACGCCAAGTCGGTCAGACTGGGAATCCAGTTCTTCCCAGACACCGCCGACTTTCACAGGCAAATTATTCGCTTCCTGACAGCTAAGAATGTCCAATACCACACTCACTTCTTAGCCGCCGAACGTGACCTCAACGTCATCATCCGTGGAGTTGATACCAACATCTCCATAGATGACATCGCAGACAATCTTAGAGCCCAAGGCTTCAGCCCAGCCGAAGTCCGCTGGATGACTCGAGAAAGCGGCAGGAAAATGCCGATCGTCAGGGTCCGCGGTCAGAAAAGCATATTTACAATATTCGTCACGTCTGCGATCTGGCAGTTTCGGTTGAACCGCAAAAATTCAAACGGTACCTCGCACAATGGCGGAACTGCCTGCAGTTCGGGCACTCCGCTACAAATTGCCACGTTAACCCAAAGTACCGCAAGTGCTCTGGCAACCACAAAGTGGCAGAGTGCCTCATCCCGTCAGAAGCACCCAGGTTTAAACTGCGATGGCGACCATGCCGCCACCTTCTCCGGATGCCCGAAGAACCCCAAAAACCATCCAGCAAAAACCAGCCACACCAGACAATCGCCAACCGGCCATCCACCAGCCAGTCACCAACCGGCCAGCTACACCGGCGCCCCCACCACCACAACTCAACAAAACATTCGCCAACGCCACAGCCGCATCCCCACCCTCGGCCCAAAACCGGAACGACGCCATCCAGGACTACCTGTAGAAAGTCATGGCCACCTTCGCCACAGGCCTTCTACAACTCCTCCAGACCCAAGCATAAACCTCCGCTGCTAAAAACAACGTAACCCACGTCATCAAAATTCATACGCCAACCTCGCAGCCACCCCTCTTCAGACTTCTTAAATTCCTCCGCGGGCATTAGCCCCGCCCACTTTCAAGATTTCACCGTGTTTCGTCCCTGGCGAACACGATCATTTCCTTTTCGACCTGGTGCACGGCTACAGTTGACCAGCACCTTAAAGACCCCATCAGAAGACAGAATTCTTCGAACCTTTAAGAGTAGTTTTATTGAATTCTATAGTTTAGTTTGTTTCTATCTCGTTTTCAGTATAGTCAACTGTTTAAATTGATTATATATAAAATGGCAAGTTCTAGTCGTCGATTTTGCAAAAATTCAGCGGATAAGTTTTATTATATATGGGGACGATTTATTTTAAAGTCACAAGCTAAATTATATCAGAGAAAAGGATATTTAAAGGCCAAATGGGAGATCAAGATAAAAGTTGATCTCGACGTGTTTGTTATGTGAGTTGTCATGTAACTTTGGCGCAGTGGATGCATCGCAAGAAAAAATCTCTGCCGTTTGCTGTTCCTATGTTGTACAGGGAACCTACCGACCATGTCATTGATTGCTACTTTTGTATCACTAAACCAGAAAGAATTTCAAAAAAGCGAAGGGACAATACTCAGTATCCAAATTCAGTAATCCAAAAAAGGTACTTCTTCCGCCTCTCCATATTAAGCTTGGATCAATGAAAAACTTTTTCAAAGCCATGGACAAAGAAGGTAATGGTTTCAAGCAGCCAAGAGAAATATTTCTTTTAGGTATATGCATATTTATTGGACCTCAAATAAGAAATCTTCTAGGTGATTTCCGTTTTCAAGAAAAATTAAATGAAAATGAATTAGCAGCTTGGAAGTGTTTTGTAAGTATATTGAAAGGACATCTGGTGAACATGAAATATGAAAACTATAAAAACCTCATAGATGAACTCTTGAAAGAATATGAAATACTAGGGTGTCGCATGTCTAAAAATTAATTTTTTACACTCCTATTTGGAATTCTTCCCGGAAAATTTCTATCCAGTAAGCAAGGAACAAGGAGAGAGGTTTCATCAGGACGATGGAGGCAAGATACCAGGAATGCTGGACCCCATCTATGTTGGGCGACTACTTCTGGGTTTTAAAAAGAGATGATGCTACAGAGCGCAAGAGAAAAAAGTGAAAGTTGTTGCTGTTTGACATCTCATGGTACCTATTTTTTATTCACATAATCCTCAGTAATACCTTTGCATGTATTTAATATGTTTTACATGTTTATATTAAATAAATATTAGATTGTAAAAATACGTTGCCTGCTTTTTTTCCCACCACCTACAAAATACTTCATATACACAATGTTACCTCAAAACAGTTTAAATTTATTGACATGTATTATTAAATACTGAATGCAAACTGGTTAAACTGAGATTCGATATTCTACAGGCTATCGCAAAACTAACACATGTTTTTGAAATGGTAGTAATTGGAAGGGGGTGATTCGAAGTAGTCAGAAGGTTGGTGATTACCACACACTGCTTGTTAGTAGTTCAGAGGATTTAGTTCTCATAGCCGTGGCTTAGTGGAACGTGAAGCATCGCGTCTCACTGGTGTTCAATATATTTTCCGTCCGCAGATCAAAGTTGTGATAGGACGATCCCTGATGATAAGACATCTGGGTTAATTATGAATAGAAAATCAACTAACTAAAGTTATAATTTAGTACAGCGTTTGTAAAGTAGAGATCGATTGACTTTATTTTTTTGAAGAAGGTGTTACAGTTTAGCTATATATTTCCCCAATATGTAATCCGACGTTTCGGCGATGTCCCTTGACTCCCACGCTCACTAGATTTGCCTGTCTTCTTTTTATTTCATTGGAGTTACTGCTACATTACTAAATCTGTTCGGGAATTTTCGCACAGTAGACGATCTGAAAGTTGCCATTCGCGAAGAAATTGCAACTGCGCCACAATAAATGTTGGTAAGCGCGATGCAGAACCTTGAAATGACACTCCGGCTGTGTGTGCAGTAAGAATGTCAACTTTCCGATATAATCTTCGATAATTAAAAAATAAATATACACTACAGGCCATCTTTAACTACTCAAAACTGCTTTTAATTACCAAATATTTTTTTCTAACTAAGTAATATTGATTTTAATTTAAAAACTAACTTTATACGAGGGTACGGGCTATTTATGTATCCGAAATTGGTAACAATGGTGTTGCTTGGCGTCATCTGACATCTGCATCGTAAAGTTTGACATTGTTGACTGTATACGTTCTCAGAACGTTTTGTTATCCGGAAGGTATTTGTGTTATTTAGTGATCTGAAAATTTCGTCTCAGTCAAAAAAATTATATTAACTGAGAATTTTCGTGCGATGATTTACTACGACTTTCGACCTGGATTATTCCAACAACAGTGTATCGATCAACTCACTTCGACTTTTGGCGATGAAGCATCATCTAAAATTATTATATATCACTAGTTTAGTGAATTCAATCGTGGTCGTGGTCGTCCAAAATTGGTTATTGTTCGCAAACTGATAAAGCAAGATCGTCATATGGCATCCCTGGGCATTAGTATCACAAGCATACACAAGATTTTACATAAACATTTAGCCGTGAAAAAGATCTGTGTGCCTTGGATTCCACATAATTTGACAATCGCTCAAAAAAGACTCGTGTCGATTGGTGCAAAGAAATGCTCAAAAAATACGTCAAAAGCCGTGTATAACATCTACACAGGGGACGAATCTTGAATCTATGCGTATGAACCCGAAAGTAAATAGTACATACAGTACTGTTGAGAAGACCCATACAGTCGACTATATGGGTCTTCTCAAAATGAGCCAAACCCAACAAAAGTTGTTCGGGCAAGAACATACAATGGGACTACAATGCCACTAGAGAATCCTAGAACGGTCAGTTCTGAATGGCACACAACCCCTTATGCCAGAAGTCTTCGAAGAAATATGAAAAAACAACCAGCGACTCAGGATCATTCTTCACATGACAACGCGAGATCTGTCACATCGAACAACTCACTATTTGACCGGTCAAAATATCGAATTGATTGGTCATCCGCCGTACAGTCCTGAAATGACACCCAATGATTTCTTTTTGTTCCCATTCGTGAAGAATACGAATTCGCTCGTGAAGAATACGAATTGTGGTCAACGATTTTCGATGCTAGAAGAAGCGGTTGATGCGTTTAAAATGCATGCTTTGGAGATTCCTCAATCTGAAGTACTATGAACATTTTTTGAAAAATAATGAAACCATTTTCAATGATAAATATTGGTTTTAATTCACTATTCCGGATACATAAATAGTTACTCTCGTAATTGTTTAACGATGATATAAAGGAAAATAACAAATATAATCGATTTCTCCGATTTAAAAAAGATAACCTGGACCTACATCTTAAAGTGGTTCCAAACAATGTTTATCAGCTACCGATAACCCCGGTCAGCATCTCCCTTAGGTATCAACCTTTGGTTTTATGCTTAACCATAGTTCATCGAGGAGCCTACCGACTGGCAAGTGACCAACGTCTCAGAAGAGATCCGAGCTTACCCATCCTCGAACTGGCGTGACAGATGAAATTCCTAGTCGAATGTTATACTCTTGTCTGTTGAAATGCATTAGGCAAACTTGATCTCTCATCGGATGGATCACCCATCCAAATACTAACCGCAACAAGCGACGCTGCACCTTGACCTCCGAGTCGCCGAATTATAGGTATTATTATAGGTGAATTATAGATATGTCATCATCATCATCAGCCCGTGTCGAACCACTGCAGGATCAAGGCCACTTTCACGGCCATCCAACTTTCACGGTCCTGGGCTTTCACTGCCAATATATTCTGCCACTGCCAATATATATATATATATATATATATATATATATATATATATATATATATATATATATATATATATATATATATATATATATATATATATATATATATATATGTTTTCTTGGGGTTTCGGTCAATTTTAAAAATAATATTTTATTTTATTTAGTTCACGTTTCGGTTTTTTTAAAACATCCTTAAAACAGCTACAATTTTATATCTTACTATACTATGCTTAGCTTATAGTATTAATTATAAATTATTAGTTGAGATTTTTTAAAATATGTTATTTTTTGTTGTTTTTAGTAGACATATTTTTTGAATTTATCATATTTTATGAACGTTCTAACTTTAAATTTTAACCTATCAATAATTAATTTCAGAATTGATACTGATAATTTAGTAGTATATGTAATGACGTAAATAAATGATAAATTAACGTCTAATTTTTTTGCTTATACCATTAAAAGTGAAAAATCGAAAACTAAGCTTAAAAAAAATCTAAAGGTTTAAACATAAAATATGTCAAACTCAAAAAATATTCGAATTAAAAACTACACAAAAAATAATATATTTTAAAAAATCTCAACTAATAATTTATAATTAATACTATAATGTAAATATAGTATACGATAAAAGGTATGTTGAAAAATATAAATTTATGCTATGTATAGGAATAATATATATTATAAAATTATAGATGGTTCTAATAAAAAAAAAAAACGAAACGTTAACAAAACACAAAAAAAACATTTTTCAAAATAATCAAAAATCAAGCCCCAAGAAAAAACAACAAAATATTAAACGGTCAGGAAAATACATCCACGGTCATACAAAATCTATTTATGTATATATATATATATATATATATATATATATATATATATATATATATATATATATATATATATATATGCCCACAAGGTAGCGTAACGGAACCGTGGAGGGAAAATATTACAGAAATGTTTCACCCTTTCTCCACGTGGTGCCACCGATCGCCTTCGCCGAACTGTCAACGCAAGGAAAGCAGTTCGGAGAGGCAATCGGGGCCAGACCAGATCAGATTTGCCTCTCCGAACTTCTTTCCTTGCGTTCGTCTAGAGCTCGGCTGATGACGGCTGAAAGGCTAGAAACCGGTCCCGGAGACACGTGACGACCCATGGTTGACAGTTCGGCGAAGGCGATCGGTGGCACCACGTGGAGAAAGGGTGAAAGATTTCTGTAATATTTTCCCTCCACGGTTCCGTTACGCTACCTTGTGGGCATAGCTCGTACTATACCCGAGGTTCCAGGCAGAATGTTACGAGCGGTCCTGACTGCTACGAGCATTCGCCGTATGATGGCGTGAGTTGTGTGCGATCACGACCAGTCATTAAAATGGCCAGTTGATCTGGTCTGGCCCCGATTGCCTCTCCGAACTGCTTTCCTTGCGTTCATCTAGAGCTCGGCTGATGACGGCTGAAAGGCTAGAAACCGGTCCCGAGAGACACGTGACGTCGCATGGTTGACAGTTCGGCGAAGGCGATCGGTGGCACCACGTGGAGAAAGGGTGAAAGATTTGTGTTATATATATATATATATATATATATATATATATATATATATATATATATATATATATATATATATATATATATATATATATATATATATATATATGAAGATATTGGAATCGCACCTTTTAGTTTTAACAATTGTTTAGTTTATATATATATATATATATATATATATATATATATATATATATATATATATATATATATATATATATATATATATATATATTCGGAAACCCGAAAACGGGTTCATTTCATTCACCCATTCATTTAGTTTAAAAGAAAGAGTAGGTATATTTATTAATGACTGATTTCAATATTCTGTCAAGTAGTATTTAAGCATTACAAAAGAGAAAATTGAACAATTGGGGAAAAGCATTTTTTCCGCTTATGTAATTAAATTAGAAAATATTATCAAGATCAGGATTAGCATTATAAACATTTATGATGATTGATAGTGAATAGATAATTTCATTTTTTAAATAAAATTGTTGCGGTTGCGATTGCGACCTAAATATTAAGACCAATTTTTAACTTAATATTACGGTAAAAATTAAAACTGATTTTTTTCAGAAAAATCGAAATATCTCTTGACATGTCAGAGATATCGATTTCGGGTTTTCACTGGACGATTCCTCTTTAAATTACCTTTCTTGCCATGTAGTAAAAGCTGTACCATTCCATTTGAAAAAACTGAACAAAACTTCAAAAAACTATTGTTAAATGTAACGCCACCTCGCGGTTTCATTTATAAACTAAATAACTTATTTCCCAGATTATCTGATTGTTCCAGCAATTGCCTTTTAAATGAATCCAAATTGAGGAAAATCGGTTAAGGCAAACGGACATTAGACGACTTTTTATCTCAATAGGTAAAACTCCCCCCCCCCCCTCTATTCGTGAAATTACGACAAAATGTCATAAAATAAAGTTGTAGGAGACAGTTTGCTAATTATAACTGAGAATTTTTCTTACTCGTTTAACACTTGAAAATACAAAAAAAAAAAAGATTTTTAAAAATGTTTAGCTCGTCACGCCTTCTTGCGGTCATTTTAGAAGCTTAAAAATATTTTTGGTGAATTTCTCATGATCATTTTTAGTACAATTTTTTTTCCCCAAAGCTGTGGGATAAATAGTTTTCAAGATACGGCCGCGATCCATCATTAATGGGACACCTGGTATGTAAGTACCACTCACTTTTCGCGAATTTTCCGAAACTATAAGACCTACAAAACTTAAAATTTGGCAAAAATGATCCTCATGCATCGTAAATGTTCAGGGTTCATAAAAATCAACTCCTAAGGACGGTTCCGGAAGCATAAAAGATAAATATACGAGCGTTTTTGAAATTTAAATCCTACAAACTTGAAATTTTGCAGGAACGTTCTTCATGCGTCGTAGATGTTCGTCAAAGAGGAGGGTTTATAAAAATCAACTCCTCAAATCAAAAAATCAAAGAAGGTTCCGGGGCCGTAAAAGATAAATATACTCCTAAATTAGAAATTTGGGATTGTATCGTTGTGAATCTCTCGTAATTTTCTTTTCATGAAATTTATACAACAATTATCAAATAACAGGTAGAAGCTATGGCATTCTAAAAGTAATGTTAATCATAAAAAAAATCAATTATTACTACAGTTTAATTCCCGACCAGCAAAGCGGGCGAGTAACAGCAAGTATAAAAATTTACACAGAAAATGTGTTTTTTTCGCCACAGCGAGAACGTTTCGTACAACTATCTTGTATCCAAGCATATAGAGCAATATTTTATAAAGCTACTTTTTATCCCATCATTAAGACTTTCGATAACCAAGGTATTAAACAAACAACACTAAAAAAATTTATTATATTGCACACTCATACATACAAATAAAACTTATTTGTTGAAGCCTAGACAATAATTAATACTGTCTATTGCTTAAATTGTTATAGTTCGGCGAAGATTGGTACACAGGTTTTCCATTTTGATTTTGATAGTAGTTGTTCATTTGTACGTATTTTCCATTATAACCTAGATATGGGTTTGGAAAATTTGGATGTTGTTTATGAAAGGATTCGCTGTGCTGAAATCCAACGGGTAGGCCAATTTGTTTGTTGTTCAAGTAATAATAATTGTATGGCCTAAAGAAGAATTAAATTTAACCAATTAAATAAAAAAATAACATCAATTACTTCTCCGCCACTTGCAGGAGAAGGAACTATCATATGTAAACAAAATACTACTGTGGTCCAAAAGTAAAGTGACTTTTGCTTTAAAAGTTTGCCCGCTTTATGTATGATACAACCATTTCTTTTAAGTCGGTATGACTATTCTTAACCTCTGCTAAACTTTTATATAATTTCGCTTATTAGGTTAGAAATTATAGCGTCTTTTGTAATAATTTAAAAAAAGTTTGTCGGTGATTCACGAGCAGAAGTGACACGAGCATGTTGTCTAAAAGTAAAATTTTTTGTTCTTATACATTAAAAGATGTTACAGCGATGAAGCTATGTCAAAAATTTATATCTAAAAGTGGTGGAGGAAGGCCAACTAAAGAATAATGAAGAAAACATTACCGAAATCAACGATTTTGTTTGAGTAATCAACAATTGTGAATATAAACATTGTAGATATTAGTGGAATCGCATTTACATCAATTCAACCAATTTTGAAACATTTAGGCGTGTCTCGTGTATTTACTCGTTTAATTCCGAAAAGACTGATATATTTTTTTAAAAATGTGTTGACATTGGTGAAAAGATACCTTTCGAGATGATGCCATTCTGAAATGCTTAATTACCGGTGATCAGACATGGATCTAGACTAATGACACAGAAACACCTCAATAATCAAGCTAGTACCGTTCTAAAGATGAATCAAAGCTGAAAAATCTCGTCAAGGCCGGCCAAAAATCAAAGTCATATTAACGGGTTTTTTTCGATTGCCGTGAAATTATCTGCCTAGAGTTCCTTCCGACTGATTCAAAAACTTTAAGATTTATGGCAAAACAATTCATGGTATTGGCATAACGGTAACGCATCATCGTACACAGCAATAATTTGTTGACAATTTTTGGCAAAAAATCACAAAAATACCATTTCAGAAGCATCATATTTACCAGATATGGCACCGTGTGACTTTCTTATTCCCTCGATTGAATAAGCCTATTTGAGTTTATAGAAGCCTTTCAAGAGAGCTTGGTTGGCTGCTCTAAGGGACATACCAGAAGTCGAGAACGAAAATTGTTTTGAAACTGTATAACAATGAGAGCAGACCACTTTGAAGGAAACAAAATAAATTTGGATATTTGGATTTAAAACGTCACTTTACTTTTTGGTCCTAGTAGTATATATAACTGTTTTAAATAATATTTAATTTAGTTTAATTTAGTTATATATTTTTTTAATATAGCGAATTTTACAAATTTTAATAGACTAGCTTAAGTGCCGAAAAATTTCAAATAGTTTCAGATCTGGACTATTTCAAAAATAGGGAAAATCAATGCAAAAAATTAAAGAAGTAGTATATTGCCTATAAACGGTGCATTCATTAAGTATCAGTACTTAAGATATATCTCAACAACCAGTGACGCCAACTTTTGACGAGCAGCGTCGTTTCAAAATTTGAATATTCCAGGACTTAACGAAACCTTCTTTACCACGATCGGATGACATTTGTTTATTTAATGGAACAAAAAGCTGGTATACAATTTAAAGCAAAACTGGGTACAACTGTGTCGAAATCATTTCGGTTGAAATGCCACAGAAAACAAATGTTTTCTGTGGCATAACGTTTTTTGGAAGGTACAGTCTCAATAGAAGATGACAAACGTAACGGGAGACCAATTTCAACTCACACTCACGAAATGAGCGAAAACGTTCGCGATTTTGTAGCAAATGACTGCAATGATTCACTAAAAATGATGGAAGAGGCTTTGAATATCGGCGAAGAAACGACTTGAAACTCATTCTTCACAAGGATTTGGATAAAACAAAGGTGTGTGCAAAGTTTGTTTCACACACGTTGACGGAGGAGCAGAAATCACTTATAATCAATCATTCTAGAGAGGCCGTCGTCAGAAATGATCAAAACTTTCTGAAATCAATTGTTATGGGGGACGAAACATGGTGCTTTCAATACGATCCAAAAACTAAGTGCGGAATAGAAGTCGACAAAATCACAACAGGGGCAAAACAAACTCCTTTAAAAATCAGGACAATGTTCATTGTTTTCTTCGATAGCAAAGGTACCATCCACAAAGAGTTCATTCCAACTGGTGAAACTGTTACTGGGCAGTGCTACTTATAAGTCCTGAAACGATTGATGCACAGAATTCGTGGTATTTGCCCAAACTATTGCGATGCAGACAGCTGCAGTTTGTTGCACGATAATGCGCCAAGTCCTACATCGTTAATTGTGCGTCAATTTTTGGCCCGAAACCAAGTTTGTGTGATCAACCATCCATCGTATTCACCAGCTTTATCCCCTTGTGACTTCTCCTTGTTTCCTTATTGAAATTAAAGTTGAAAGGGTGTTTCGAAGACATTCAGACCATCCAAACAGTTTCAACTCGTACTTTGGAGGCTATACACAAAATGAGCATGCATTTGAATAATTATCGAATTTATGTAACAAATGTGTTGAAGCGAGACGAGAATAATAATTCATAAAAAATGCCAGGTATTTTGTTTTAATCACATTTTCCCGGACCAGTACTGATACTTAATGGACGAACTGGGTATATAATTATATAAGAAAAAATGAGGTAAATGAAAAAAATACGGATCAAAAATTTAACTCTTGATTTAATAATACTTAAAACTGTTTATTTTTATAATTTTGTATTTATTTCTTAAATTTTTTTAAGCCTGAATAGTATCGCCTTAATATATTGTACTTTTAAAATCTTGATACAGAGAGAGAAATTTTGATTCAATGGCTAAAATGATTTGGATTTAATATTTCAATAATAAGACACCGACAGAAACACAATCTGTTAAGATAATTGTCATTACTCCTTTAAATAACTATTCTAAATTAAAAAAAGCAAACTCTTTTAAAGTGGACATTCGATAAATATAGAAGTTATTGTTGATACATTAAAATGTACATATACTTACTTGACTGGTGGTGAAGTAACAGCTGGAAATCTCTGATTCCCATCCACATCTCCATCCCCAAACCTATTGGAAAGTGCAACTCCATTCTGCCATCGTTCTTTAATGAAATCCACTCCTCTTTCAGCCATCATCACTATGGTGGCTTGAGTATTACCAGAAATCATCAGAGGCATAGCTGAGGCATCCATAATCCGCAAATTACCGATACCATGCACCAAAAGTTTGTTATCCACTACAGCCAATGGGTCTGACCGTGGACCCATCTTACAAGAACAAGCCTGGTGATTTTCCGGACCTGTATAGTATTTGGTAGCACACTCCCAAAATCTATCCGAATCGTATCTGAAAACGAACATCGACAACGATATTTTTGAAAACTTAAGATGGAATAACCTGGACTCACTGATATCGGTGAGCACAATCACCATACTCAGGATGATCGAGTTTCATTCCGTATTTATGTTTCATGACCGTGGTATTGGCCAGTTGCTGAATGACTCGAATTCCTGCGATCAAGACCTTTACATCCTCCGGTTCGGTCAGATAGTTTGCCACCATTTTCGGAGGATCGAAAGGATTGTTTGAATGAAGTCCAATGTATCTGGAAATAGAAATCGTGCGCTAGTTTAATTCACAGAAGAATCTTCAATTTAATACTCACCCTTTGCTTCTTGGATGCAACACAACGGGTGAGAAAGTAAACTCTTTTCTGGCGTTTGGATTATCAGGATCCTCTGGATCACCTACGGATCCAGTAGCGGCACAATGCGCCGTGTATCCGGCCAAAAATATTTGCAAATCGGGATCAGTACCACTGGGGTTGGCATACTGACTATTCAATCTTGCAGTAACCTAAAAATTGATGGCGGTGTGATTGTACAAGTGATAGTACTTAAGAAAAGTATATGCTCTTCTAGTAAGACTGTGAATTTCAAGCTAATGTAACATTTAGTCTTGTTTCAACTGTATTTGAAAGCAGATAAGTTCGATATGTTTGCTCATGGAAAAAAGAGTATTTTGTGTATTGATGGTGAAAAATTATTATTGCGACTCTATTTCTTTATATTTTATGGTTCATTAATGGTTTACTTCGATACTTTAGTTTCGATGTAATCGAACCAGCACGAGTGATGCCACGAGGTCACTATCGAAGAAATGGCCCACACATTTTATGATAACGTCTTAACCAATCGAAAAGTACAGGTGTATGAAAGCGTATCTTTTCAATTCAGAGTGTTTATTGCATCACGTACATTTCTTTGATAGCATTCAGGACTGTAAAGATTAGGTGAGCTCTTTACAATCAATCACTCACTCACTTCGACATGGCGAAATATTGGTTTTAAAGATGCCTTACCTGAGACAATCCAGTCGAGCTCATTGGTCCTGATTTGTACAAAATATAATCCAGAGCAGACGCCCAATTCAGATCGTTCACAGCAGAAACTTTAGTCAATTTGTAACCCATATAAAAAGCGACGTGATTCTGCAGACTTCGTCCTACACCTGGCAAATTGTGAACCTGATGAATACCAACATTTCGGAGCTCATCCAACGGACCAATACCGGACAGCAACAGTAACTGAGGAGTGTTGATGGCACCAGCTGCGAGAATAACTTCCTTCCTAGCCCGAACCATGTTTTTGACACCCTTGTATTCAAATTCAACACCGGTTATAGTTTTGGTGTTTCCATTTTGACTTAGAAGAAGTCTGGTTGCTGTGGAGTTGATCATCACGTGAAAGTTGGGATTATTGCGTTGAGGGCGAACGTACGCTCTTGCTGTGCTTAATCTTACACCATCTCTGTTATTAAAATATAAGATTTGTTAGAATCGTTTAGTATCAACTAAAGGGCTAAATGAAGTGAGGTGGTATAGGTATCAAACTTGAAAGAATATGCTTATGCATCTTACAAATTATGAGGATAGAAAAACCTACAGAAACAAAATACATGTGTGGAACGTTGGATCAGAGAGCGAAGTGTCGAGGAGATCAGGGACAAGATGGAAGAGAATCCACGGAGAAAGAATGAGAGAGATGTGGAGGATCAGAAAGAACACTCAAAAATGAGTCAGAATGCTTTACGTGAACCAACTGGGTCTATACGCACCTAATAATATATATATATATATATATATATATATATATATATATATATATATATATATATATATATATATATATATATATATATATATTCAGAGACGCTAAATGAGACTGGTGAAGAAGGGAACTGGGGAGAACATGAAATGGAAGAAGATGCGATTGCAGAAAATAACGAAATTATAAATGCACCTACAAAAGAAGAAGTAGAAGTTTGTATAAAGCAGTTAAAAAATAACAAAAGTGCTGGAGAAAACAGTATAACAGCTGAAATCCTGAAACACGGTGGTGATACTTTGGTGGCAAGCACATGGAAGTTAATGAACAGAATTTGGCAAGAAGAAAATATGCCAGAGAAATGGAATAAAGCGCTGATAATACCACTGCACAAAAAAGGAGCTAAGGAGGAATGTAATAACTACCGCGGAATTGCACTGCAAGACGTGACCTACAAAGTGATGGCCAAGATGATTAAAGATCGACTAGAGAAATACCATAACGAACAAGTAGGGGAATACCAAGGAGGGTTCAGGGCAGGAAGATCAACAACCGACCAGATATTCATCATGAAACAGATCCAACAGAATACTTATGAGCAAAATTTGAGCTTACATTTGCTGTTCATAGAATATCGGCAAGCATATGACTCCATTAGCAGGGAAAAGGTGTTCCAAGCAATGAGACAACTGGGGGTCCCGGAAAAGTTGAGGAAGTTGGTGGAGATGACTGTCAGGAGAACAGTAAATAAAGTTATAGTCGATGGAGCAATGTCTGAGGAGTTCATTGTAAAGAAAGGACTGAGACAAGGCGATCCACTGTCAACAGTTTTGTTCAATCTGGTGCAGGAAGTGATTCTGAGGGAGAGTGGCATCAATACCAAGGGGTTAATATATGGTACCAGACACCAATGTTTGGCTTATGCCGACGACATTGTACTGATGGCGAGATCCAAGAAAGAAGTAGTAAAGGTTTTCAAGATGTTGGAAAGAAAGGCGAGAGAATATGGCTTAACAATTAACGAGAACAAGACCAAATATATGGTAATGAAAGATAGCACCAGAGGACTCTCCCCTAATTTAGTCATTGATTGTGCAGTAAATAAGAAATATACAATAGAGAAAGTGGAACAAGCTGAATATCTGGGAGTAACACTAACGAGTAAAGGGGATGAAGAAAAGGAAATAGAGAAACGACTAGCGAAAGGAAGCAAAGCTGCAGGAATGTTTTCAAAAATTTTAAGGGCAAAGAATATAACAAGAGCAGCAAAAGTAAGAGTGTACCAATCAATACTAAGGCCCACGGTTACCTATGCGTGCGAGACATGGACGACGACGAAGAAGGAAGAAACTAAGCTGGAAGTCTGGGAACGAAAAATATTAAGGAGAATTTTTGGAGGAGTTAAAGTTCTGAATGAATTTAGAAGAAGAACAAACAAAGAAATAGAAGAACTGTACAAAAAACCAAACATTGTTCAGGTGGTGAGAGTGCAGCGAGCTAGATGGCTAGGGCACATAGCGAGGGTGTCCAGCGGGAGATGGGTTAAAGGAATTCTAATGAGAGGCGAAGGGGGAAGGAGAAGAAGAGGGCGACCGAGGAAGAAATGGCTGGATGAGGTGCTAAATGATTTGAGGAAAGTAGGAGTGAGGGATTGGAAGACTGATGCTTTGGACAGAAAATGTTGGAAAAGAAGAGTGAAAGAACTCGAAGCCAAGGGCCACTAGGCCTGTAGAGCTGAATATTATTATATATATATATATATATATATATATATATATATATATATATATATATATATATATATATATATATGGTGTCAGAATAGGCGCATCGCATCGACCATCTGTTCTCGATAGCTGAAGTTAAGCGACTTGTTAAGTAAAGCAAGCTATGGGCCATCTCGGCTCAAAGAGCTGAAATTTTTGAATTCGTAATCATAAAACGATAAACAAATATGATCCAACGATGCCAAAATAGGCAAAAAATGTAAAATCGACATTATCTTTAGCCAGCTTTACATGGTGCATTGAAGGAAAACATCTAAACAGTAAATCAGAAAAAATCTAGAGCATTACTAAAATAATAGAGAAAAGTTGTAAATTAAGTTATTAAAAAAGTAAAAAAAAAAGATTTTTTTTTAAATAACTCTGCATAATACGATACATTTTCGAGATTCCCTTTTTCTTTTCATAAACCCTCAAGAAAGTTGTTATTTATTTCCTCATCACTAACTTTCCCTCAATCAATGTTATCTACAATCGTGAATTTTCCTGTTATATTTACCAAAAATATTTCTGCGTTAACAAAACGTCCCAAACACTGATAAAAGCTAAATTCCCTACTTCAGAAAAAAACACCTTCATTAGACCCTCCTACCTTCCCGGCCCCCCATTTTTATGTCATCAATCATATTTTCATCGCTGTCCTTGATATTTCTTTGGAAACTTAATAAGGCAATAAAATAATTAGGAAATGGAGTGGGGCAAGCCAAGCTTCCCTCTCCCCATCCCACCTTCTCTTTCTCATTTTCTCCTTTCGTATCTTGAACGATAATATCTTCTGGATAATTAGTGATTTTCTACGTCAAAATCATCACTAAAGATTATAAATATTACTGGGAAATGGAGGGGATTTGAAACAGCATTTATTAAAGATACCTCCATTATTTAAAAAATCAAGATTTTTTACATTTGGCAGTCATATTTGTCAAACAATGCTTCAAATATTTACAACATTGTCAACTTAACTGCTGTTTGATATGCCAAATAACAGCAAAAATATAAATGGCTCACTCATTTTCAGAAAGCACTAGAAAAATCCGATTCACGAAAAGAATTGTTATGAAGCACAAAGTGACTCTCTAAAGTTCAAACTCATAGTAAAGACGCATCAGATGTTGGTATGTTTTCACTTCAACGAGAAAGTCAGCAGTGTTGCCAGATCGAGCGCTACGCCATCAATTCCATTAGTTTATTAACACACCTCATAATGCGAACAAGACAGTAACGAGATGAGTAAGCTCAAACACAATAATGTTAATATTATCCTTAGAGCTTTTTAATTTAATTGTTCTGCCAAATACCAAATAACAGTAACTTAAAAAAGAGACAAAAGAACTGGTGGCTATTTGAATTTTAAAACTAGAATTTTACAGCATAGAAAAAAGACAGACCAATTTGTAAATCTAATAAGTTTTTTTCGAACGAGCTCCAGTTAAAGAGACGCCCACCTTTATCTCGGGATTTATACAATTTCAATGTCGCCATTGAATCGAAATGTTAATAGTCAAAATACACAATCGGATCGGTAATCAAATTGTTCTTCGCGCATTCGAACGCTGCGCCTGAAACTATTTAAATTAAATTTCGAGAATTCGTCCGGCAATTTGCGGAAAAATAATCGCTAGTTTATTGACATTTAACATTGAAACTGGTTGGAATTAATTCGCTTTATGTGGGCAATCGAAAAACTAGTTTGAAAAACGCCAAGCGTCGAAAATGGGTCGAAGAACATCAACTTTTAATGATCTTAAACTTTTTTGGAAAATTCTCAAATTAATTTCACTGTTGTTTTTCATAAAACCGAAAACTCTTTATTTTATGAAGATATTAAACAGCATTGTTTTCAAATCCACAGGTTTATTTAAAAATAGTGGAATATGTATTCTTCTTCTGCCTTTTTTTTCTGCTCTGGGCCACACGTTTCGTATGTAGTCCACTGATGTTTTTCAAGTCATCACCCCCATCTCATCTGTCGTCGACATCTCGTTCTGTTCCCCAGCAATGGTCTAAATTGCTATATTAAGTTATTTCACCCATTGTCTGAATGTTGTAATGTGACCTCTGAAACCTCTTAAATTGAATTTTTTGCTCTTTCATATCCTTAACTTACGTTTAACTTCGGATCTAGTTATTTGATTTTTGGTCTGAAAATTTTTTCCTAACTTAGCTCTCTCCATTAATCTTTTTGTTTTTGCTATTTTGTTCATGTGAGTTTTTGTAAGTGTTCACGTATGGGGACTATTGTTTAAAACAGGAAGTTTAAAATAGTCTGATTTTTTTATTTTTGTTTCGCTGTTTGGCTCTTTCTACTTGGTTTTACTAGAGAAGCTTTTCTATAATCGATAAATGCTAAATATTAGTATAGGTGATATTCATTGGGCTACTTCTCATCCTAAGTAAATAGCCTGACGTACAATAATATTTTCTAAACGCATCTTGTTCCACTGTGTTTGTGGGTTAATCAATTGATTAAAATGACTGTAAACCTGCGATAAGAGTGATGTGGATTGGTAGTTCTCTCACTCCCCCCTTTTAGACTCTTACTCCATTCAATTGGAATTCCTGCTGTAAGCAGACATTGATTGAACACAGTTCTTGGTTAACCCGAGAGCTTTATTATATATATATATATATATATATATATATATATATATATATATATATATATATATATATATATATATATATATATATATATATATATGTATATATATTAGAATTTCTGGTTCTCAGGTAGAACCGTGTTTTAGATTTGTAAAATCTTGACGTTTCGGCTTCCACTTTGAAGCCATTTTCAAGAGAATCTAGTTTATTTACTCCGAGGCCTCAATCTGCCTACTCCCCAGAGTTCACAACTAGAAAAGAACGGGATGGCGCTACCTCTGTATTAATAGGTGAGGTTGTGGGTGGGGCGCTCGGTTCAGAGGTGGGGGTGAGATGGGAGGTGGACGTTTGACTGGAAGGGTTTCGGATGGGCAATTTGGAAATAAGCGGTTTTCATGTATTTGGAACTCTAAGACCGTCGTTCCTGTTGTTTAAGCAGTCTGGACGTTTTTCGATCTCAATTGCTTCACGAACTATACGGGGTTTGTAGGATACTTTGGTCTTGTCGAAATCTATTTTGTGACCCGTGTAGATATGATGTTCTGCTAAAGTCGAGGAGAGATCCGATTTTCAGACGGCTAGAGAATGCTCGTATATTCGATTTTGGATACGTCTATTAGTTTGGCCGATATATGATAGGAAGCAGCCAGAACAAAGAATCTCATAGACACCATGTGACTCTTGTGGAATATTATCCTTCACTGGTCTAAGGAAACTGGATATATTTCTTTCTATTGTAAATATCGTTTCGATATTACGGAATCTGAATGCGTGGCAAATTTTATTAGTAACTCCCTTGATGTATGGCAGAAGAACTTTGAGATTTTGGGACAATTCTGTAGTAGATTGGTTGATATGACCAGTTGCCTGAACTTTATTAATATGCCTTTTTTTTGACGCATGCCATAGCCGTTTTGAATTAGTGTGTTTCTAAGGAATTAAGTTTTGTTTGCCTATGTTCCCTATCTGACAATCTCAATAATCTCATGACTAAAGTTTTGACTACCGAATCTAATTGGGATGGATGATGATGTGAGTTCGCATTTAGATAACGGTTTGTGTGGGTGGGTTTACGACAGACAGAATAGGAGAAGCTTTGGTCTGGCCTTTTTATTATTAGAACGTCAAAAAAGGGAAGAACAGAATTGTTTTCAGTCTCTATTGTAAACTGGACCTGGGAATGTATACTGTTCAAATGCGAAAGTAATAGATTTAAAGATTATGGCCCGTGTGGCCAAATGACAAAGGTGTCATCATCTACATATCGGAACCAGCAAGTAGGTTTCAACGGACTGGTGTTAATGGCTTGAGTTTCAAAGGGTTCCATAAAAATATTGGCTATGACCGGAGAAAGAGGGGAGCCCTTAGAAGCTCCACGAATTTGTTTGAAGAATTTATTTTTGAAGATGAACTATGTATTGGACATGCAGTGTTCAATAAGACTAAGAATATCCGTTGATGTGTGGTGTTTGTTTTTTTAGAATGTCTAGAGTTTCTGGAAGGGGAATGTTTGTAAATAACGAGACAATATCGAAACTAACAAGAATGTCACTTTCGAATATACTGTGCCTTTGAAGAAGCTCAATGAAATGAGAGGAATTTTTGATGTAGGACGCTGATTTTTCCACGAGCGGCTGTAGAGTTTTCGCTAAATATCTTGCTAATTTGTGAGTTGGTGAACGATATGCGCTGACAATAGGACGAAGAGGAATGTCAGTTTTATGGATTTTTGGGAGAGCGTACATTTTTGGGATACGAGAAGATTTTTCTCGAGGTATTAAAGCCTTTTTATCCTCTGAAGGAAGATTAGAATTATTGATAATAGAACGCGTTTTCTTCTCTAGATATGTTGTAGGATCGTTAGGAATTTGGTTATAGTCTGCACTCTCTAATGGATCAGACATTTTAATTTCATAGTCAACTGAATTAAGTATGACCGTAGTTGTCAGCTGGAAGAATTATTACGTCTGAGTTTCTGTGTAACTCAAGTAAGACACGTTTTTCGTCCGACGGAAGATTAGATCTCGGGGGTTCAGAACGACGAAGGATTCTGGCTATGTCTTGGCGGATTTCTTCGGCTTCAAGAGCAGGTAGGTGGGATAAAGCATCTTCAGTTTGGGAAATTATATATATGACAATCTTCGCCCACTCTCTAACACACTTTCTATACCCTTTTTGTAAAATGAGTCTGATTTTGAAGTCGCAATTGGAAAATATTTTTGCACGACGAAAATCTGAAAATATGGTAATTTGATAATGCAGTAAAGCATTATTGCAGCATTTGATAATGCATGCAATATTTTCACGGATAGTAAAATATGGTTCTAAATCATTCCGGGTATCGATCCGTTGATTCTGTGAAGAGTCACGACGTTTCGCCAAAATCTCATTTGGCATGTTCAAGAATTGCCTGCTTTGACTATTGGACAGTTGGACTCTTCAGTCGAAGCGGACAACACTTGAAAATACCAAATGAGATTTTGGCGAAACGTCGTGACTCTTCACAGAATCATCAGATCGACACCCGGAATGATTTAGAAACAATATATATATATATATATATATATATATATATATATATATATATATATATATATATATATATATATATATATATACATATATATATATATATATATATATATATATATATATATATATATATATATATATATATATATATATATATATATATATAGATATAGATATAGCACCTAATTTTTTTCTCATTACAATATATTTTTATTTATTACTTTCTTTCATGTTTATTAATAAAAATTACAACAAAATTTTTACTCATATATATATATTATTTTACATTTTACTCATATATATATATATATATATATATATATATATATATATATATATATATATATATATATATATATATATATAGATATAGATATAGCACCTAATTTTTTTCTCATTACAATATATTTTTATTTATTACTTTCTTTCATGTTTATTAATAAAAATTACAACAAAATTTTTACTCATACCTGGTGTTCGACTGGGCAATAGAAAAACCTGTATACTGAGCCCCGTTTAAGTCATTCGACACAGGCTGTCCTATTTCTTTGGCTGCCTGTAGAATGTCGTGTGCCATCTCAGGCTGATGCCTGAACCTCGACGTAGTCAATGGACCATTAACTCCATGATACCGTGCATCCACCAATGTTCCCATATCTTTATTGTCCTCAAATCTGACAAGAAAATATAGTTTTTAAATTAATCTGAAAATATAATTTTTAGAATCCATTTTGAAACCTTTTGAACACTGGCAGTACTTCCTGGTAACTCCACCCAGGATTTCCTGCTGCCACCCACTTGTCGAAGTCTTTAGGTGTACCTCTGGTGTACATCATACCGTTGATCACGCTACAACCTCCGAGAACTTTTCCTCTGGGCCACGTACAACGTTTTTCTGGATAACCTTGACAGGCTACTGGTTCAGGTTCAGTTTGATAGTTCCAGTCCATGTGCGCGTTGCCGAAATAGTTCACTACCATAGATGGAATCTGGAAGAAATATTTGTTATGAGGTAACAAAGCAAATTAGTACGCTTTTTATTAAGGTAGTAAAATAGGTTCGATTTATTTTGTATTGACAAAGATATAATTATGTCAGTTAGGAAATTCAGCAATGGCGAAAATAAATAATTATCAAAATGTGCCATTTCCAAGGAATATGGGGATGCAGTAATACCTGACTCGTCACTTTAATGAACCTATTATAAGAAAACATGCAGTGTTCTGGAGTCCACAGCGGCATCCATCTATCTCCCTCTACTATCCGACGTCGACCCATTTGAAAAAAGTCCGCTTTCCGTGGATCATCTTATATAATATGTATTTTTCTCCAAGAAAAAAGAAATTGCCTTATAAACTTCCTAAAAATCTCCGCCCTTGTTTTATTTTACTTTTTTTACGTTAAAAGCTTCTTTTCACAATAGTTACTTAAAATATGAAGATTGTTCTTTACAAAAAAAATACTCATAAATTGAGAAATATAACTGGCTCTTAGAATTGGTCTTGAATCACAATTTCCTAGTTGGAGAGAAATTGATATTAATGAACACGAAGATATTATCAATAAAACTTTAACCACAATTATAAATAATTTATGAAATTTTCATTGTTCAATATCAATCACTGAATTAAAAAGCATAAAAAAAGTCAAATGTATTCTGGGAAAATACGATAAAAAATTACCGTGCTATATTGGGAAATTCCTGCAATAATTCAAACACTTTATATCTGTTGACAGTTTTAAAATATGCATTATTATTATTCAAGTAGAATTTCGATAATAGAGATGACTCAGAAACTATTTAAAAATATGGAATTCAAGCAACTTTTAATCAACAAAAAGAAACCAGAAAAAGAACTATTCGGTCGGACAGGTCATTTATTTTTATTACTATCGCATCAAAAATAAATATACTAGATGAGTATTTCCTATATAATTTATTTTTCCTGTTTTACGTAGAAGCAAATATGCATTTTAAGTAAAAAAGAAAAGAAAATTCTGATATTAAAACTGGATTTGCAGATAAATAAATATATCAAATCATGAGGATGAACAAATCGTGGGAAAAATTGAATATTAAGAATTACTGTATATTGTAACTGTATATTTTTTCAATGAAAAAATGTATGCAATTAAAAGTATCAAAATCACTATTGAGTGTTGAATTTAGTGGCAATTGGAAAAAATACTATGATCAAAAATTACGATGACTTAGTTTTTGACACAGATTATACAGGTTGTTAATAAAATACTCTGCTAGACATTTTTGGCAAATTCTACGTCACAAAATAACACAAAAATGTCATACGAACATGAGTCTGGAAATACTTCGTGTTCGAGATACAGGGTGTTGAAGATTTCATTTTTTTTTATTTATTATATCTTCCGCATAAAGAAAGGTATTGTAACCAAATTTAATAAACATCATCAAATTTAATACACTTCCGGTTACCATAATCCGACAGAACATCAAGTCCTACAAGCAGCTAGTGGCGGAGTTATAGGATTTTGTTACTAATTAATTAAAAAAATAATTAGTACGGTCTTGTTCAAAATTCAATTTAAACACATTTTTCAATACAGAATATTATTCTCTACAAAAAGTGTATCTTGATATTTTTTCGTATCTGCCTAGGTTTCATAGCAAACTTGACTTTTCCCTTAACATATAGGTTTCTGTCAGCATAAAAGCTTTTTCGATAAGGACTTGAATGAATGAAATTATAATATCATACTCCCCAGGTCAACATTGATGGAGGTGGTTGATCTCCTTTAGGAATTTACAACCAAAAAAGTTCTTATGGTCTTCTCTGTATTCAAGTAAATATTTCTAAATGAGGTCTTATTTATTAATTAAAGACCAAAATATTTTAATTAGATGCTCGAAATGGCTTCCATTCATGCGTTCGTTCTAAAATTCCAGGCGTGTTGCGAATTTTATCGAAAGCTTACTCAATATCGCGATATCTCCTATTTCAGTGTTGTAGACTAATGATTTAATGTATCCCCAAAGAAAATAGTCAAGTGAATTACAGTCTGGTGCCTTGCATAAACTATCTGTCCGTCTTGCATAAACCATAATCTATTCCTATCATCTAATGTGACATCCTCGAGCAATTCAGGCAGATCCTCGCGGAGAAATCTCGAATATACCTGCCCAGTTTGTGTTGCTGGTAATAAAAATGATCTGATCAATCGGTTGCCAATTATTTCAGTCCAAACATTGACGGCAAACTGGTATTGGTGTCGACTTTGAATGATTTTATGAGGATTATCTTCTGCACAAAGATGAATGTTACGAAAATTCATTATTCTCTCTCTTGTCAATTGAGCCTAATTAGTAAATAGTACGGAAATATGAAACTGGGATCACTGTATGTTGAAGAAACCAATGACAAAATGTCAAGCGGGGCAAAAAATTCTTTGGAAGCAATACATGTACCCTCTGAATATGGTAAGGGTGCATGTGGTGTTTCTTTAAAACATTCCACAAAGTAATATGAAAAATGTCCATATTCACTGCAATGATCCTTGTACGTGTATTTGGGTTTTCGGTAATTGCGTTTAAGACCGGTTCGTCCGTAACTGGCGTTCTAATAGCTCTATTTCTGCCTCTCGGTGCTGACATCTTGAAATTACCTTGTCCCTTTAAACGTCGATGAACATCAGGAAACATACTTTTACAAGAACATACGCGTACTGGAAATGTTGCCTGGTACAAAAGTCTTGTTCATCTGGCATTACAATTGGACAGTCCGTAAAAGAGATCGGCTAATTCTGCATTAGTATACTGTTTCTGCTCCTAATGAATTGCAAAGTAACAATAATACTAAACTATTTCCGTTGCTAATGAATAATACGTCGAAAACTAAGCGCCACTGAAGTTTTTTCAATCTGACCTTTAAGTAAATTATTTATCTTATATAGGTAAGTTGATTCCATTGTATTAGTTATTTTATTATGTTAACTTTAGCATCCAAATTTGAAATCAAAAGTTATAAAAAAAATATTAAAACCAAAAAGATCCATATATATTATCCCGATTTGGTACCCTCAAATTAATTTGCAAAATTCAGTCAATTGAAATATTCTATCCAAAATAAAAACTTACTTAAACACAATATAAACTTAAAAAATATTAGAAAATTATTATTAAAAATATAATAATATATTTCAGAAACCAAAGTATATATAAAAAAAAAATTAACAGATGAAAAATAACTGTCACTAAATGTGGACAATTAGAATAAATCAGATCAGAGAAAATCAGATAAAGAAAAAATATTTGTTTAATATATTATATAGACCAATGTTAAATTACAACACCTATATCATGCTTTTTTATTGGAATTATCTTATTAAGTAAAGCGAAGTAAAATATTAAACCTACTTCAACCTTTATATTGATTAAAATACAATCGTTCAGCAAAAGACACAGCATCATTACGAGCAAATCTCTTATCCGAACAATAAAGAAAATATAGAACATTTCCAAAATTTAATAATATATTGCAATTTGAAAATATTAATTAACCAGATTTGGTACACTCAGATTATTATCTCAATTTTGTTCTATTCTTAGCAGCCACTCACTGATAACAGCGATTATATCTTCATCATCAGAAAAAATAATTACGGAACTGTTCCCATAGGTTAGAAAATAAAACAATAAATGCTGGGAAATAGATTTGTTTCGATGCCAACATTATGAACGACATGCATCAAAATCCATTTCTTGCGACCTGCAGCTTTACCGTGGTTAAACACTGAACAAATCAAACCGAACATTGAGTAAAAAAAAACTAATAATAAACAAATCACCTGTGATCCTGGTGGTTCATCACCGCCAGCTTCAATCAACAACACGGTCCACCCCTTAACTTGCGCTAGTTTTCCAGCGACGGTGGCACCCCCACTTCCACCCCCGACCACCACAAAATCGTACTCGTATTCGGGCGTCAATCGCGGCGTGACTCGTTCGCAAATTTCCGAAATGTCGCATTTTTTGCGGACGAATGCGTCGAGCAGACCCATGAAGATGATAAAGGCACCACCGCCGCAGGTGTTAGTGAGGGGTGGGCCAATATATGTCTCGGCACAGCCGCAATTCATTTTGGACTGAAGCAGTTGGGAAGATGCCGGCCGAATTAATACTCTGAATGAAAATACTGTTAGGATTAAAGATCGACACTGTTTTCTGGTTTACACTGTGTCCCAGAATTATATGTTCAGCCTTTAATGTCCAGTCTCGGTGATAGACAACTTTAGAAGTTTATTTGCAAAAAAAACTGTACAATTATTGGCCAGATTTTTGTTATAACATATCTCTATAATTGCTATATGATTTTTGTTAGAACTTTTCTTCTTTTTAGTCTTTAAAATTATATTATATTATATATATCGCTATTTACGTCACGAACATTTCTTGATACATTTTTTCCCTAATTAATTTGTCATAAGCTTGCTTAAAGTTCATAAAGTTGTTCATAATAGGGTATGCAGCTCTATTTTATATTCCTAGCAAGTTACTTGGATCTCTTTTAGGGTAAATGTTTGGTCTGCCGTAGATCTGTTGTTTCTGAACCCTGCCTGGTACTCACCTATGAGTATTTCTGTATATATATATATATATATATATATATATATATATATATATATATATATATATATATATATATATATTTATATATATATATTTATATATAGCAAGAGGAAGCGCGCCGATTTGACATGCAGCTTGTGCGGAGGACTCTGGCGGAAAGCGGGGGAATTAATAAGGCTAAGCAAAGGCTAGGAAGGAGAGGGACACGAATGCTTTCCTTGATGCGTGAGGATGGAGTAATGTGCAGGGAACGGACGGAAATGTTAGAGGTTGTCCGAAGATTTTATTCAGGGTTGTATGAGGACCAGAATCGGGCAAGAACAGCAGTGCCCACTGAGGAACGAGTGCCGGATGTCCTGGTGGAGGGGGTGATAAAGGCTATAGACTCGATGAAGAATAGCAGGGCTCCGGGAAAGGATAGTATGACTGTGGAGATGTTAAAAGCTGGTGGTCGGACTTTGCATAAAACACTAGCAAGATTGTGCTCAATATATCTCAAACAGCAAGAAGTACCCAGCTTGTGGAAAAGTGCAGAAGTGATTCTTTTACATGGGAAGGAGCACGGTTCTACAGCAGGTCATGGAAAGGCAAAACGAATACACTATGCCACTGTACTTGGCTTTTGTAAATTGTGGAAAGGCATTTGATTCAATCTCAAAGCGGGCCATAATGGATGCACTGTATAATCAAGGTGTAGAGAAAGCCTATGTAAATCTGCTAGGATCAATATATGATGAAGCTACAGCGACAGTCCACCTTGACGATCTTGAGGTTGGAATAAATGTAGAGCGGGTCGTACGGCAGGGTGATGCAATATCGCCTCTTCTTTTCACAGCCTGCCTGGAAGAAGTATTGCGTAATCTGGATTGGGAACAGGATGGAATAAGGATTAATGGTGCATACTTAAATCATCTTAGATTCGCAGATGATATCGTTCTTCTTTCACAACACACCCAGAGGAGCTGCAAAGACACGTACAAGAGCTGCAAAGAGCTGGGGAACCATTTGGCTTAAAGATAAACCAGAAGAAGAGTCAGGTCATGTTCAATAAATTAGCTGAGGACAAAAGGATTTCTCTTTTAGGAACGGATTTGGAAGTTGTAGATCACTATATATATATATATATATATATATATATATATATATATATATATATATATATATATATATATATATATATATATATATTTATATATATATATATATATATATATATATATATATATATATATATATATATATATTTATATATATATATATATATATATATATATATATATATATATATATATATATATATATATATTTATTTATATATATATATATATATATATATATATATATATATATATATATATATATATATATATATATATATATATTTATATATATATATATATATATATATATATATATATATATATATATATATATATATATATATATATATATTTATATATATATATATATATATATATATATATATATATATATATATATATATATTTATATATATATATATATATATATATATATATATATATATATATATATATATATATATATATATCTTGGGCAGAGGGTTTTGATGGAAGGGGATGCCGTCTGGGAGGTGGAGCGACGCCTTAAATGTGGCTGGCAGGCATTTGGCAGGCGCAACATAGTGTTTAAGAACAAACTACCACTTTGCCTGAAAAGAAAAGTATTTGATCAGTGCGTCCTGCCAATTATGACATGTGGAAGTGAGACCTGGACACTCACATCACAGTCAGTTCAAAAACTTCGAGTAGCACAGAGAGGAATGGAAAGATGTATGCTTGGCATTACTAGACGGGATAGAAAGACCTGCACATGGATCAGAGAACAAACGAAAGTGAGTGACATCGTTGGAAGAATAAATGTGGGATGTATATATATATATATATATATATATATATATATATATATATATATATATATATATATATATATATATATATATATATATATATTTAACATTCTTTTTAATATTTGACCCAGTATTTTGTAACATGTGTCTACCAATGCTATACCTCTATAATTTTCTCTCTTTTTTTGTACATTGACCAGATTAAGACTTTTGACTATTCAGCCGGCATCTTCTCTTTTGTCCATATCAATTTTATTATTTTGCTGATTATCTTCTATAATTGTTCTCCTCCTGCCTTTATCATTTTAGCCGTAATGTCATCCTTGCCGGGGCTTTTATTTTTTTTTTTAATGTCTCTGTATCTTTTCTTCTATTGGTTCATCAATAACTATTCCATCTTCGTCGCGTAAATATTGTTCCTCCTGTTATTCAGTCCTTCCAGCATTCAACAATTTATTAAAGTGATCGTTCCATCCGTGTAATATATCATTTTGGTCAGCTATCAATGTTTCTTCTTCGGTTTTAAAACAGTTATTTCTACCATGGTAACCCTTTTCTATTTTTTTCACACCCTGGTAAAACGATCTTCCCTATTCTGGAACCTTATCCTCCTTAATATCTTTTAGTTTTGCTTCTCTCTCTTTTAGTTTTGCTTCTTATACTCTCGCCTTTTCAGGTTCTTCCTTATCTTTTAATAGTTTTGGTTATTTTCCTGGAAAAGGAGCTTTAACCTTTTTCGTTTTTTAATTTCTGATATATTTTCGCATTCTTCATCGTACCAGTATTATGTCCTCGTTCTTTCTCTTTCCTTATTCATTCGTGTGTATGTATATATATATATAAATAACCAATACAAAAAATGCAGAAGACATAACAACAGAACATCAAAAATTAAGATGGATGAACGAAATTATATACGCCGGATGAGTGATTAAACTCATCAGAGACACATAGAAGAGATAAATTGGCATGGATTGCGTTCGGAAAGCTTGATAAAATCTTGAGAATAAGGGATGAACACATCCCTTCTTATTTTTATCGTGCCGTCTTCAACCATCATGACTATTTGCCACTTTGCATTGACCATTAGTATTCTTTCGGTAGATATTCTACGTACAACCAACCTCTTCCTTTGTGACTTTCTCTACTCAAGATATTTGCAGTATTCTTCTGAATAATCACATTTCAAAAACTTGGACTCTATTGATCATGTATTTTTTCATGGTGGAAGCTTCTATTCCATAAAGGAGAATCGAGTATATGTAGTAACGAATCATTTGGATTTACCATTCATTTTCTGGTTTTCTACAACAGAAGAAATATTTCATCTTATAGAATAGAATGTGTAGAATCAAGATCTTAAATACTTGTATCTATTAAATCAATATTAGCTCAATATTACTGTTTATTGTTAACTCTGTGTTGTTATTGGGTGATTTCGTGAAACATCTGTGAACATGAAGAATATCCCATATATTGAATTATGATCCCAATATCCCAATATATTGAATTATGATACACAATACCGAAAACCAGGCGAAAATGATCAGAGAAAACTGGATTTGGGTATACTGCCATAAGTGGACTAAGTGGAAGAACTAAAGAAGGAGAAAGGAAAAACACTGTTCCATGACGTAGATTTGTACAAGCGACCAAAATGTTTCAATATTGTCTAGTTTTTTGGTCGTTTATCTCGAGTTTGACATCTATTTTGCATTAAAATTAATCTTATATTCTAAATTTGCTAGTTTTTTTTTGCTTGCTGCTTTTAAAACCGTGAAACATGGCTCGCGGGTAAAAACCACGCCACAATTTGTAACCAATAGAACTTAGCAATTTGTGTTGACGTCTTTTTTTCTATTTCTTAGTATTAAAGCAACAATACATACTGCTCTCGTGAAATCCATCTTCAAACTGTGAACATCACGGGCGGGCAGTTTCGCGGTTTTTAATCGCAATGTGTGCGTCTCGAGCGATTTTGCGTTTATAGCGGTTAACCGCTCGCTGGAAAAAACTGTAATGCGGCTTCGGCCTTATATTTGAGGTGGCAGATTAAAAAATTCTCCACTTTCATTGTAAACTAAATAAAAATATAGTCCAGTTATATTTTTTAGGACACTCAGTACACAGCTTCCGTAATAAAATTTATAATATAAGCAATTTTCATTGATAAAATGCGGTAATTATGAATGAAATTCCAAAAAAAAAGAAATGATTAAATGTTATTCTAAGATGAGTTTACAATTTTTAGAACATATACAGTGTGTCCCAGATAAGAATCCCCTCTACAGGGATCTCGGAAATCAAAGCGATACAGAGATAATTAAATTAGAAAAAAGTTGCACCTTACTGATTCGTTTCTGATTATATTTGAAGAGATATGTCAAAATAAATTTGACATTTGATCACTTTTTCCCCTCTACAAGGTGGTATACTTAGATTTTTGATCCAACGTTTCGGCTTTTCTCGACCATCATCAACTTTGTGTTATTTAAATAGTCGAGAAATTTTATTTCAGGTTTAGTAAATTCTACTTTTTATTCTGATATTCCAACAATATATCACACTTAATATTTATTACACGTTCCCGACTAAGAAACTCATCATCAATGCAAAAAAGCCTATTTAAAATTTTTTTTTATTGTTGCATTTATGTCTCGTTGGTTTTCAAAATATTTTCAGCTCATCAACATTTTTAAAAGTCTTCCAGTAAACTTCATCATTAAGGAATCCCCAAAAGAAAAAGTTCATCGGTGTAAGGTCTGGGGATCGCGGAGGCCACTCTATGGGGCCATGAGAAGCAATTAAATTATTTTGAAAGCGGTCTGTCAAATAGTCCATTCTATTTCTGTAATTATGAGGAGGAGCCCCATCTTGTTGAAACCACATATTATTGGTTACCGCTAAAGGAAGATTGTCCAGAATATCTTCGATATCGTTTCTTAAAAATCGTACATATCTTTCAGAATTTAGTGTTCCTTCAAAAATTATGGGTTCAATAACTTGGGTTTCCAAAATACCGCCCCACATGTTAAATCCAAAATTTCTGTTGAAGATGCCATTATTACAAAAATAACTTTCGTCCGTCCCGAGAACATTATAACATAAAAATGACGATTGTCATAGTTCTTAGTAAACCATTCGCAAAAAGTCATTCTGCGCTCGTAATCCCAGGAAGCAAAGTATGACAGATTCGATATTTATAAGGACGGTGTCTTTCTTGACTAAATATTCTTTGTGCGACTAATTTAGGAACAGCATGTTTCTTTTCAACACTACGAAGTCCAGTATCATCTTCTTCTACAGCAAGCAAAACGGTCATTACCTGTTTAGGGTGAAGTTTTTTTTACGACGTAATACTGGTTTGATAAACGTGCCATGCTGCGTTAAATTTGTAACTAATCTTTGAAAAATTGATCCATTGGGTTGATGCCGTTTGGCAATCAATTTTTCCTTCGTTAGAATAATGTTCCATTATTTTAAGTAAACTAATTAACAAATTTGAAACTTATAGACTGTCACATCTAAACAAATTATTATAAGAATTGCAAATGTCATCTCTTAGTCGCATTATTATTATTATTGTCATCACTTAGTCGGAAGCGTTTAATAAATACTAAGTGTGACATGTCGTTGGATTTAGAATAAAAAGTAGAATTTACTAAATATATATTTTTTTCACTATTTAGAAAAACAAAGTTGATGATGGTCAAAAAAAGCCGAAACGTCGGATCAAAAATTTAATTACGCAAGCTTGTAGAGGAGAAACAGTGGTCATGAAAATATCAAATCGCGAAAATTCGGTTTTTCCCACATATCTTTGGAAAGACTCGTGAGGTGCAACTTTTTTCTAATTTATTCATCTCTGTATCTGTTATGGTTTCCGAGATCCCTGTAGAGTGCATTGTTATTTGGGACACCGGGTATATATAATGTTTAATAGTGACTTTGACAACGACTAAAGATCCTCTGAAGAACGAGCACAAACGACTTGTAGCCTTCCTCATTCCAAAAACTTTTTTATTGCATTTTAATATATAAGGTAAATATCTGATCTGGTACATCTTATGAAATGCGTCTTAGAGAGGGTATTGACCTCTGACTTACGAAAATGTAAATCGGCTATCTCAAGTGTCCTTATACGTGACATTGTATGATATAAGTTTAACAGGCAGCAGGAAAGCTGTAGGTCTTTTTAAATATACCGAAATAATGTTTTGAATTGTGAAATTTATATGTATTTCTCAGTAAACGTTATTAAAAGAAAATGTTTTCCTTTTCGGAATTTTCCTACAGTGCTGGTTATCCCAACAGCGATTTGCTAATTGTTTTTTATATTCTATAATTATACACGATTTTTTTCGATATACGTAATTAAAACTAGTAATATAACCATTTTCGAATCATAGCTCACAACATTTCAACGAAATGTTTGTAAAAGCTGATGAATATACTGTCTTTGTTATGTTTTACGTAGAAGAAATAACATTATCATTCAGTTATTTAAGCTAAAAGTAGTTCTGTCATAAGACAACAGAAAAGTTTGTGCTATTCAAACTCAGAATTGCGGTAAATAATATTCAAGAAACAAGAGAATTTTTTTTGCGTGCTTCACATTTTCTTTATTATTTGAATATTATTAATATCCTTTACGAGCCCAGTGGGGAAATTTTCATTAATCTAAATTTATTCAAATTATGAACAAATATAATTTATCCAAATATAATTTATTATCGACCAAAGATGTAGAAAACCGATAATATTGACGAATACAAAAGATAAAATTGATATACTAACAGAACATCGAAAATTAGGCTGGATGAGCGAAACGAACAAATAACCAACCAAACTTCAGAGGCACATACGAGGGTCGTTGTTATACGAGGGCGTTATCCGTGAAAAATATTCTGGTAATATAATTGGGTATGCGTTGAAATATAACCTTGAAATTTCAGCCATATTAGATGTTGGTTCAGCTCAGTTGTTTAACAGTGATTTATGCAAGTCAATAAAATGTTGCCTTTGAAAGACAACGCCTACAATACAACAATACGCCTACGCAAATTAAAGCCGAGAGAGATGCTGTTTACGGAGGCTCTGCACTATAACCACTACCGAAAACATTACTTTACCTTAATTCGAAGTTCTTATAGCACTATCTGGTGAAGATTTTCAATGTCCAAACAATCCAAACACTGGGTGGGGGCAGGTGAAAGTGCGCCAAAGAAAGCGACAACAATTCCACCTGCAGAAAAGTTTTTGCTACGATTTTCAGGGATTTTCGTGCTGTGGCGCTCATCAATTACCTCACAATAAAGGCAAGTCCATCACCGAGGAATATTTCATTTTACTGCTAGATCAATTGAACGGTGCTATTCAAAGATAATGCCCCTGTACACGTGTCTCCGATTGTTGCTACAAAACTCCATAATCACTTCGTTAACTAAACTGCTTCTGCATTAGCCGTATTCGCCAGATTTGATTCCCATCAATTACAATTATAAATCACATTAAACTCAGAGAAATATAAAGTTAAAAAATTAAAAATGAGGGAAAAAACTGGAGAATCTAGAGGTTTGTCTGGCTAAGAACTTTTCGAATAGCTCTTGTATATGCCAAATTGACTTAGAGTTTTTTTTATATCACTGTGATTAAAAGTACAGAACTTTATTTTTTATGCACTTTTGTTCTAAATATTTACATGTAGATATAAAAGTGGATATTTGTCTTCCCACATGCTTGTGTGATACAATTATAAGAAAAAAGGAATATATCCTCGTTTGAAACATGAATTGACACGAACTGATGATGATCACGATGATGATATATGTTGAAGCTCATTTTCCAGGTTTACATCTGTTGATATATTTGTTTTTGTGATACAGTTTGTTTTAAGTACTGCAAACTACCACGATTTTGCAACGTTTCGACAAGATCGCACTAATCATTTTCAAGAGTTCAAGTTGCAGGCTCGAAACAAACTCCGAAATTGTGGGAGATAACGAGTTGAAACAACTGTTTATCGTTCAAGCGGGTACTATTACTATAGAAATGGGGCAATTTGCACCAAAACCGTAATTTGTACGTGTCTACCTAGAGATTGTTTCTGATTTTTGCAAATATCTCTGAAACGGCTTGTGATAATGAATTAAAGCAAATGTTAATCGATCAAACGCGTTGTTTTGCGATAAAAATGGGATTATTCGCGTAAAGAACACCACTTTAAGTGTTTGCCCAGTAAATCACTTTTTCTGGTTTTTTGGGATTATCTCAGAAACGGCGATGGATAACAATTTGAAACAAGATTTAGTCGATCACACAGTCTCTCTCAAGCCTCTAGCTCGAATTTAAATGACCATGGATTATTTGCGTAAAGAACGCCACTTTAAGTGTTTGCCCAGTAAATCACTTTTTCTGGTTTTTGGGATTATCTCAGAAACGGCGATGGATAACAATTTGAAACAAGATTTAGTCGATCACACAGTCTCTCTCAAGCCTCTAGCTTGAATTTAAATGACCAATGTGATGTCCTCGAAACGTCATAAAAACGCCTTCTTAGAAAAGGACTTCTTAGAAAAACTTACAAAGTAGACTGTACTTCAAAGAAACTTTTTGCAAAAGGAAACGCACCAACACACGTACACTCGGAAAAAAATTTAAAAAAATGTCGGAAAAAAATTAAATAGATACATATATTTTTTATTTAATAGGTGTTTCGGTTAATAATGTTGATTTTGCTAAGAGCTGATATTACTAATACATTTGTTGGTATAGACTGATGACGTCTATGGCGTTTTGGAGGACAAACATACGTCATCAAAAGCTAGTTAGTTATTAATTGCCATTGTGCAAAAAAATAGATTTTCATAGTTTTGAATATGTTGAATTATGTACCAAAAAAATAAGATTTGCGGGGAAGTTTAATCATTTTCTTTCCTTTGAAGAACACGGCTCCACGGCTGAAGAACGCGATGGTTTAAAAGTTGAAACGCTTTCAAATGGTGACTTTGATAGAAAAAACAAGGAGGGTCCATTACAGCCTAAAAAGTTTGAAGATGCAGGTTTGCAAGCACTATTGGATAAATAGTCAACTCATACGTTGAAACAATTGGCAAAACCATTGAATGTTGGTTAATCCACTATTTCCGAACGTCTACACACATTGGGAAAGATCCAGAAGAAAGGAAAATGGATTCCATATGAATTGAAGGAGAGCTACATTGAAAGGCGAAAAAGCACTTGCAAAATTTTACTTCCAAGGTAGACAAGAAAAGGTTTTTTGCATCGAATTGTGGCAGGTGATGAAAAGTGAATCTATTTTGACAACTCAACGCACAAAAATCATTGATAGCCAGCTTTCAACACCACAACCAGTGCGCAATATACATGGAAAGAAAGCTTTGCTGCGAATTTGGTGGAATAGTAATGGAGCTCTGTATTACGAACTGCTGAAACCTGGTGAAACGATTACTGGCGATCGATACCGACGACAATTGATATAATTAAACCGAGCTTTGAACGAAAAACGACTAGAATACGCCCAAAAACACGATAAAGTAATTTTTCAACATGACAATGCTCGGTCCCATGTTGCAAAATGGGTAAAAAACTATTTCGAAAATGTTAAATGGGATGTCCTACCCCATCCGCCGTATTCACCGGACTTAGCCGCTTTGGACTACCATTTATTTCGATCGATGCAGCACGGACTTTCAGAACAATACTTACATTCTTACGAAGATGTGAAAAAGTAATAGCTAACGATGCCCAATACTTTGATTTTTGAGGCTCAAATTTTGAGAAAAAATTGACATTAATATAAGCATTTTCATATATATATATATATATATATATATATATATATATATATATATATATATATATATATATATATACATATATATATATATATATATACATGCACTGAACAATTATTTAACTTAAAAACAATACTGAAATACAAAGCTATCAGAAACGTCCCAATCATCTGCACGTTCGTGGACTCCAAGAAAGCATCGACCGAAAATCTCTATTCAATATCCTAGAAGAACAAAAACTCGACCCCAAAACATTACGATTGATCAAGCAGACGCTGACCCACACAACCTCAAAAATGAAATTTATGGGAGAAATTTCCGAACCCTTCCTGATTAAAACCGGAGTATGCCAAGGAGATAGATTATTCCCACTCCTCTTCAACCTGGTCCCGGACAAAAATCATAAGGGAATGGGAAAAAGAACTGAAAAAGCAAGGACACTAGAAACCAATACGACTCGGACGACCCAAAAACAACATAGAACTATCATGCTTAGCCTTCGCAGACGACTTAGCCATACTCGCAGACAATGAAAAAAAGGGCAACCAAACAGATAGAAGTCATCAAGGCATGTGCAGAGAATGTCGGCCTACAAATCTTTTTTCAAAAAACCGAATTCTTCTGCTCAAAATTAGATGTCCAAAATTTGAACACCAAATACGGCAAAATAAATAGGGTAAGATCCTCGAACTCACAGGAGGAGAGAAGGTATCACAGAAGACTCTATTGCAGAAGATGCATATAGATAAGAAATGCATATCCACACACGCAGAAATAAGACACTACAATACAGTAATCAGACCAGAGGTACTATACGCAAGTGAGACACTTACACTACACACTAAAAGCAGCATAGAAAACATATTAAAAGAAGAACGCAAAATCATGAGGAAAATGTTCGGCCCAAAACTGACAGAGGAAGGATACAGACTACATTCTAGAAAAACTACAAACAGAATGTTCAAAGTAGCGGCGGACATAAGAAAAAGAAGATTGAAACTTTTATGGACATATCAGTAGATTCCATCGACAAGGCTCACCAAAAGAATTCTTACATATATACAAGGAGTCAACATTACCATGGATCGCATCAGAGGGTGAAGTTTCGAGGAGATCGGGGACAAACTGGACAGAGGAGAGAAAGAGAATCCAGTGAGAAAGATTGAGAGAGATGTGGAGGATCAGAAAGAACACTCGAAAATGAGTAAGAATGTTTTGCGTTTTGCTTAGTGTCGCGAGGTTCGTGACTTTCTTCGTGAGTTTCTAGTTTTTAATGTCTTATTCAGGCGCTGGAGTTTTTGCCTGTGTCTTTCGGTTTTGGTATACCTGATGATTTCCGTGCGCCACTATGCGAGGGTTTCTGTTCTTTCTCATATTAATGGGTGCAGTGTGTTGCTCAGTGAAAGGTGAAGATTATAGAGTTTCTTTTCGGTAATACTAAGCTCGTGTCTGGTTCTTTGGACCAGGGCTTTTAGGAGAGCTCTGTTTGCTTTTTCAAGGAAGTTCGACGTCTTCGTGGTTTTGGTGTGGTAAGGTAATTTGAAATTCAGTTGGTAGTCGATGTTTTCGTATTCAATTAGAAACTTTAAGTCGCAAAGTAATGTGGCTTTTTTTTCTCTCACTTTCTCGTAAAGCTTGGATTTTTTTAAAGTCTCCTCCATCGTAGAGATGCAAAATGTTTGTGCGTACTGTTTCACGGATGAAAAAACATGTACTAGGTTTTTTCTGGGAGTACATCTGGTTGTCGAATTGTTCCCTGTCGGGTTCGTGACTTTCTGAGTTATGCTCAGAAATTCATGAACCTCGCGACAGTAAGCACCGATAATGTTAAATGTCAGTTCAGTTGGACTTCAGTCGAGGCGGACAACACTTGAAAATGCCAGATGCCATTTTGGCGAAACGTCGTGACTCTTCACAGAATCAACGGATCGACACCCAGAATGATTTAGAAACATTATCTACCATTCGTGAAAATATTAAATGTAACATGTATGTATATATATATATATATATATATATATATATATATATATATATATATATATATATATATATATATATATATATATAAATAATTAAGTAACTTTCAGCGTGATAAAAAGCTTTTCCAAGAATTAAAGACAATACAAACAACACTTGACCACAACACACTGGCCATTAGGAACACAATAAACCTCCTTGTGAATTTCTGAGAAATATGAGGTATTGTCATTTAATAATGGCAGACGTGATTTATTACTTTGGTCAGTATTCACCCAAATATTGTTTACTCAAAATCAATGACTTTCCCCATTATTTTTACATTTATTAAGATGTTATCGCTGAGCATTAGCAGGCGATAATTGTTATTTTTAGTTATATTTGAGAATAGCTAAATTCTGTTTAGGTCTAGTTAAAAAATGTTTAAAATAATTAACTGTTATCAGGATATATATTCGATATAATAACATAAATAAAAAAATCTCCAAATAATATTTTCCGATAAACTAATAAATATTTCATATTTAAATAAATATTTTTCTATTTTTTTTTGCTTGATAGCGTATGTGTGTTTGACCCCAAAAGTAACGACATACATTCGTCTGACCTTGAAAACCCAGTCCTTCATTCGCATCTTGATTTCAATGAAGCAACTACGTAGAAAAAAATTACTCAACTACGTTTTTTTCGGTTCAATATTATAATATAAATATGGGAGAACGTAAAGCGGCAATTTCATTTTAATTTCTTCGTATCAATAACGGTGAATTGATCGACGGTATGGCGGTTTAATTAGTAATACTTCACACGATGTTAATTATTTAATATATATATATATATATATATATATATATATATATATATATATATATATATATATATATATATATATATATATATTTGCAAATAATTAATTATGAAAATAAGCTTTCGTCAGGGTCGTTGAAAGCAGCCGAATTTAATAAATATTACGTGATTTATTTTTAAATAACATTAATGGTGTATTCCATAATAATAATAATAATAAGGTAGGGGGCGGTTAGTCCGCTTGGTGAGTGGCGCCACCACCTTCCCGAGCTGAGAGGAGTAAACCTCTGAAAAAAAATCTCCAAGCTTAAGGTGGATATCCATCGTGCCGAGGAGCTGAATGGCACAGGGTTAAAGTGTCTCTAACGATGTCTCCGGATACCAAGCGTCCTCCGGTAGTAAATAGCTTTCCCATGGTAAATCGGGGCTCTGCCTTGGGTGACCGTTTTTCCCTTGAACCCAAATATATTTATGGAGAATAAAATACATAATATTATATAAGGCGGTAGGGTTTTGCGGACAAGAACCCTTCGGAACCGTCGGGAGGATTTGTCCGGGGTTGGTGAATCTGGAGCGAGTGGCGGTTCCCAACTCTATGGCACCACAAGAATGGCAATGAAAGAGGCACTCGAACAACAATTAGATCATCTAAGTCTAGCAACACCAAATACTTTACTACAAAATCAACAGAGAGCGGAAATTAATAATGGAGTAGAAGATCAAAATACCCCGGTACTTGCTGGCTCGCCCCTAATAAGGAAGGCTGTCACTAGGACCGAACGCACTCCACGTATCAGATGGACACGTGAAATGAATATTGATGTAATGCGTGCCTATTACTACGTAAACCAGTGCGGAGATAATCCGCTCCCTGGATGGAGGCATGCACTCCACTAAGAATATAAAAAGAGGTTCCCTGAAACTCAGCTGTCGGAACAAAACTTAGCCGACGGTAAACATGTAATTCTAAGGAAAAACTATCTAACCGAATCGGAATTAATGAACATCAAGAGAGAAATCGGTAATGAACTACATCAAAACATTACATATCAACAACATAAAGAAGATACTATAGACGTTCTTAACTCGAATACAGAGGAGAAACAAGTAGAACAAACTCAAATTGTATCACCAGAAGCATCATCGTCTGAAAATGAAGAATCAATCTCGCAACGTAACTTTTCTAACATACGAGAGAAGTTTTGCAGCAATTTGGCCAGTTTTACTGGCTCAAACCCATTGAATAGACCAAAAATTCCAGTACTGCGTAATATCGCAAAATCACGTATTACTCTAATGCAGATTAATAGAGTTTTGGAATCACATCTATCTGGGATGACAAATTTAAGCGATATACATCTTGCATTATATTGTGCAGCAGTGACTGTCATCGAAATTTCAAGTCAAAAGACTTACACCCATAATGCGGCTGGCCGAAGTATCCAGAAAAATACACCTGTCTGGAAAACGCGCCTTGAAAACAATATCAATGAGTTCCGGAGGAAAGTTGACATTATCTCAGAGTGTCTTTCTGGTAATCAGTCAAATAAAGTAGCGAGAAAAGCCAAAATAATTGCCAATAAATCTGGCATTGACTTCGATGATTCAAACCTGACAGAACAATTGTTGGATCTAAAAGATCGGTTTAGGCAAAAAGCTAAATCGAAAGGAGCCAGGCTAGCAAGATATAATGAACTAGAAAAGCGAAAACATCAAAATTCAGTATTTGCAAATAGCCAAAAGAAATTTTATAGACAACTTGAAGCAGAAGGTAACAGCAAGTCACAACTTAAGAATATCGATGTGTCTTCCTTTGCGGAATATTGGAGATCGGCTTTAGTTTAGGCATAGTGGGACAGCGTGCCGTGCTCTTGCAGATGTGTCACATTGTTCGTAAGATATTATGCTAGGGTGAGAGGAGCTGAATTGCTTTATCATCTTGGCATTGGAATATCGGCCAGCATGAGCTGAGATTCTACAGAAAGGATGAGCAGAATAATAATAATAATAAGCAGGGGGCGGATAGACCGCTTGGTGAGTGGCGCCACCCCCTTCCAGAGCTGAGAGGAGTACACCTCTGGAAAAAAAACCCCAAGCTCAAGGTGGAAATCCATTGTGCCGAGGAGCTGAATGGCATAGGGTTAAAGTGTCTCTAACGATGTCTCCGGATACGCCGTCCGGTAGTAAATAGCTTTCCCATGGTAAATCGGGGCTCTGCCTTGGGTGACCGTTTTTTCCCTTTTTTATGGAGATTGAAACATATAATGATATTATACAAGGCGGTAGGGTTTTGCGGACAAGAACCCTTCGGAACCGTCGGGAGGATTTGTCCGGGGTTGGTGAGTCTGGAGCGAGTGGCAACTCCCAACTCTATGGCACCACAAGAATGGCAATGAACAAGGCAACTAAAAAAAACCATCCACAATTAGAATATAATAGTCAATCAACACCAGAGACTTCAATACAAACCCAGCAAAATCAGGTACCGGCTGGCTCGCCCCCCATAAGGAGAGCAGTCAGCAGGACCGAGCGCACTCCACGTATTAGATGGACACGTGAAATGAATATTGAAGTAATGAGTGCCTATTATTACGTGAACCAGTGTGCAGATATACCGCTACCTGGATGGAGAAGTGCACTTCACCAAGAATATAAGAAGAGGTTTGTTGAAACACAGTTATCGGAACAAAACTTAGCAGACCGTAAAAATCTTATATTAAGAAAAAAATATCTTACCGAAACAGATTAATGAACATCAAGAGAGAAGTCGGTAATAAATTACACCAAAGCATTACATATGACCCACCTCAAGAAAATAACATGGATATCCTTAACTTGAAGACAGAGAACCAACCGGTAGTACAAACTCCAATCCTAACAACAGAAGTATCATCAACTCAAAATGAAGAAACAGTCATGAATGGAAACTTTTTTAACATACGAGAAAGATTTTACAGTCTATTGGCTCATTTTACTGGCTCAAATCCACTAAATAGGCCAAAAATACCGATCCTGCGCAACATTGCAAAATCCCGCTTTACTATAATGCAGGTCAATAAAGTTTTGGAATCGCATTTATCGGGGATAATGAACCTTAGTGATATACATCTTGCATTGTACTGTGCAGCAGTAACTGTAATCGAGGTTTCAGGTCAAAAAACTTACACCCTCAATGCGACAAGGCGTAATATCCAAAAAGATGCACCTGCCTGGAAACTGATATCAATGATTTTCGAGCGAAGGTTGACATTATTTCTGAGTATCTTGCTGGAAATACATCCAGTGAAAACATGAAAATGTGAATGTATCTACCTTTGAGAAATACTGGAAATCTGTCTGGAAAAGATCTGATGGTTATGAAAAAATGGCCCCGTGGGTTGCAACAATTCGAAAACAGACTGATGCACTTCCACAAATGGAATTCAACGGTCTTGAAGCGATTGACATCTGCACTGCGATCAAGAAAATTCAAAACTGGAGGACACCTGGGCCAGATGGATTACACAACTTCTGGATCAAAAACTTCACAGCTGTTTACCAGGTACTTGCTGATGCATTTAAAGAAATAATGGTGAATCCTAATACTTTCCCCGACTTTCTGATGGAGGGAAATACATATTTGTTATATAAAAAGGGTGATGCTAACCAACCCAGTAACTATAGACTGATAACATGTTTATCCGTGTTGTATAAATTATTCACAGCCCTGCTCAATGAAAAAATTTACCAACATTGTGACTATAATAACATATTAGAAAATGAGCAGAAAGGGTGTATTAGGGCAAGTATGGGATGCAAGGAGCAACTGATGATTGATGCTGTAGTTCTTGCGCAAGCCCGGACAAAAAAGCGCAATTTGAATATGTGCTATATAGATTACAAGAAGGCTTTCGATAGTGTCCCACATGACTGGTTATTAGAAGTTTTGAACATCTACAAAATTTGTCCGCAGATTACAAACTCTTTAAGGTATCTCATGAGTAAATGGAAGACTAATTTATTTGTCCACCAACAATACATTGGAACAACAAATATCGAGAGAGGAATATTTCAGGGAGATTCATTTTCCCCTGTTTGGTTTTGTCTAGCGTTGAATCCGATGTCCACATTAATTAACAATAGCAATATTGGCTACAAACTTGACATGAGAAATTCCAGGAAACTATCTCATTTGCTATACATGGACGACTTTAAACTCTATGAAGAAACAAGAGAGAAACTAAATTCATTAATAAAAACAGTCGAAATATTTAGTAAGGATATCAAAATGTCATTCGGACTCGAGAAATGCTCCACTCACCATACAAAACGGAATAATAAAAGAACAACATTCAACAGTCTGCGGTATACAAGAACTAGCATCAGAAGACTCATACAAATATTTAGGAATGCTTCAAAATCATAAATTTAATCATAGCCTATTAAAGAAGAATTTTTCCACTTTGTACTAAAAACGACTGACAAAACTCTTAAACACCAAACTGAACGGTGGAAATCTCATTAAAGCGATCAATGGCTGGGCGGTGCCAACTCTGACATATTCTTTTGGCATTGTTAAATGGTCTGAAGCAGATCTTGATGAACTGGATAGATTGACACGAAGAACATTGACAAAGTTCCGATGTTTACATCCCAATTCGTCCACAAAAAGGCTATATATTCCAAGAAAGTTGGGAGGCAGAGGTCTTGTGAATATCAAGAATCTTTGTCTCAATTAGGAGAATAGGATGCGAGAGCGCTTCATTAGTTCACATCGCACACTAATGAAACTGGTTGTTAAGAAGGACCAGGGTTTCACCCCACTAAATCTAAATAAACAAAATCGTGTTGATAGTAGAACAGCACTGAAGGGTATCGTTCAAGAATGGAAACAACAGACATTACATGGGAGATTTCCTAAATCACTTCAGGATGACTCCATTGACAAATATTTGTCTCTAAACTGGCTTACCGACGGACTATTATATCCAGAAACAGAAGGCTTCGCGACAGCTATTCAAGATAAGGTAGTAAGGACAAAAAATTATGAAAGACATATTCTACACATGGATGTTGTCGACAAGTGCAGGAAGTGCGGTGGTGTAGGAGAAACAATTGAACACCTTGTTGGAGGGTGTCCAGTCCTTGCCCCTAATGCTTACCTAGGCAGGCATAATCAGCTGGCGAAAATTATACACCAGCCAATCGCTTTAAAGCACTCGCTATTTGATAAGATGCCTCCACCATATTACAAGTACACTTGTAATAGATAGACCAATTACAACAGATCGGACGGTTGACTATAATAGGCCGGATATTGTTCTAATTAACAAAAAGCAGAGGAGAGTTTTCATAATTGATATTGCGATACCACTCTCTCATAACATCAGAAAAACTGAAATGGAAAAGGTCACGAAGTACGAAAATCTTGCAATTGATCTGAAAAATCAATGGAAACTCCAGAAAGTGGAGGTGTTACCTTTTGTTATATCCGCCGAAGGCCTAGTAAGCAAAACCTTTTCCAAAAATGTGGAAAGTCTTGGTGTTTCAAAATCGATTACCACAGTAGGACAACGAGCAGTTCTCTTACAAACTTGCCACATTGTCCGTAAGGTACTAAGCTGAATGGGAGGAGCTGAACTGCTTTCTCATTATGGCATTGTAAACCCGACCAGCCTAGGCTGAGATGATCGATGAATCATGTTTGTGATAATAATAATAATAATAAAACAATACAATTGAACAGCAACAATTGAACAGCACACAACTGCTCTCCCAGAAAGAGTTTAACGATTTCACGGCGACTGACATTTGCACCGCCGTCAAGACAATTCATAACTGGAAAGCTCCTGGACCAGATGGACTACATAATTTCTGGATTAAAAACTTTACGGCGGCCCACCGCCCACTTGCTAGTGCATTTAAAGAGGTAATGATAAATCCTGATACTTTCCCGAATTTTTTAATGGAAGGCAATACATATCTTCTGTACAAAAAGGGTGATGCTAAGCAACCCAATAACTACAGACCCATCATATGTCTGTCAGTATTTTATAAATTGTTGACAGCCCTAATCAATGAAAATATTTACAAACATTGTGATGAAAACAATATTTTTGAAGAGCAGAAAAGATGTATAAGAGCAAGTATGGGATGCAAGGAACAGCTAACGATCAATGCTGTAGTTCTCGAACAAGCGCGGAAAAGAAAACGCAACCTAAACATCTGCTATATTGACTACAGGAAAGCCTTCGATAGTGTTTCACACGATTGGTTACTAGAAGTCCTGAAGATTTATAAAATAAGCCCTCCCATCATTAACTCCTTAAGGTGCCTGATGGGGAAATGGAACACAAATCTCTTTATCGATCAACAATGCATTACAACTGCGAATATCGAGAAAGGAATTTTTCAGGGAGATTCCCTTTCTCCAGTTTGGTTTTGTCTAGCCCTAAACCCTATGTCTACATTACTGAACAACAGTAATATAGGATATAAACTAAACATGAGGAATCAACGAAAGCTCTCGCACCTATTATATATGAATGACCTTAAACTCTATGGAGAAACTAGAGAAAAACTAAACTCCTTAATAAAAATGGTCGAAGAATTTAGTAGGGATATCAATATGTCATTCGGACTTGATAAATGCTTTACCATTAGCATTCAGAAAGGAATAGTCAAGAATCAACATTCAACTCACTGTAACATACAACAACTGGCACCAGAAGAATCCTATAAATATTTAGGTATGCCTCAAAACGAGAAATTTAACCATAGCCAGTTAAAGAAAGACTTTTCTTCTATGTACGAAAAGAGGCTTACAAAACTTTTAAATACCAAACTGAACAGTGGAAACCTGATTAGAGCGATTAATGGATGGGCACTGCCAAGTCTGACCTATTCCTTTGGTATTGTTAAATGGTCAGAAACAGGCCTTGATGGACTGGATAGATTAACACGTCGAACATTGACAAAATTCCGATGTCTGCAGCCAAATTCATCTATAAAGCGACTGTACATTCCAAGAAAGTTGGTAGGCAGAGGCCTCGTGAACATTAAGAACCTTTGTCTAAACTAGGAGAGTAAGATGAGAGAACGCTTCATTAATTCAAGCAGCACGCTAATGAAGTTGGTTGCTAAGGAAGACCGGGGTTTCACCCTGCTGAACCTGGATAAATTAAATCGTGTTGATAGTAGAACAACACTTAAGGATTGTGTCCGTGAATGAAAACAACAGACACTGCATGGACGGTATCCAAAGTCACTCGAGGATGATACCATTGATGGACCATTGTCTCTAAAATGGCTGACCGATGGGGTGTTGTACCCAGAAACAGAAGGTTTTGAGACATTTATTCAAGATAAGGTAGTAAGAACGCGGAACTATGAAAAACACATGGATGTTGCCGACCGATGTAGGAAGTGCGGTATAGTGGGGGAAACGATTGAACACCTTATCGGTGGGTGTGCAGTTCTAGCCCCTAATGTTTATTTAGGAAGACATAATCAGCTGGCGAAAATTATACATCAGCAAATTGCATTAAAGTATTCGCTATTAGATAACGCACCTGCTCCATATTATAAGTACTCACCTTCTCCCGTATTGGAATCATCTGATTCAATCCTATACTGGGACAGACCAATCACAACAGATCGAACGGTCGATTATAATAGACCAGACATTGTTGTAATTAGTAAAAAGGAGAAAAGGGCTTTTATAATTGACATCGCAGTGCCACTCTCTCATAATATCAGGAAAACCGAGTTGGGGAAAACCACTAAGTATGAAAACCTTGCGTGCGATTTGAAAAACCAGTGGAAACTTCATAAGGTAGAGATAGTGCCTTTCGTTATATCCGCCGAAGGCCTAATAAGTAAGAACTTTTCAAAAAATTTGAAGAACCTTGGTATCTCAAAATCGATTGCCATAATGGGACAATGTGCAGTACTCTTGCAGACATGCCACATTGTTCGTAAAATTTTATGCTAAGTGAGAGGAGTTGAATTGCTTTCTCATTTTGGCATTGGCAACTTGACTTTCAGCACTCTATAAGTTACTTACATCATTAGTAAACGAAAAAATATATTATCACTGTTTATATAATAATATCCTAGAAGAAGAATAAAAAGGATGTGAAAGACAATCTGCGGGATGTAAGCACCAACTTACCATAGATGCAATTGCCGTGAAGCGCGTTCAGCGAAAAAAGCTTAACCTTAACTTATGTTAGATTGACTACAGTAAGGCCTTCGACTCTGTCCCTCATGACTGGCTAGTTAAGGTTTTGGAAATTTACACAATCTGCCCTAAAATCAGAGCAATGCTTACTCACTTAATGAAGTCTTGGAAGACGAATATATGGATATCGGGAAAAAATGCTGGAAGAGTCAACGTTGGGAAGGGAATTTTTCAGGGAGACTCTTTGTCGCCAGTGTAGTTTTGTCTGGCTCTAAATCCTATATCTACGATTCTCAATCAGTCAGCAAGGGTTTAGGTTCCAGTTAACAAACAGCCGAAGGTTATCACATCTGTTATATATGGATGACCTAAAATTATACGCAGAGTCCCAGAGCACACTCCAATCGCTTATTACAACCGTAAAAATATTCAGCGATTTTATTAAGATGTCTTTTGGGCTAGATAAATGTTCTATCATCAATACACAAAAAGGACCAGTTAAACAAAATCAGGAATCATTCTGTCAGATTCACTCATTGAAACCGGATGATACCTATCGGTATCATCCGGTTTCAATGCACAAGGCACAAAATCAAATGCTAAACCATACAGCACTCAGCAATCAACACATGGGCAGTACCAGTGTTAACATATTCATTTGGAGTGGCCAAATGGTCAAACACAGAACTGGAAGAGCTAGACCGCATGACTAGCCGACTTTTAACAAAATTCCGTTTTTTGCATACCAATTCTTCTGTGTCGAGATTATACATTCCTCGAAAATATGTAAGTAGAGGGCTTATTAACATCAAAGATTTGTGACTTAGTCAGGAATAGAAGCTTCGCCATTTTCTAAGTTCGAAAGATCAGTTTATGAGGCTCGCAACTCAGTTTAATCACAATTATACACCACTAAAACTGAGCCATGCAAACTACACTATCGAAACAGGGACAATATAAAACAACATAAATCTCTGGGAACATAAATCAATTCATGGTAGATATGTGGAATTATTAAATGGCAATAATATTGATAAGAAAGCTTCTCGCTCTGGTTAGACGAGAATCAACTATATCCGGAAACTAACGGTTTTGTTATTGCTATCCAAGATAAAGTCATAAAAACCAACAATTACAAGAAATATATTCTTAAAGAAAATACTGAAAATGTATGTCGAAAGTGTGGCAAAATAGGGGAGACTGTTGAGCCCATAATTGGTGGATGTTCTACTTTAGCAGAAACCACATATTTAGGAAGGCATAATCATCTTGCTAAGATAATCCACCAAAAACTGGCACTTAATCATGATCTTTTACCAACATCTATTCCGCCGTATAATAGATACTGGCCTCAAGCAGTTCTGGAGTCTGACGATGCGCTGCTCTGCTGGGATAGACCGATAATAACTGATAGGGCTGTCGACTACAATAAACCAGACATAGTCTTAATAAATAAAAAAGAAAAGCGGGGAACAATTATTGACATTGCCATGCCACTGTCTCACAATATACATAAAGCGGAGGCGGAAAAAGTTTCTAAGTATGAAAATCTTTCTTATGAATTGAAGAACATCTGGCAACTTGAAAAAGTCAACATCAACCTTTTGTTTCTGCAGAGGGATTGGTGAGCCACAGGTTCTTCAAAAGTATAACAAATTGCGGCCTAAATAGAAATATCATAAAAGTGGGACAACCAGCTATATTGTTGCAAACCTGCCACATAGTTCGAAAATTTTTATCTTAGTGCCAACGAAATAACGAAATTTATCATCAGGCTCTGAGCCGAACTCCAACGTCGCGAGGGAGGAATCGGTTTATGGTTTCCAGCTTTTTGAGCTGGGAGAGTGACACCAGCTCGATAGAATAATGATAATAATAATCTAATGATTATTCACGGTATCATAATTTATGATACCGTGAAGACCATGGACAATCTGGTCGGAGAGCCTCTAACGGAGGCCCCTTCATTAACCGGGATCATTGAAATTGTTTATTGCGCCGCGTTGGCAGTCTGTTCGGCCCTTGGTATCGCAATTCAAACAAGATCTGAAAAGTTGAAAACACAAACAAATACTACTGCATCACAACAGACGTTTAGTCCAGCATGGAAACGACGAATAGAAAACAAAATTGCGAAAGTTAGACGAGAGATAGGTCAGCTTTGTGAAGTTTTTAAAAATGGTGAGAAGAGCTCTAAAAAGATCAAGAAGAGTATTAGAGCAATAGCTAAAAGGATTAACGTTCGTATGTCATCCAAAAACTTTGATAAGAAAATAAAGCAAGAAAATGAATGTCTCAGACAAAGAATAGCCGCATGGGGAGCTCGTATAAGGTGATATAATGAATCCTCGAAGCGGAAAAAACAAGTACTCGTAATCTCGACTAACCAGAAGAAGTTTTACCGTCAACTGGAACTACAAGAAAAAACAGAACCCCAACAAACTCAAACGAGTACCAAACGACAAACAAACAAAACCCAAACGAGTACCAAGCGACAAAAAACAAACGAGCAACAAATACCAAACGAGAATACAATGATCAAGTATTGGTCAAATATTTGGTCAGTTCCAAAACCCCACAATGAACAGGCTTATTGGATAGACGAAGAAGAGGAAGCGAGACAAAACATAAAGGAAATGCCAGAAGTTGTAATAACGAGAGGCGATGTAAAAAAAGCAGTCCAAAAAACACTTTACTGGAAAGCGCCAAGTATCGATGGCATCCAAAATGTGTGGTGAAAGTATCTTGTGGGACGCTGGCAAAGTTTCTTCAAGATTTAATAAAAGAGCAACATAATATACCTGAATATATGACAATGGGAATGACATATATGTTATCAAAGGAACAAGGCAGTTTAAATCCAAAAAATTATAGACCAATAACTTGTCTACCAACTCTCTACAAGATCCTTACCTCTATTATTTCATCCAAAATATATGAACATCTTTAGAAAATAGTTTTTTACCGCCTGAACAAAATGGATGCCGTAAAAGTAGCCAAGGTTGTAAGGAGTTATTTGTAATTGATGAGGTAATAACAGAGCAAGTACGGAAAAAATCCCACAATGTATCAATGGCGTAGATTGATTATGAAAAATCAATCATACGATTGATTTTTCATAATCAAAGATTGCCAATAAAATATTGGCAATCAACACCTGGGCTTTGCCTGTGGCTGCTTATACGTTTGGTGTAATAAAGTGGTCTGACACCTCTCTGACAGCATTTTATCAGAAAATAAGAACCAAATTAACAAAACATCGTATGCATCACCCAAGAAGTTCCATCGAGTGGCTGTATTTGTCTCGACATATGGGAGGAAGAGGCTTACAGAATGTAGAAGTAATGTGCCGTCAATGGAGGATCGGCTAAGCTCCTATTTTCTCAGCCAAAATACTAATCTTTATAAGACTGTCTGTACACTGGATAGTAATTATAGTCCCCTTCGTCTAGCACAGGCAACTAACGAGGCAAACCATATAACTTCCCAGGGGCGTATTTCAGTTTGGAAAGGAAAGGAGCTCCATGCTCGCTTTGCAGCTCTCCTCGATTCTGAAAACATTAATAAAAAATACTCTACAGAATGGCTCCGAACATCGGGAGAGACAGGAGATTTCCTATGTTCTATCCATGATCAGATCGTAAGTACCAGGACATATAAAAAACATATATTAGGACAAAATATCGATCCAAAATGTCGCTTATGTAAACAAGATTTAGAATCAATACATCATATAAGCGGTGGGCGTCCTGCGCTGACTCAAACAGACTATATGCAGAGGCAATACAACATTGCTAAGGTGATACATCAAACATTATTGAAAAAATATGGTCTGTTGGACGTGGAGATACCTTATTATAAGTGGAAACCAGAACAGCTGTATATAAGTTAAACTGCAAAGATTTTGTGGAATACGGCAATGATTACTGATCGGACGGTGGAGGCTAATCGGCCAGATATTATTATAATCGATACAAAGGCTCGCATAGGACTTATTATCGATGTGGCGGTACAACGGTACCACCACCGGCGGCACAAGGGTACCGATGTGGCGGTAACGCGGTACAACGGCTACCGTGGAGATGAATACAAAAATAAGATGAACATAATAATAATAAATAATAATAAAAGGTCTTTATTGCAGCATATTAATCATAAGAAAAAATAAATAAACAAAAGTAAAGAAATAAAATAAATGAGATTTCTCAATTTGTTGATCTGCAAGTTGGCGAAATCTAGCATAATTTGCTATGCCACTCAATCAATCTACCGATCTTAATTCCTAGACACGCAAAAAAACAACACACCTATAAAACTACAAACATTTCCTCCCATTTCTCTCTCACACACACACACACCAACAAACAATATTATTACAGAACCATCCGGTCACCGCCAGAACCTCAAATGCCCGCTTAACGATAATCTTAAACATTATCAGCAATTATAGCTGTTGAAATAATAGAAATTCCCTGACTTTATATTTGAGCTTTATAATATTAAAAATTTTAAATATATTAGGGAGTCATTTTAATATATTCACATAATGACTGGCTGAACGAGCTACAAACATATTTTTAAGCGCTTCAGAATTATTGCAATGATAACCTTATACATGAAAGTACCCTTGTGAAGCTGCCATATGTGATCCATAGTAAGACACTTATATAAGACGCTGATTAATCTAAAAAACTCAGAAAGTGACACCAAGTCATTGAGAATAATAATAATATACGTATATAATTATACTCCTCTGAATCTTAAACAAATAGAACGACAAAATGAGAGAATTCAGACAACTGGATCAATTATACAAGAGTGGAAAAATATATATTTCTACACGGTAGACACCCATATGATCTTGACCGTTATGAAGTTGACAAGAGTGCATCGAACGCCTGGTTGACATGGGGAGGTCTTTTTCCGGGGACTGAAGGCTTTATGTGTGCAATTGAGGATCAAGTTGTGCACACTAAGAATATCATTAAGGATGCACGAGTATCAAACGACACTTGTAGTAAATGAGATTATCCAACATATTGTAGGAGCATGTGGTAGACTCCCCCAGACGGACTATCTTCACCGTCATAATAAGGTGGCTAGTATAGTCCACCAGGAGCTTGCAAGTCGTAATAGCCTTATAACAAAGCGAGTTTCCTATTATAAATACACCCCGGAGATGGTTCTAGATTTAGCCGATTTCAGGTTATATTACGAGCGAACAATAATAACCGACAAAACCGTGCACTCTAATAAGCCACATATTTATTGCTGGACAAAAAGATGAAAACAGCATTCCTAATCCACATAGCTGTTCCAAATACAAACAGCATTCAAAAGACGCCTGAAGAAAATGTACAAAAATATACAAACTTCAAGTTAGAAATAAAGCGGATATGGAAGTTGAACCAGGTCCATATTGTGCCATTGCTAATTTCAACAACTGGAATTATACTAAAGAACCTGAAAAATAACATCATATTTCTGGGACTAAACGAAAATCTATTTAAAATAATGCAGAGGGCGGTAATTCTTAATACTACTCGCATCGCCCTAAAATGTTTGGAAAAATGAAGTTGTTTTGGCCACGGCCCGCACTTTATTTAAAATCCAGCTTGGCTGGGGGAAAGGATGAAAACAAAGAAAAATAATAATAGTTTTCCCTTCCAACTCTTCTATTTACATTTGGAACTATCAAGTGGAAAAAAGATAAACTAAAATTACTAGATTGTACTACAGGAAAAATACTAACACCACACCGATCACTAGACTCCAACGCGTCTGTACCACGTGTTTAGAAGTGATGGTGGCAGGGATTTATCGAGTGTTGAGGCTTGTTATAACAGGGCTTATTCTTCGATCAGGAAATCCACTATTACGCTTTGTAAAAAACATGAACTGGCTAACAAGGGTGCATTCCTTGTTCGTCATGCTATGAGAGATGCTGAGCAACTGCAAATTCTACTTGAGATGGATTATCCGGAATGCCTTATAATATGTTTTAATAATTATTGTCTGAATGATTGCGGCGTGTTTATATATATATATATATATATTTTTTTGGGTCGGGAGATCCGGGAAGAGTTTTATTTTCTGCATGAGCGTTAGAGTTGCATGGGATCCTCTAGCAGGGAGATACGGTTTTCGCCACGATCTAAAACTCAAAAAAAATATCAAAAACATCTGTTCTTATGTAAATAAAGAATCACTGGGTAAAAAAAAACACAAAACCAAACGGAGACAAATTTCTCACTGATTCTTTTTCTGTAATAAATTTGCCTAATGAACAAAATTTAAATAAATACAAAAAAATTGTAAAATAAATACAAACTTTTGAACGTTTACGTTTCGGGAGGTCTTCTCCTCCCGTTTCCAAAACGGGAGGAGAACAATATTAATTTATATATATATATACTGAAAATATAGGAAGTATATATATTTTGTGTATATATCAATAATACTTACATTGACAAGAATAGTTTTAATGACAGTGATATACTTCCAAAAATATATATATATATATATATATATATATATATATATATATATATATATATATATATATATATATATATATATATATCGTCCAAGCTTATGCACCAACTATAAGGCATAAAGATGAGGAAATTGAGGAATTTTATGATAATGTGGCCCAGCTTTTATACAAGGAGAAATGTAGGTACAAAATCCTGATGGGTGATTTTAATGCCAGAACTGGAACCACAAGAACAGACGAAAATGCAACTGGCCCATATGGAACTGGTGAGCGAGACAATAGAGGTGACAGATTAGTTGATTTTGCTGAAGGACAAGAACTATATATTATGAATTCATTCTATAAGAAAAATATCAGCAGAAAATGGACATGGAAAAGTCCATCTGGGCTCACAAGCGAAATTGACTACATCATGACCAACGATAAAACAATATTTACCAATTGTACTGTCCTTAACAATTTTAATGTTGGAAGTGACCACCGAATTGTACGAGCAAGGGTTCGGATTGACTGTCGAAAAGAGCGCGAAAAAATGGTAAGATCAAAGAAGGGCAAGGTGGATTCTGGAAAACTGCTGGAGAGAGGAAGCGATTTTGAGATTGCTTTGTCAAACCGGTTTGCTGCGTTACAAGATCCAGGGGAGGTGGAAATATCAGTTCAATATGAAGAAATCGCCAACAATGTACTTCAAACGGCTGCTTCAATAGCACCAGAGGAAAAATGTCTCAAACAAACCAAAACCTCCAGTGAGACCATTGATTTAATGAAGAAACGGCGAGCAATGAGAAATGCAGGTAGTCCTTTTGGCAGGGTCGAGTACACTGAGCTCTGCAAAACTATAAGAAAACGTATCAGAGAGGACACGCGCCGATTCAATATGCAGCTAGTGCAAAAAAACCTGGAAGAAAATAAAGGAATTAACAAAGCTAAACAGAAGCTGAGAAACTAAAGAACGCAAATATATGCTTTAAAGCGTGAGGATGGCACAGTGTGCAGGACGCGTACCCAAATGTTAGAGATTATCAGAAGGTTTTATTCCCAGTTATATGAAGATCAGAGCCAGTCAGGGACAGCAATACCCACGGAAGAACAATATATAATACCAGATATCCTAGTGGAGGAAGTAACAAATGCTATAGAATTGATGAAGAACGGCAAGGCTCCAGGAAAGGATAGTGTAACTGTCGAAATGCTAAAAGCTGGTGGTCGGACGTTACATAAAACACTGGCAAAATTATACTCAAAATGCCTCAAAGAACAAAAAGTACCTGACTTATGGAAAAATGCAGAAGTGATCCTTTTACATAAAAAAGGAGCACAGGAAGATTTAAAGAACTACCGTCCAATAAGCCTCCTATCAGTGATGTACAAAGTTTTCACTAAGATAATTTCTAAAAGAATAAAAAAAACTGAATGACGCACAACCAAGAGAACAAGCAGGATTCAGAAGTGGATTCAGTACAATGGATCACATCCAGGTTGTACAGCAGGTCATAGAAAGGCACAACGAATACACCATGCCACTGTGCTTGGCTTTTATCGACTACGAAAAAGCATTTGATTCCATCTCAAAGCATGCGATAATGGATGCACTGCTTAGCCAAGGTGTAGAGAGAGCCTATGTAAACCTATTAGAATCGATATATGATGGAGCTACAGCCACAATTCACCTTGATGATCTTGAAGTGGGAATTAATATAGAACGAGGTGTACGGCAGGGTGACGCAATATCGCCTATTCTTTTCTCGGCTGGCCTTGAAGAAGTATTCCGTAAACTGGATTGGGAACAGGATGGGGTAAAGATCAATGGTGCAAACTTAAACCATCTTAGATTTGCAGATGATATTATTCTCATTTCACAAGACCCAGAGGAGCTGCAAAGACGCATACAAGAACTGCAAAGGGCTGGCGAACCATTTGGCTTGAAAATAAACCAGAAAAAGAGTCAGGTTATGTTCAATAACTTCGCTCAGGACAGAAGAATTTCAGTTCTAGGAAGGGATTTAGAGATTGTGCACAGCTTTATATATAGTTTTTTGTTTTTACCCAGTGCTTCTTTATTTACACAAGAACAGATATTTTTGATATTTTTTTTGAGTTTTAGATCGTGGCGACAAACCCAAAAAAAGAAAAAAAATAATGACAAAAGTCTAAAAATAATCTTAATAATGATAAAGAAAGTTGTTTTCTTTATCATTATTAAGACCTCACACTAGAGCAATGAAAAATTCTATAGAAAGAAGACAACAAAGTCATGCATGGTATGTTATACAAAATCATTGAAACAGAGGTATTGTAAAGGAAACATACTTTTCAGTTTATGTATTCTGCTGGATTGAAATCCGAGACTGAGGGATTTATAAGGCAGCCCAGGATGGAGTTATTACTACGAGATGGTACCGTTCTGAAATATTTCACCAAAACATCAGGACAACCTCTCAGGTTTGTAAAAGTCATCCGGAAAATCTGATGCATATATTCAGTGCTTGCTTTCACTGGGAAACCGACTCTTTATACAGGGCGACACAATTCGAGGCTAAAGATTCTGTACTACCGTATTGGATTCCTCTATAACACTAAAATTGTACCGCTGTAAAAACTAATTATGTACCGCTTTAAATTGAATCAGTGGGTTGCGACCAACTGTGCAAAATTTTCTGGAATTTTTCGTTTATAACCCGGAAAGAAATAGAAGCTAATAAACCGGCACTAGAAATACAGGATTTAAAAGAAAGGATCTTTTAGGTGGTTGAGTACTCGTGTCGAGGAGATATCAACATATCTAGAAAAGACGATTGTAACCGACTCTTTATACAGGGCGACACAATTCGAGGCTAAAGATTCTGTACTACCGTATTGGATTCCTCTATAACACTAAAATTGTACCGCTGTAAAAACTAATTATGTACCGCTTTAAATTGAATCAGTGGGTTGCGACCAACTGTGCAAAATTTTCTGGAATTTTTCGTTTATAACCCGGAAAGAAATAGAAGCTAATAAACCGGCACTAGAAATACAGGATTTAAAAGAAAGGATCTTTTAGGTGGTTGAGTACTCGTGTCGAGGAGATATCAACATATCTAGAAAAGACGATTGTATCCAAAATAGAAAGTAATTATGATCCTCCTTGTGATAGGCGTTCTTGGCAGCATGAAGACGAATTTTATGACCGAGCTGAAAAAAATAAAAATAATTTCATCACATCAAGCAAACAACATTACAAATCAAATACAAAAGACACTATACTTGGATCGTTACATATTCTACCAGCTCACGAAACTAACTCACAGCATAGCTAGATCTCCATTCTTGCTAGTCACCTATGAAGTTTATGTTAACTGGTGATGAAAGAGCAGACACGTGCATAGCGGACAGGATGAATGTATACAAAAAATAATAATTTCGCCATGAAGCAGCATAAAACTATATTTACTATACAGTTTTTAATAGGATCCCAACAATAACCTATAATGATAATGATAATTTTACTATTTGAGCAGAGTAATATTATTTCATTTCCATTTGTCCTTTGCTTTTTCTCTCCATTCAGTGATCTTCAGTTATTTCAAGTCCCTCTCTACTTCTGTCGTCCACCTAGCCTTTAGTCCCCCTCTCCTTTCCCTTCCTATTGTATGGGCTAGTGACATTTTTAGATAGTCTTCCTTCTGGTATCCTCTCCACGTGGCCTAATGATATTATTCGTCGGGTTCTTATAACACTCACGATGCTTGTTTCATTATTTAACTCTCTTAATTCTTGATCAGTTCTTCTGAACCACTCTCCTTCTATGTTCTTTCCTCCAAATATCTACCACCGTATCATTTTCCTTTCTCATACTTGTACTTTTGTTTGCCCTGTTTTATTCAAACTCCATGTTTCGCTTGCATAGGTGACGATGGATCATATTAGTCTTTTATAAATTCCTATCTTTACTTGTCAATACTTTTTGTAGAGCTCCTATACAACGATTTCCCGTATGTATTTATGCTACCTTCTCATATATAATATAGTAGTATAACTTAGTTAAATTCCAATTTTTATTTAATTATTCGTCAGTCCATTCCATATACTTAGTTCTCTTCTCATTGATATATAATTAATTCCTTTGGGCTTTCTCTTCTAGTCTTATCGCCACTTCCGTTATTTCTTGTTTATTTATAGCCAAAAACAAGATCATCTGCAAATGCGTTTTATTGATGCCATCTGTATACCAGTCCAGTTCTACAGATCTCTGGTCCTTATATGACTTGTTCTAGAAGCAAGCTAAATAATATTGTTGACAATGGGTCACCCTGTCTGACACCTTTTTTAACATACATTTTTCCGAAACTTCAGTTATGTATTTGTATTTCATTTTTTCGAGGGTGATAATTATTTTCTCTTAATTATGTCATACGACTGTTGATACTCTATAAACAGCAATAAGTTGGTTTTAATTTGGTCTATTGTACTTCTGCCTTGCCTAAAGCCACGTTAGTACTGGCTAATGATGCTCTGTCTCTTACGCCAGTTCCCATAAACTATATATAATTCAAAATATTTAAAATACCACTTCATGAGGAAACTCGTATAACAGATCAATACAATAGCTGGCATATTCGAGCGACATAGTATATTTAAAGAACATCTGTGGTAATATAAGCAGCTTTTAAAGAACTACAAAAAAAGTTAGCTGGTTCAGTAACAAACATAATAAAAAAAATATTTTTTTAAACGAGAGAATGAGAAAAAAAGACATTACATTACATTACTTATCCATTTATCTATCAATTTTTTTTTCAATTCAATACATTCAAGTATGGGTGTTCTAAAAATAACCATACAAGGATTGGTTCCTTCATATTTGCCCTATTGTCAGTTGTGCCGTTGAGTTAGTTCCAGGAAAATCCACTAGATGGTATACACATTGCCATTCCGGAACTAGAGTTGAGGTTAGTTTGTGAGTTCTCACCGTGCAAGGTAGATCGAAGTTGACGTAGTTATTGATCGAAGTTAAAACGTACCGTGTTGTAGATTGTTGTATTCGGGTTGTTGAATAGAAATAAAATGAGTTCAAGTAGAAGAAGTTGTCTAAATCATCCTGATGTGGTTTGCTACATATGTGGAGAATACACGTTAAAAGAAAACAGAAAAATTGTTAGTAACTTTGTAAAAGAGTCTAAAATTCAAAAAATCTAAAAAGAAAAGAAAAAAAGTCTAAAATTCGGCGTACCGATGGTTTGGAGAGAACCCAAAAACCACTTCGATGATGTTATTTCTGCCTAGTAAATATTACTGCAGTCAGTCGAAACAACCATAGCAAGTGGACTTATCCTGATTTAATCTCTGCAAGACGTCCGGTTCCTCACTAGAGGAAGTACCGATCCCAACCGGCTACCAGCTACCAGACCAGCTTTCTTTGACCAGTTGCCAGAGCCTCTGTGAGGACTGGTATTGTCCCTCTGATCACCTTTCTAATACTAATGTAGGTGACAGTGATTATGAGGGGATGTAATCAATTTTTCAACGCTTCAAACAGAATCAGTCAAATGACCTCGCCAGAGACCTCAAACTGTCAAAAGAAGCTTCTGAATTACTGGCTTTCAAGTTGAACGACAAAATGTTACTGAAACAAGGAACCATAGTTACCTTTACGGTAAAAGGTAACTATGGTTCCTTGTTGGGAAATTGATCGAATACCATTCTTCCCTCAAGAAGCCCCTCAAGAAGACTATCCTGTACGAAACAATTTTGTCACGAAATTAGAGGACTCCTATTTATTGAAAACTCGAAGCGTAGTTTAAAATGTGTCCTACATAATGGAAACAAATATGATTCAATACCAATTGCTCACTCAACGAAAATGAAAGAAGAATATGACACCATAGCTTTGGTCTTGGAGAAGATCAAGTATCATGAACATCAATGTGTGATTTGTGTGGACTTAAAAACCGTAAACTTTCTCCTTCGACAGCAAAGTAGCGACACCAAATATCCTTGCTTCCAGTGCCTTTAAAATAGTAGAGACAACACCCACCGAAGTAGAAAGTAGTAGCCTAAGAGAAAAAATATGGACGTTGGGGAAAAGAATATCATTAACGATCTCTTAGTTGGACGAGAGAAAATCATCTTTCCTCCGCTGCATATCAAGCTCGGCCTAATAAATCAGTTTGTAAAAGCTCTTGATAAGAATGGATCATGCTTTGCATATATAGGGAAAAAATGCGTCACAAATAAGATAACTCATTAAGGATCCTGCCTTTGTAAATTCGATGAATGAGGTTGAGCGAAAAGCCTGGACTTCATTTGTTGCAGTTGTCGGAAATTTTCTGCGCAAACGCAAGGCTGAAAACTATGTTAAACTGGTAAACAAGATGCTTAACAGTTTCAGATCCCTTGGGTGTAACATGAACATTAAGGTGCTATTTACACAGCCACGTACACCTTTTTCTCAAAATTTAAACGACACCAGTGAGGAAAAGGTCAAAGATTTCACCAGGATATTAAGTAGATTGGGAAACTATGGAGGACCGCTACCAAGGAAGATGAGATAGGTATATGATGGCAGGTTACTATTCCAAAATATATTCCAGACTGTCACGAAAAAGAAGCTTCTGAAGTGTTCAGTGACTAGTTGGTTTCATCGATGACTTTTTTGTATATAATAATATCCTCTATTTTTGTATATAATAATATTTGTATAATATAATAATAAAAATTCTGTTATGTTATTATATTTGATCAATGAATTTAACTTAAAATAATGTAACATATATTTCTCTAAAATGTTATATGTTAGAAATTTGAGTTCTTAGGCAAAAATTAATGCCATATTTGAATTAGGGCATCAAATTCGTATGAAATCAACTCCAAATACCCCGGTACTAAAACAACTGTTGGCCTGTGATATTTGTACCCACTGTCATATACAACAAAAATTACTCTGGAAACGACCACCGAGTTGGGCTTGGATATTTTAACGTATCCAGTGTATTCTCACCAATCAAATTTGTCAAATTTGGTTCCTTTGAATTTTCACCTCTTCTGATCCCTGAAACATATTTGAAGCCGCTTCATATTTTTTGAGCAAAGTGAAAAAAGACTGAATGTCTTTATCACACAAAAACCTAAAGACCTGAAAAGTAGCGAGGTTGTATACAAACTGAGGGAAGTTACTTCGAAGATTTCAAAAAAAAGCCGAGAATTATATTTAGGACCTACTATATATTAATATTTTACATTATTTATTGTTGCTGATTCATCATGTGTACAGATATTTACTAGTTATAATTGTTATAATTAAAAATAATACAAGAAAAATTCAACCAATCTAGACAGATATATTATAATTGTTAAAAATTTCCCAAAAACATTTTTTTTTATTGTTGCGGGATCCCCGACACGACACAACCTTAATCATTTAATGTTGTCTGCTGCCAATGAGATTGCGTAGTTAATTTTTTTCGAAAAACCCATTTTTTGTTAGGTGTTCGCGATGCCTGAAGGTATTTTTGAACTTGACTTTTAAGTTCACGAGTACGGTCACTGTGAAAACTGGTATGGGAATTTTGTTATTAGGTATGGAAATAAATTGGGGACCTTTGCATATAGTGCTTCGTAACTCCACATCAAATCAAAATAGTTTTTTGTTCTTTTGCTGCCTGTGTAGATGCCTCTAAGCTATTAAAAAAATATATCCTTCGGCGAGAAAGTCTCTCATAATTTCAAGAGTAATAAAAAGAGCGACGATAAACAGCAATCGAACCGTTGCATCATTACATAAACAAAAAAAGAATATATATATATATATATATATATATATATATATATATATATATATATATATATATATATATATATTTATATAGGGTGTCCACTAATTAATGATACACAGGAAAACTGCAGATTTCTTGAGTGGAAATATTGTGATTTAACCCAACTTACCTTAGTCCAAAAGTTAATAGTAAACGAGATACAGGGTGTTAAAGTTATTATTTTATTTTCAATTTTTGTCATTAAATTGCTTAAAAAGTATCTTTTTCGGACGAGATTTGGTAGTGGGGGTTTTTTAAGATAAGAAATTTAAATGTTTCGAAAATTTGTATGTATATTGGACACTACGACACTTTTCTACGTTTGAAAGGTCACAACTTTTTTACGTCTTAGTGTATTTATTTTTAATACAAAAATTTATTATTCCACCTTTTTTACGTAAATAAGGTATACTATGCAAATATAGCTCCGAGTTACCCTTTTCTAGATATCTGCCTTTAAATTGTTCATTGCACTCTTTTAAATTGCGTTTTTGAAATGTAACACTTTTCTTAATGTTGCACGTTTTGGAAATTTGGTTACTGCCAAACTTTTGCATTGATTGTCAATATTTAATATTATGGATATTTTAATAGTTAAAATAGTTTTAAATATTAATAACAGTAATAATAATTTAGATACATTAAAATAAAATTATTTTTGAGATATTTTGGCTTAAGTCAAGAACAAAATGCCAAGATATAAAGTGTTTTCTAGTGAAGAGATGCGAGATATGATAGGCATATACGCGCAGGAAAATTTGAATGGACGCCGGGTTTATCGAAGATATTTGGAAATTGGAAATACAAGCATGGTGGGAAAAGATACTGGACCGAGATGTGTGGAAGAAAATAACGGAAGAAGCAAGGACAAACAATAGGATAGAATAAGGCAAGAATAGAGGAACGTGGACTAACTCACCACAAGAAATGGGATTCTAGAGCTCAAAAGAATCGAGCGGCTGCAATTCCTAATGGAATGTAAAGCTATGTATATATATTATCAGTCCTAGAAAAAGGGGGAAAAACACAGAAAATTCGGCCGAAAATGATGCTCATTGTTTTTATGAGATAGTATATTTTATGCCATTTATGATTTAAACAAAATAGCGTGACCATGATAAGTAACCACCTCGACTCTTCTTGCACTGGTTGATCCGATTAGCCCAATTTTCGATGACTTGAAACGATGACGATGAAAACAAGAGTCTTGGGTTTGTTGGTGTAAACCTGTGGTTTAACTTAGCCCCAAAGAAAATAGTCTAAAGGTGCTAAATCACAAGATCTTGGTGGCCAGTTGCAAGGGCCATTCCGTGAATTTGCCGATTCTCCGAATTGATTGCTCAATTAGTCCATCGTAATGCGTGGTGTGAGGCCGCGGTTGCGCCGCGCCGTCTTGAGGAAAATATAGTTAGTCGGCATCAATTTCATCAATTTTCGGAAAGACAAAATCGGATAACAAAGCATGATAGCGTTCGCCGTTCACAGTGACAATCCGTCCTTCAGCGTTTTTGAAGAAATTCGGCTCGATAATGGGCTTAAAACACAGTAATTGAAAACAATGATTTTTTCAGAATGTGATGGGGCCTGATGCTTATTGACGTAGACGTTTAACCAAAAATAAGCCTCATCGGAAAAGATGATTTTGCGATGAAAATCCTGGTTGTTTTCCATTGCTTCCAACGCCCAATTTGCGAACTCTCGACGTAATCAATGGTCAGTTGGCTTAAGTTCTTGTGCCAATACAATCTTATATGGGAGTAAACCAAGATCCACACGCAAAATACGCCAGGTGGTCTCCCTGGATAAGTCCAACTCTTGAGAACTGCGTGGAACAGACACATTATCGTTTTTGGCAACACTTTCACGAATTGCCACGACATTTTCTTCACTACGGCCATTACGAAGTCATGACGGCGCCTTTTGGTCATGAAGACTAAACTCACGTTCAAACTTATCAATTATACCTCCGATGAAGGAGCAGAATGGCAACAAAACTTCTCGAATTTTGATAAAATGTTTAGACACTTTCCAAACCTTGTGGGAACGAAAACATGTTCAAGGTAAAATGGTAAACCTTACTGTAAAAAACTGACCGCAAATGCCAAGAATTGGATATCAAATATGACTCTCAATATTGGGTAACCAGTAGAAGTCAATATCCCACCATCCCTATAGGGAAGCACTTTACAATGGGGTGGAACATGATCTTGGCCCCGGTCGATGGATAAGTCAACTGTTTCCTGATTAAGAGTCGTCGAAATGTGAATTTTCTTTTTAATCCGCCATTGAGCAACTGGTGATAGTAGAGATCAAAATAAGAGGATTTAGTCAATAAATGTGTTGACAAATTAACTCGCTCATATTTTTTTCACCATATAAAGCTGGGAATATTTTGACTTCAAAATAGAAAAGAGTCATAATTTCCACCTAAAAAACGTCCCCTTGGTCAATATCAAAATCTCACCCCCTTTGCGAGATATTTGTGTTCGAATATTCCATTGCACATCTTGTCGATGGCTGAAAAATATGCAATTTACAAAGAGTGTCTTGAATGTTGTGTAGAAATTATTACGTCACGATGACAACTGTTACTGTTTTCTACTTATCTCTTATAGTAAACATAGGTGGAGATAAGTTTCTCCAATCTTGAGATGGTATTAAATAATTTGTAAAAAATGTCCAGATTTGCTTTGATATGCTCTGTATTTATGCATAAGTAAATTACAATAGTCGCGCTGCAATTAGAAGGTATGAAGAGCTCTATCCAACCAAAATCATTCCAGGTCGACAAATGTTCGGTCGGAAACGTATAACGGTAGAACAAGGATAAGATATTTTGGTTAGTATTACGAATAATCCTGAACTAAAAACTAGGCGTTTGGAGGCATCTACAGGAATTAGCAGGTCCACCGTTTCAAGAATTCTCCATAAAGAAAAATTGTTTCCTACTATTTTTCGCCTGTTCAAATTTTATTGCCACAAGATTTGCCGTCAAGTTAGGAATTTTGTCAAAATCTACTACATGAAAAAGATGAGGACACCATGTTTCTGAAAAAGATATTGTTTACTGACGAGGCAACCTTTACAAGACGCGGATTTTTTTACTCGTGGAATAATCATTATTGCGTCCTGGAAAATCCACACCTACTAAGAGAGCGACATTTCAAGCACGAATTTTCAATTAACATTTGAGTCTCCGCAAAGACAATATGTGTAATTAAAATATATATATATTTATTAGATCTTTTGGATGGTATACCTCTAAACTTAAGACAAGACGTGGTTCATGCAAGATGGAGCGCCACCGTATTTTACATTTGTAGTGTGAAATCATTTGAATCGACATTTTCCATATAGATAAATTGGGCGCGGTGGTTACCTCCTAGCCCGGAGATTAATCCATTAGACTTTTATTTGTGAAGTCATATGAAGTCTTTAGTTTACCATAATGAAATCAATACAGGAGATCGACTTTTACAAAAAATTCAACAACCCGCCAATGTTATTAGAAATGAAGAAAATATTTTCTCAAATGTGATGCGTCGCTTAACAAAGAGCCTGCGAAAGTGTATTGAGGTAAATGGCGCACACTTTCAAAACCTATTGAAGTAAATTTAAAAAAATTGTTATTTTAAATAGTCCGTTGTGTTTTTGACATGTTTCTTAATGTTTTTTTTTCCTCGTATTCAACGGACACTTTTTCAGCTATCGACAATAAGGAAAATTCGAACCCGAATAGCTCGCAAACTCCTTCGTCTCGCTTGTCTCCTTCAAAGGGACTAAAAATGACGACCGCGAGGTGGTTTCTTCAATCGAGATGACAGGAAAAAGTTACATGGGTCCATATCTGGTGTGGTATTTGTTCGATTGTGAAACGCTATTTGTTTGATTTTTGGTGAGAAATTGACTATAATTATTTGGGTGTGCGATAGAATGCTATCGTGACGCAAATAATCATGACTTGTTTTGACACAGTATCTACGATGTATCTAGTATTCTACTATCCTAGATCCTTAATTTTGTTAATATTTTAATGTTCATTTTCATTTTTGTTTAATGTTCATTGGTTAACGTAGAACGGGGTTCTTCCTGAACAAAGTTCATCTTCAACTGCTTCTGCACCATTAGTAAAGTTCTTGTAGTATTTGTAAACATTTTTTGACAGACCCTCATAATACTTTCTATTCTTAATACTTCAGTACAGGAACTTCGTTGTTTAGAGAAAATTTTATGCAAATTCTTTGCTCAATAAATTTGCCCGATAACAATTTAACATTATATAAGACGCTAAAATTTCTAATTCAACAAGTGAAATAATATGAAACTCTGTCTTAATACCAAGAACAATCATACCAATTTAAAAAAAAAACAAATAAAAGTCATATACCTTTTTGATCACGGTATGTTTTTAAAACTGATAAAAATATATTTAATTGCATTCAGCAGTGTATTTGACGTATTTAAGCTAATTTTACGTAAAAGTAAATCGTTTTGATGTGTGTGGCAAATACAGATTTAAATTCATGGTATACTTTACCAAATTAAAACGTTTTTGAAAACGACTCACTCCACTGCACAAAGTAAACGATGGGGGCAAAAAAAGAGAGGAACAGGAAGAGACCGAACAGAAAAAATGTTTTAATACCCTCAAAATCCAAATCCAAACCTTTCGGCTATGAAAAGATTTTTCCCTAAGCAAACAGAAGTCCTATCGAACCCTGTTCCGAATATTTTCCTTCTTTATCAAATATTTTTATTTGCCCCTTTTTGCCGAGTCGACGAGTGAAGGGCTGAAAAAGGGACCTAGTGGGGTATGGGCAGCAGGTCTCCCTCTGGAAATCCCTCCTGATACAACATTTTCGCTGTTGGCCAACGGGCTACCACCGAAAGGTCCGAACTCCGTATTTTCGTTCGATTAAAGATTCAATTTTACAAAAAGGCATCGCCACATTCCGAATCAACATTCGACCACTCGCGCTAAGAAGGTGAAATAACAGCCGCAGGGATTTCGGGCGATGGTTGAGTGGTGCAGTGGACGGGACTGAGTTGGCTTTTGGCGAGTTTCATCCTGTTTTTTCTCTTGCGGCTTAGACTCGATGGTTTTGTTGACGCTGATTTAACCTGAATTGATATTTCGTGTTCCATGTTGTTGTTGGGTTATTGGAAGTTTACATATTGGCTAGTTAGAGCTATTGTAATAGAAACCTGAAAAAAATCGAAATTATAAACCTATATTTGAAGGATAATTTTTGCGGAGTACCAACTGCCGTCATAACTACCGTTTCAATATACAAGAGTCGTTCAAAGAGGATTCTTTTTTTATTTTTATTTATGTTAATGTAGTCTTGTTGCAAAGTCAACAACGACGTTCCAACATTTTAATAATAATAATAATAATAACCATATTAATCATAAGAACAAAATAAATAAACAAAAGTAAAGAAACAAAATAAACGAGATTTCTCAATTTTTTGATCTGCAAGTTGGCGAAATCTAGCATAATTTGCTATTCCACTGAATCAACCTACCGATCTTAATCCCTAGACAGGAAAAAAACAACACACCTATAAAACCACAAACATTTCCTCCAATTTCTAACACACACTCTAACAAACATTAATATTACACAACCATCCGGTCACCGCCAGAACCTCAAATGCTCATTAAACGATAATCTTAAACATTATTAGCAATTATAGCTGTTAAAATAATAGAAATTCCCTGGCTTTGTATTTGAACTTTTTAATAGCAAAAATTTTAAATATATTAGGAAGTATATTCAATGGTGAGCGAGACAATAGAGGTGACAGATTAGTTGATTTTGCTGAAGGACAAGAACTATATATTATGAATTCATTCTATAAGAAAAATATCAGCAGAAAATGCACCTGGAAAAGTCCATCTGGGCTCACAAGCGAAATTGACTACATCATGACCAACGATAAAACAATATTTACCAATTGTACTGTCCTTAACAATTTTAATGTTGGAAGTGACCACCGAATTGTACGAGTAAGGGTTCGGATTGACTGTCGAAAAGAGCGCGAAAAAATGGTAAGATCAAAGAAGGGCAAGGTAGATTCTGGAAAACTGCTGGAGAGAGGAAGCGATTTTGAGATTGCTTTGTCAAACCGGTTTGCTGCGTTACAAGATCCAGAGGAGGTGGAAATATCAGTTCAATATGAAGAAATCGCCAACAATGTACTTCAAACGGCTGCTTCAATAGCACCAGAGGAAAAATGTCTCAAACAAACAAAAATCTCCAGTGAGACCATTGATTTAATGAAGAAACGGCGAGCAATGAGAAATGCAGGTAGTCCTTTTGGCAGGGTCGAGTACACTGAGCTCTGCAAAACTATAAGAAAACGTATCAGAGAGGACACGCGCCGATTCAATATGCAGCTAGTGCAAAAAACCCTGGAAGAAAACAAAGGAATTAACAAAGCTAAACAGAAGCTGAGAAACAAAAGAACGCAAATATATGCTTTAAAGCGTGAGGATGGCACAGTGTGCAGGACGCGTACCCAAATGTTAGAGATTGTCAGAAGGTTTTATTCCCAATTATATGAAGATCAGAGCCAGTCAGGGACAGCAATACCCACGGAAGACAATATATAATACCAGATATCCTAGTGGAGGAAGTAACAAATGCTATAGAATTGATGAAGAACGGCAAGGCTCCAGGAAAGGATAGTGTAACTGTCGAAATGCTAAAAGCTGGTGGTAGGACGTTACATAAAACACTGGCAAAATTATACTCAAAATGCCTCAAAGAACAAAAAGTACCTGACTTATGGAAAAATGCAGAAGTGATCCTTTTACATAAAAAAGGAGCACAGGAAGATTTAAAGAACTACGTCCAATAAGCCTCCTATCAGTGATGTACAAAGTTTTCACTAAGATAATTTCTAAAAGAATATTAAAAAAACTGAATGACGCACAACCAAGAGAACAAGCAGGATTCAGAAGTGGATTCAGTACAATGGATCACATCCAGGTTGTACAGCAGGTCATAGAAAGGCACAACGAATACACCATGCCACTGTGCTTGGCTTTTATCGACTACGAAAAAGCATTTGATTCCATCTCAAAGCATGCGATAATGAATGCACTGCTTAGCCAAGGTGTAGAGAGAGCCTATGTAAACCTATTAGAATCGATATATGATGGAGCTACAGCCACAATTCACCTTGATGATCTTGAAGTGGGAATTAATATAGAACGAGGTGTACGGCAGGGTGACGCAATATCGCCTATTCTTTTCTCGGCTGGCCTTGAAGAAGTGTTCCGTAAACTGGATTGGGAGCAGGATGGGGTAAGGATCAATGGTGCAAACTTAAACCATCTTAGATTTGCAGATGATATTATTCTCATTTCACAAGACCCAGAGGAGCTGCAAAGACGCATACAAGAACTGCAAAGGGCTGGCGAACCATTTGGCTTGAAAATAAACCTGAAAAAGAGTCAGGTTATGTTCAATAACTTCGCTCAGGATAGAAGAATTTCAGTTTTAGGAAGGGATTTAGAGATTGTGGACAGCTTTGTATATCTTGGGCAGAGGATTTCCATGGAGGAGAATACCGCCCGGGAGGTGGAACGGCGTGTTAAATGTGGCTGGCAGGCATTTGGTAGGCTCAACATAGTGTTTAAGAGCAGACTCCCACTTTGCCTGAAAAGAAAAGTATTCGATCAGTGCGTTCTACCCGTTATGACATACGGAAGTGAAACCTGGACACTCACATCGCAATCAATTCAAAAACTTCGGCTGGCACAGAGGGGAATGGAAATATGTATGCTTGGCATTACAAGACGAGACAGAAAGTCCTGCGCATGGATCAGGGAACAAACAAAAGTCTGTGACATCATTGGAAGAGTAAAACAGTTGAAATGGAGATGGGCAGGCCATATAGCGAGGCGATGGGACGACAGATGGACCAAGGTAATCCTGGAGTGGATACCGCTTGATCGCAAACGTCCGCGAAGAAGACCGAAAGCACGATGGACTGATGAGATCGTTAAGTATATTGGACCCGAGTGGCAGAGGAAAGCCCAGGACCGTGAAGGTTGGAAGCATGCTGAAGAGGCCTTCATCCTGCAGTGGATCGATACGGGCTGATGATGATGATGATGATGATATTCAATATATTCCCATTATGACTTGCTGAACTGAACTGAATGAATTATTGCATTGATAACTTTATACGTGAAATTAGCCATGTGAAGCTGTCTCTGTGATCCATAGTAAGCCACTTAAGCTGATTAATCTTTTGGGAAATATGATCCTGTTTTCGAAGTCCAAAGATAAGACGACAACAAGCATTCTGCACCCGGTGTACTGCCCCTACACAGAAGTAAGTAAATAAACTGAGAAAGTACCAACGACTCTGATAATAGCTTTCTTAAAACCTAGTTTAAAATGTGCCTATTAAAGTAAAGTAATTTTAGGTCCATAAATGATTTACGAATTAACTTGGATACATGATCTTTAAAACGTAACTGCGAATCTAAAATAATACCCAAGTTTTGCGCACAATCTACAAAACCAAGCTATTCTCTGTCACCGGATATTGAAAGATTCGTTTTCGTCGTTCGAAAAATATAGTTAGATTTAGTACAAAATAGCATAACTTTAGATTTAGAACAGTTTAATATCAAATTATATACTAATGAGAGTATTTTAAGCTTGGTTAACTGAATATTAATTATACTATTGGCTCTAGAGTATTCAAATGGAGAAAAAGTGAAATATAATTGTGTGTCATCAGCATAAGCCTGAACTTCCAAATTCTGAACAAAACGCAAAATATCAGATGTATATACAATAAAGAACAATGGACCCAACACTGATCCCTGAGGTACACCAGAAAGAACATTCACTGTAGACGAGTTTACACGATTAACGGAAATATATTGTGTTCGATAATCTAGAAACAATTTCACTAGATTAATGGATGATTCGGCAAATCCATAATATGGCAATTTTGCGCATAAGAGGCTGTTGTTTAATGCGTCGAATGCTTTAGAAGAGTCCAGTAATACAAACACGCTAGCTAAGCCCTTATCATAGCTTTAAATAAATAACTAGTCACAGAAGCCAGAGCTGTGACATTGAAAAACCAGTTCTAAGCCACATTGCTAATCGGAGATTATTTCATTAGAGACGAAAAACTCGTACATCTGTTTAAGCAAAATTGTCTCAAAAATCTAAGAAACAACTGGAAGTATCAATTCTCCTATTAAACCTTTGATGTGAAACACTACACTTGAAGAGATTTACCACTAAACACCAGAACTCTTTTTTTTAACTGCTCGACGCACGTTTCGCTAACCATGTTAGCATCATCAGGAGATGATTTAATCTAATTCTAAAACTAAAGTATGTTCTATTTATATGAAAACCATACCTAAGGAAGCGTGTAAAAATCATGAACCTGAAGTGATCTAAGCCTTAAATTAATAATTGAAAAAGTTGACTGAAAGGAATCTGTCCTTTATCTCGGTTCATGATTTTCTTACATTTTTCTATTTGAATGCTTTCATATGCATCCAAAGCCCTATTATTATTAACACTTTTAATTAGACTTAAATTACTAATATCTATACTGTGGTCATGTTCGATTGCACAAGATTTTTCATTTCTCTCATATCTAATGTGGGCAATATGTTCTTTATATCTTGTCAATATGGATCTTTTTGTTTGCCCAATATACCTTCGATCACAGTCTTGACAACTAATTTCGTGTTCATGATTTTCTTACATTTTTCTATTTGAATGCTTTCATTTCAATTTTACCTATTATTATTAATACTTTTAATTAGTCTTAAATTACTAATATCTATACTGGGGTCATGTTCGATTGCATGTTGGGCAACAAAAGATTTTTCAATTCTCCCATATCTAATGTGGTCAATATGTTCTTTATATCTTGTCAATATGGATCTTTTTGTTTGCCCAATATACCTTCGATCACAGTCTTGACAACTAGTTTCGTAAATCCCCGACTTTTCATGTTGCTCTACTTTATATTTTGGATTACCCAGAACTTCTCTTAATTTTTTATATTATATTTATTATATAGAGCAACAAAAAGATCCATATTGACAAGATATAAAGAACATATTGCCCACATTAGATATGAGAGAATTGAAAAATCTTGTGCAATCGAACATGACCACAGTATAGATATTAGTAATTTAAGTCTAATTAAAAGTGTTAATAATAATAGGGCTTTGGATGCATATGAAAGCATTCAAATAGAAAAATGTAAGAAAATCATGAACCAAGATAAAGGACCGATTCCTTTCAGTCTACTTTTTCAATTATTAATGTAAGGCTTAGTACACTTCACAGTTCATGATTTTTACACGCTTAGTTAGGTACGGTTTTCATATAAATAGAACATAGTTTAGTTTTAGAATTAGATTAAATCATCTCCTGATGATGCTAACATGGTTAGCGAAACGTGCGTCGAACAGTTCCCAAAAAAAAACAACGTGGTTTAGTGGTAAATCTCTTCAAGTTTAACTGGAAGTATACTAATAATACGCAGGTCAGAAAATGAAGAAGGATTACCATGTTTCGGAAGAGCAATCCCTATAGTCTGCTTCCAAATTAGAGAAAAGTAGTTTTTCTCTATGCAACTATTAATTATATTAAGTATATATACATCAAGAAAGGGACTTCAATACCGTAGCATCCGCAGAGAAATATTATCAGCACCTGTCGTATATTTTTTTAAGCTAGATAACATATCATGCACTCTCCTCTCATCCACCAGCCGGAACGGGAATGTGCCTGCCGAGGGAAATTTATTCGAATAGTAGTAAGGATAACTTACTTCATCGCAATTATCATTTACATCCGAAACAAGTTACCCAAAATACCGATTTATAAGTTCAACCTTATTTAAGTTGCCAGGAAAACTTCGTTGGCATTTAGAGCCAATATTAAATGTGTTTAAGGTTGACCACGTTTTCCTCACATTATTTTGATTAATTGTATTATTAAGAAAATTCTTTTTTTCGCGTTTCGTCTGAGAAACAACAAAATTTCTCGATTTTTTATATGCTATCCAATCACTATCAGATTTTGATAATTTATATGTATGCACATGCCCTATATGAAATAAGTAACCCCAAAATTTGAGGTCAACTACGGGAGCAAAGGCTGACACCACTAAATTATTAATCGATTATATATCGATTTTCTTATCAATGTTTTTTTCGTCAAATATTATATTCTCATTTAAAGAAGATAAACAATGCATAAATTGCTGTAAAGTTAAACTTATTAAATAACCGGTAAGATATATTATCTTAGGAGGTAATTTGCCATCAGACACACATATGACAGCAAATATCAATTTGTGATCTGAAATAACATTGTCGAGAGTGGCATATGCAAGCAACTTAACAACCTCAGAAACAAATAATGGACAAATCAATGAACTTGATCGTTCGGATACTGTTGTGGGTTCATTTAATATGTGAGACATACCATAGGCCTACAAACATCTGCTAACTGGATTAGAGGTATTAAAAAAATCTACGTTGAAATCACCCATGCAGATTATCCTGTCAAAGACTGTGCGAATGTAAGAAAAAATGTTGTCAAGTAACTCAACAAACACACCAACACCTACATCAGGCGGTCTGTACAAAACACCAATACAGTACGTACATCTTGATACCTTTATATCGAAAGATATAAGAGAGTCAAAATGAATTTCATTACAGTTAATATAAGAGCTCACAAATGCATCAACAACAAACCCCGCCTGTCTCTTCTATCTTTATGAAAAAAAATTAAAACCATGTCAGGTGAGGTGTTGTTGCTCAGCCACGTCTCAGTAATTAAAACTATGTCATAATTATTCGACTGCACAATGAAAACAAACTCATTAAGGCCAGTAAACATAGAACGCATATTTATTTGAGCAACTTTCATTGTTCAATGCGGTAACCAAAATCACATCAATATAGAAAAAACTAAAAACAAAATTTGTTAAATGTAATCTATAGTTTATAAGTAAAAATTAAAGGCAACAGGTGATGCAAGTTATCTATGTTGCTTATCAATATTTTTTCTCCCTTTAAGAGCACATACATTTCACCTTTCAGCGTCCACGCATTGTTTTCATATATTTCGCGCATTTTTTTAAATAGATCTTATTTCGATTTAATTAACACTTCATACGACTATTCCCGAATTTATAAATAAGCATTTATTGCAGAATACCTCGGATTGATCCTTGGTCCAATTCTGTTGCGTTGAACTTTGATTAGTGTTTCTTTTGGACTGTTTACCAATTCGATAGCATGAATTGATGTTGGTCTTTGATATTTGTTTATATACCTCATACAATAATGGTGTAATGATGTAATTATGAAGTAATGATATAATGATGAAATAATTATTTTGCATTTAATTTTTTAGTAAACATAATGTATTCGTTCTTAGTTGTTTTTATGTCAGATTTTAATAAAGCCATTTCACTTTTTATTTCTTCAATAGATTCTTTTGTTGGTTGGACATTATCAGTTTTCGTAATTTTTCATCAAAATCGCTAAGGTAAAAAGTCGCTTCGCGTAAAAATATATTCATAACGCAATCTATCCAAGCATTTTTAAAAAATTCTTTCCATCGCCCGAATTTTCGTTGTGAGGTTATGTTGTTGACGCGCTTCAGCACTTATATTTTGACTTCTGTCCATTGTTATATGAATTTCTGTTCATATAAATGTCCAGTGAATATTAATAAAAAACTATTACAGCAACACTTCGAACTTTGATATCAAGTTGATTAATCTTCGGCTGCCATCTTCAATTTTTCATTTAAATTTGGGGCAAAAAATTCGATTTGTCCAACTGTACAAAATAAAATGTTGTCTGAGCTTTGATCCCATCCAAGTGAATATTTGTGCATCGAACCGTTTCTTTAAGTTTGGGATAATAAATTAAGTGCTAGAAGCCAAATCTCGCGGCACATGTGGAAGTACTTCGAAGCATAAGCCATAGAGTTTTGCAGAAACAACCCGATATGTGCGCGCAGGAGCATTACAATGGGAAAAGAGCATTTTTTCCCAACCAGATATGAAATTGTTAACTGAATAGCACATTTCAATTGATCCAGAAGTGAAACTTAAAACTCCTCCGTGATGATAGTGTCTTTTGCCACACCACAAGAGTCACACCGCATTTCCACCTGCACCCACCCACTGTTTGGATTGCTGCTTCATTTTTGATGTGTAATGATATATCATGTTTCATAGAGTGTTATAAAACATCAAGAAAACTTAGCACACTCGTATTTAAATACATCTAAACATTCTTGAAAAGTGTTTATTCGAAAGCATTTTTCGTCGACTGTTAACAAATGTAGTACCCATTGGGCGCAAAGCCTTTTATGTGCCCAAAAACATTGTGTAAAATATAGTAGACATGGGTTATCGAGATGTTTATAATCTCACAAGGCTCGCGTGTCTTTTGTTGAGGTTGATTTTGTCAATCGTATGCGAAGGAGCCAGCGTTTTTCCGAGATTAAACTCCTAGAGCAATCTGCCCAGAGAGCATTAAACGTTTGGTACAACTAAACAGTAATGACATGTAGAGTATCAATTCTGTTAGTGATCTCCTTTAAAAATTAATCTAAAACTTAAATCTAGAGTTCATCACATTGTCAGACTCTAGATTTAAGATTTAGATTAATAAAAAAATTATGAGAAACATTTCAAGCAGATTTTTGGTTCTTTGCCGTTTCGCAGTTTTCTCACATGACTCAAACTAATTATTAAGACCCTATTTAAATATAACCGTATAAATGCGTGATGGATAATCAATAGAAAAATAAACAAAGTAATAAGACTGGGGGAGTAGCATTCGATCTAGTAACATTGTTTTGGCTGTCCTTTTGATGGGGAGACAGGCTAATATCTAATGCGTCTTCAGTACGAATTTGGACTCCCTAGAGTCTAGGTGTTGGTGTTTTTCAGTAAGTTCAGACTTTTCAAGTACGTTCTGAAAACGAGTGACAACAATCTCGAGCAACGATGCGCTATCAACTTTTGTGAAACTTTAACAGGCCTATGGAAACAATGTTTTGCCAAGGGTTCGTGTTTTCGGGTGATTTAAAGCATTCTCAAAAACCTCTAGCCTATCGTTTCGCAACATTACATTTTTTTTCGCATACATTTTTAAATAAATTAGTTTTTAAAAACGAAACAACGAATTGTAAATATATAATTCACGTCACATTTTGTTTTCTACAGTCAAATCATTTTTTCAACTACCCTACGTGGTGACTTCAGTTTAATATCGATTCGATTCAAACAACAAATATCTTGTTTCAAATTGAATTAAAATGTCGAATAGAAAGTGTCAAAAAAATTCTGATCGTTTTTGCTACGTTTGTGTACAGTTTATATTCTCATAAAACATAAAGACCCATTGTAGATTCGTTAAAAAGTGCATATCTTCATTATTTTGGATTTCCTGTTGCGAACCAAGATAACAAGTGAGTGCCTCATGTGTTTTATGAAAGCTGTAGAATCGTTTTACTCCAGTGGTCATCAGGAGATAACGTATACCTTCCATTTGGTTTACCAATGTTATGGAGAGAACCTAGTAATGATGAAAATAACTGTTACTTTTGTGTTACGAATACAGTGGGATATAATACAAAAAACTAAGGCGAGTATTGTATATGCCCAAATTTCGTCTATTATTAAGCCAATTTTATATTCGAAAGATCTTCCATATACAATATGTCCCGGTAATTCGGGTTAAAATATACTAGAGGATGACAATGAAATTGATGTTGAAGTTAAATTGATTTCCAGTGGTATTCTGACGACTTCTCTCCTCAAGGAAACACTCCACATTTAATTAACCAAGCCGAATTAAGTGATCTTATAAGAAATTTACAACTATCAAGATCTAAAGCAGATCTTCTTAGTTCTCGCCTATAACAATGGAATTTATTAATACCAGACACGAAAGTTACGTTGTCCAGAAACAGGAACAAAGTTTACTCAGAATTTTTCAAACCAGAAGGGGAATAATATTATTGTAGTGATATCCCGGGACTTTTTGAAGCAATGAATCAAAACTATAATAAAACAGAGTGGGTCTTATTCATAGACTCTTCAAAATATAGTCTGAAAGCCGTTTTATTACACAAGGGGAATAAGAAACCGTCTATACCAATAGCATACGCAGTGAATTGTAAAGAGAGCTATGGAACGATGTGTACTTTAATATATTTAATAAAGTATGAAGAACACCAATGGAAAGTGCATAGCGGCCTTAAAGTCATCGGTTTGTTATTGGGATTGCAGGGTGGTTACACAAAATACTCTTTATTCTTTTGTCTGTGGGACAGCAGGGCCAGAGTGCATCATTACGTAAGAAAACAATGGCCTATTCGGAACGAGTATATTCCAGGCAAAATGATCATTAAACATGAGTCGTTGGTAGATCCAAAAGACATTATTCTGCCCTTTTTACACATAAAATTGGGACTTATGAAAAACTTTGTAAAGGCGCTAAAAAAAAGTAGTGATGCTTTCCTGTATTTAAAAAAATCTTTCCAAGCATTACAGAAGCAAAACTGAAAGAGGAGATATTTGTTGGCCCATATTAGTAAAGTAAAGTTGTAAAAGATTCTCAGTTTGAAAGCCTTTTATCTGTTAATGAAAAAGCTGCTTGGAAGTCATTCAAAATGGTTGTCGAAGAATTTTTGGGAAATAAAAAAAGTTAAAATTATAAAGATATTGTTGATGATTTATTGAAAAATTTTCAACAGATGGGAGTGAACATGTCATTGAAGATTCATTTCCTACACTCGCATTTGAGGTTCTTCCCTGAAAATTTAGGAAGTATGAGTGACGAACAGACGAAACGTTTTCAGCAGGATTTAAAGAGTTTTGAAGAATGACATCAAGGATTTTGGAATGAAAACATGTTAGGTGATTACTGTTAGTCGAGTATAAGGGAAACCGATCCAAAACACTATGAAAATGAGGCGAAAATTAGTCATTTTTATTTTTTTTATTATTCTTACAAAGATTTTTTTTCCATTTTTAATTAAATAAATATTTATAAAAACAGACGTGACAGAATTTTGTATTATTTTTCTGGACAACTCTTACCTAAATAAACAATAATTAACAACTTTCAGCTGGTGTACAAAACCCGTGTAAACTAGCGATATTTATAAAAACTGAAAAAAATCGATAATGGTATGCTGTAATTTTGGAAAACTAGTTATTTCGCGTTAATAATTACTAACTTGTCGTTGTCCATCTTTATGGATTACGTAGTATCTCGGGATTAAACGATGGTTCTGTATCTATAAATAATCCAGATTCAGTGAAAATATAAACGAAAAGAAAAAAAATGAATGCGGGAATGCATCAGCAAAATGTCACAGACCAAAACAGAAAAGGAAACCAATTGGAAATGATAAAAGTCTTTTTTTTTTGGAAGAAAAACTGCGGCACATTAATGGATAAAAACGTCCAGGTTTCTATCCAATATAGAGTTTTCGGTTCTGCATCGGTTTTTCTACTGGGAAAACGAGATCGGCCCGGACTCTTTCGTTGTCGCTTTAATTAAACCGTCATATTTTTAACTTTGAAATATGGAGGTGACGCCGAAGGTCTAAACGTACCACCCGGGGAACCATTAGCGAGGTTTGCAACGGTGTGGCAAAACTTTCAGGATTCGTTAATTTTTTTTTTCATCGGCCGTTTTGTATTGGTGGACGATTTTTTTTATATTGTAAACAATCAATATTCTTAATCATCTGCTGAATGAAGCTTCTTGTATCATTATTCCAACTTAGGTCGGTCGTTTGGCGATATAATGCATATATCCCTATTTATTTAAGTATCCAGGGATCAGTCACTGAAAGTCACATAATAGGTGGGACATTACCTGGGGTGGCTTATTCCCGTAAGTATTGAATTGTTACATCAGTTGGTTCATCCAACTATAAGTCTTGCATCTTCTGCAAAAGTAGAATACACCACTTGTCCTTCGAGAAGCTTGTACTTGAGGTAGGTTTATCGAGAGATTAAAGGCTACGCCCAAATAAATGGTTGCTAGCATGATAGCACATAAAAAAGGTGCCCTTGGTCACGCCATATGCGAGATATTCGTATTTGAATATTCCTTTGCACATCTGGTCGATGGTTGAAAAATCTGCAATTCACAAAGTGTGCCTTGAATACGAGGAAAAAAAAATTAAGATGTTAAAAATTCAACAAACTTTATTTGAAAAAATTTTTGAAACATTTTTTTTTTAATTTTCTTCAGTAGGTGTTGAAAGTGTCCACCGTTTACTTCAATACACATTCGCAGACTCTTTGTTTAGTGACACCTCACATTTGAGAACACATTTTCTCTCATTGACCGCTTGTTGAATTTGTTGTAAAAGTTCGTCTTGTGTATTGATTTCATCATGGTAAACTAAAAACTTCATAGGACCCCATAAATAATAGTCTAACGGATTAATGTCTCGACTACGAGGTGGCCAAATACACTTACCTCCACGCCCAATCCATCGATGTGGAAAAGGTTGATTTAAATGATTTCGCACTGCAACAGTAAAATGCGGTGGCGCCCAATCTTGCATGAACCACATGTCTTGTCTCAAGTTTAGAAGTATACCGTCCAAAAGGCTTAATAAATCATTTTCTAAAAACTGCATATATTGATCTCCATTCAGTCTTTGCAGAAACTCAAATGGGCCAATTTAAAGTTTACCACCAAATGTTAATTGCAAATTTGCGCTGGAAATGTCGCACTCTTGGTAAGTGTGAATTTTTCAGTATGTAATAATGATTATTTCGCCAGTTAAAAATTCCGCGTCTGGTAAGTGGCCTCGTCAGTAAACAATATATTTTTCAGGAAGATGGGGTATTCCTTTTTTATGTAGTAAATTTTGACAAAATTTTGATCTAGCCGGCAAATCTTGTGGCACTAAATTTTGGGTAATGGTAGGGAAACAATTTTTCTTTATGGAGAACTCTTGAAATGGTAGATTTGCTAATTTCTGTAAATACGTCCAAACGTCTAGACGTACTTCAGGATTTTTCGCGAATCTAACCAAAATGTCCTCTTCTTGTTCTACCGTTATACGTTTCGGTCGTCCACCAAGATTGTTGTAATAAAACGAACCTGTTTCGCCTAACTGATTGAAAAATTCTTTGAAAAATGTGTCTGTCTGGGATGATTCTGGTTGAGTACAGCTCTTCAAACATTCTAACTGCAGCGCGACTATTGTAATTTACTTATACATAAACGCAGAGAGAACTCTTAAATCACGGTTAGGAAACTGATTGAGTCGGGCATTTTTTACAAATTATTTAATACCAACTCAAGATTGGAGAAACTTGTTTTCACCTACGTTTAATAGGAGACATAGAAAACCATGACAGTTTTCATTGCGACGTAATAGTTTGTACACAACATTTAAGGCATATTTTGTGAATTGCATATTTTTCAGCCATCGACAAGATGTGCAATGGAATATGTGAACACGAATATCTCGCAAACGACGTGGTATATCGATATTAGCCAAGGGTACCTTTATTACGTGGAAATTATGACTCTTTTCTATTTTAAAGTCAAAATATTCCCAGCTGTATAGGGTAAAAAATATGAGCGAGTTAATTTCTTACAAAGTAGGTAGCAAGCGCCCTCTAGGAACTAGGCTCAAGCTAGTACCAAATTCGGATTTGTCGCCTTTGAAAACCTAATTACTCGCTTTGACCGTTGTTAAAAGATCTCAATTTTTGTAAAATTAATTTCAATTATATATCTAATTAATTATTCATCTTCTTTTTCTTCCCGTGGAATTATTGCCCATTAGTGAACCTTGACCTGTGTAACTTTCGCCATTATCTGAATGGATTTCCAGGAACCTCTTTTCCGTTTTTGATGTGCAGTGATTCTTCAGCATCTCTTCCTGCAACAGCACCATATCTTTAGTCTACCATCCTTCTTGTTACCCCTTATTCCTCCGTGATTCTTCTTTATGTCTAACTTTCTGGCCTTATCGTCAAGTATTTCGCCCATTTGATTCATGAGTGCCCCCTCTCCCACATAGTTTACAGTATTCAAATTTTTATACACATGCTCAAGTTCGAAGTCGATTCTCCAACTGCCAATATTATTCACAGTACCAAAAATTATGTTTTTTCTGTTTTCTTTGTGAGAATCTGCAGGATAGACTAGATGGACTACTGAATTAACTGAAGGGAGTAAGTAGTTCTCTTATCCTTCCCAATATGGTTTCTGATTTCTCCTGTAATATTGTTTTCATCTAGCTTACTTCTCAGATAAGTAAATTTATCTACAACATCCCCGAATGCCCAGTATAACTCATTTCCATTACCTAAGTTTTGTTGAATTGTTACTACTGCTTTAGAGTTAAGCATTGTCATGCGGGTTAATCTAACAAACTTAGTTGGTATTTCCAGTTCCTCCTTGGTCTCGTAAACTATTGCTCTTTATGATATATGGCACTATTCTATGTATTACTGTGTTTGTTAGAACTTCATAAGTTCTGCAAATCAATGATATGCCACGATATTTTCGCAATCTCAATTGATTTCTTTTCTTATGTATTGGGCATATTACCGCCCGCAGACTCTTTAAGCACCTGCTTACTAATACAGGTCTTGCAAGTATGCCTTCGAGCTTCAGTATTTCTGAAGATATATTGTCTATCTTCGGCATCTTTATTGCTTTTAAGTTCCGTTAAACTTCCTCCAGCTTTTGTAACTTTGGACTACAGTTAGAAACTATGGCCTACAAGTTTGACACACTTTTTTTGACTACCATTTTCCGGTGATTTCATTTAACAACGTTTCAAAATACTAGGCTAATTAAACAGTTCGTGGAGCAGAAATGATAAAACAAGTTTATATTCCGTATATTCTCCCTTAAGCTCAATACGTTTTATCCAGTGGTTTTCCAATTCATTTATTCCATCTCTACAGTGATTTTCTGGAAGCCCTTCATCTACGGCTTCTAAAACTTCATTTGATAAAAAAACACTGGCCACGTAGGAATTTTTTGAGGTTTGGGAGCAGATGAAAGTGAGAGGAGGACTAGATCTGGTGAATATGGTCGATGCTCTAACAATTCGTAGTGCAACTGATGCAATTTAGCAATTGCAAGAATACCTCTATGAGCCGGTGCATTGTTTTGATGAAAAATTATTTTTTTCTTCTCTAAACCAGGTTTTTTTTCCACGATTTTTTGCATAATATTGATCTAAAATGTTTGAGTAATACGGTCCTGTTATTGTTTTACCGGTTTGAATATAATCAATTAACAAAATGCCTTTTGCATTCCAAAAAATTACCTTTGTGGTCGATTTTGACCACTTTGGCTGCTTCGGAGCTGAACAACCGGGCTCAGTCCACTCTGCGGTTTGTTGTCGCAGTTCATTATCATAGTGGTAAAGTCCAGTCTCATCCATACTTACAAATCGACGTTTAAAGTCAATTTTATTCTTTCCGAAAAAAATTCAAACGTTAGAAAGGTTAGAAAGTTTTACTCGAAGTCGTTTTTGATCAGAATTTAACAAATATGGCACCCATCTTGCACATAGTTTTCTCAAGCCGAATCCCTTTTTCAAAATATGAAACACCCTTTCAGTTGAGATGTTCATGGCCTTTGCAATTTAACTCAAAGTCAATTGTCTGCCATCCATAACCGTATCATGTATAGAATTAATGATTTGTTCAGTACTTGCACTTATTGGACGTTCATTATGAGAATTATCATCTAGGCCTGTACAACCTCGTTGAAACTCACCTGCCCACTTACAAACCATTGTTTTTGAATGAACAGAAAAGACTCCGCTAATACATTTACCATTTCACTATGAATTTCTATTTTATTTAAACCTTTTTTTACAAAAAAATTAATCACTGCACTATTTTCAATATTTTCCATTTTAAAAAATAACACTGAGACGTTCACTTTAAGCTGCTGTTTTTGCAGGAATAAACTGACAGATAGACTTGAAACTTAACATATGTTCATATGAAAGATGAATCTTCAAAATGTATTAGATTATGTAGTTCTTTTACTGCTCCATAGGTGTCGCTCTGCGAACTTTTCAATTACCCTTTCAACCACCTTCCACGGCTATAGTACGGTTTCCATGTTAATCTTCTCTCTAGAATGAACTTTAAACTATCATAAGGTTCTGGTAAAATTTTCTTGTCTCCCGTTTGTCATATTTTTCCTCTTGCTTACATGTTTAGCGTCTGTTCTCAGTCTAACGTATCATTCTCTTTTTGCTCTTATGGGTCTTAGTATGCTCTCCAATCGGACATAGTTTCTATTCTCCGGCATTTTTACATTCATCGTCGTACAATTCGGTTCTTTTGTTGTTCCCTTCACCACTATTCTCTTTCATTTTCCAATTACCGGGTTAAAAAAAATTGATAGATATTACAAAAGAAAAAAAAACTAAGATAAACGAGGAACGGGAGCAGGAGGTTTTTACATTTTTAAATAATTTTAAATTACCAGTTTGAAAGCAGCAGCTGAACGACAGGAGTTTTCATTTTAACAAGTAATTGCTTTTATGACGAGCAAAAGTGGCATATTTAGAACAGTTTGAATGACGTTATGCCATTGAGAGTGGAACGGTTGGTTGCATTGAATTTTACGTTATTCAAATTAAATTATACGTGAGTTCGAAATATTACCTTTTGAGATAAATACGTGAAAATTAGATCAATTTAACCGAAAAAAAAAGTATTTACGTGCATTCAAGATAACACTAATAAAAACATATGTAATAAATGAAAAATATTATATAGTAATAATGCAAATATAAATAATCGAATTTCACATTAACTAATAAATGTTCTAAAACCATTAAGTAGATTTTATTACTTTTTAATGTAATTACTTTTAATTGTTATAAATAAAATATTACCTTCGAGGTATGTAGAATATTTAAGTAAAAACATTTTCCTAATGGAAATGGTATTAATTTTGTTTTATATTGGTATTTCCTTTTGATTGATTTATATTTCCAATGAAACAAAATATTTATATTTAAAAGAGTATTTGGAAAGTAGAATTATTGCCCTTTATATTTAGAAAATTACATCACTTAAAAGTCCATCTTCTCAACCTCATCTTCAAAAAAATACAACAATGACTTTTTGATGATACATTTATAGTTCTAGAATCTCTCTTAGAGTTTTTTCACTCTATACACAATAAAAACGCTGTTCGCCACCATTTATATTTTTAGATTTGTTTAATCGCGACATTTCAGCTTCCACTTTGAAGCTATTATCAAGAGAATCTAGTTAAATTGCTCCGAGGTCTCAATTTGCCTACTCCTCAGAGCTCACAACTAAACAAGATGGTAGTTGACGCGACCTCTTCATTAATAGGTAAGGTTGGGGGGTGGGGCGCTCGATTGAGGGGTGGAAGTGAGGGAAGATGTTGGATTGGAAGAGTTTCGGCAGTCTAGGCGTTTTTCGTTCTCAATGACTTCACGAAATCACGAAATGCGGGGTTTGTAGCAATATATAGGTGTGATTACTTTGGATTTGTCGAAATCTATTTTGTGATTCGTTTGGACATGATGTACTGCTAGAGTTGAGAAGTGATCCGATTTTCGGTTGGGGAGAGAATACTCGTATATGCGATTTTGTATGCGTCTGTTGGGTTGGCCGATATATGAATGGGAGTAGCCAGAACAAGGAATCTCATAGACACCATATGACTCTTGTGGAATATTATCTTTCACTGATCAAAGGCCTATATTCCTTTTCTGACAATCATAAAGATCTTATGACTAAATTTTTGACCACCGAATTTAATTCGGATGAATGATGGTGTGAATTCGCACTTAGACAACGGTTTGTGTGACTAAGTTTACAATAGACTCAATAGGAGAAACTTTACTTTGGCCTTTTTAATATTAGAACGTCAAAAAAGGGAGGGCAGAATTGTTTTCAGTCTCCATTGTAAATTGGACCTGGAGATGTAAATTGTTTAAATGCGAAAGTAACAGATTTAGAGCAATTTCCACATGGAATACAATTATTCGATATGGCCAAATGACGAAGGTGCCATATACATATATAAACTAGCAAGTAGGTTTCAGTGGACTGCTGTTAATGGCTTGAGTTTCAAAATGTTCCATAAAAATATTGGATATGACCGGAGAAAGACCAAAATGGTTATATGGCAGGCGTCAAGTAAAAAGGCTTATTGATAAAGTTCAGGCAACAAGTCATATCCACCAATCCACTTGAGCAGGGTTTTCTAATCTGGAGTCCGCGGACCTTTGAGGGTCCGCAAACCTATCATAAGGAATCCGCGGACAAAATTGAAATAAAAGTAAGAATTACGAAAGCAAGAGAGAGGCGTGGTTAATTCATTGCTTTTTTATTATTAAGGGGTCCGTCCCGATCATAGTACACACTCTTAATAGTTCGACGTTAAAAAAGGTTGGGAAAGGCTGCATTAGAGAATTGTCCCAAAACCCCAAGTATATCTGCCATACATCAAGAGAGTTACTGATAAAATTTGCCATGTATTCAGATTCCGTAATATTGAAATGATATTTACAACAAAAAGAAATATATACAGTTTCCTTAGGCCAGTGAAAAAAAAAAGATTCTACGCATGGACTCTATGAGATTCTTTGTTTTGGCTACTTCCAATCATATATTGGCCAAACCAACAGACCGACAGTATACTAAATCGCATGTATATAAGAGAGAGTATGCTGAGGAGGCGAGAGTATGCCCGTATGAGTATACTCTCGCCTTCGAAACTCAGATTTCTCCTTAACTCTAGCAGAACATATATATAAACATCTATATATACAAACCCTGCATAATTCGTGAAGCAATTGGGATTAAAAAACGCCCAGACTCCCTAAACAAGAGGGTCTTAGAGTTCCAAATACATAGAAACTTCTTATTTCCAGATTTTCCATCTGAAACCCTTCCAATTAAATGTCTTCTCTTATCTCCACCCCTCAACCGAGCGCCCTACTCATGACCTTACCTATTAATGAAGAGATCGCACCAATCACGTTCTTTTCTAGTTGTGAGCCCTGGGAAGTAGACAAATGTAAAACGTGGTTCTATCCAAGAACAGAGTAATTCTAACATTACCGACCGCGGAAGCCTTTCAGAACATTTTTCCTATCAGGTATCCATTAACTCCAGGTAACAGCCTCCATAAGCTAGCAGCCTTTGGTTATACACTGAACCTTTAATTTGATCGAAGGCCTACCGACGGACCAAAGTAGAAGACTTCCCACCTAGCCCTACCTAGTCTCGAACTCCATCCTGCCCTTGTCGAATTTTACTCTCTTATCAGGAAACATTTACAAATATCCACACAGTGAGCGGGAATCGAATCTGTCGTATCATCCTCTTGTAATAATTAATTCAAGCACTATATATTTCATGAATATAGGCGGCCAGTAAAAAAATCCTACAATTGCTTATAAACTCTTTATTTGCTTATATTGCTTATAATTTCTGTTTCAATTACCAACTCCCATAACAAAATATTTTCATAAGAAAATTAATTTTTACAAATATGAACCATTCATTGGTGTATTCGTCCCTTAATTAAACTAGAACAAACAACGGAAATTAAAGTTCCCATGAATCCTTAGAGATAGTAAACGACAGAGAAAACAAACCAAGCAAGAGAATGAAAGAGACAGAAAACACTGGCAAGTCTTTTATTTTTTAAAATAATTTGAAATTATTAGTTAGAGAACTGTACCTGAACGACGAGAATTTTTATTTTAACAAGCAATTGCTTTTAAGATGAGAGAAAAAAGGAACACATTTAGCACAGTTTGAAACGCGTTGCGCTATAAATGGTGGAACAGGTGGCTGCATTGACTTTCCTGGTCATTTAAGTGTAAATAGAGTCATATGTGAGCTCGAAACATTAGCTGTTGTGATAAATACGCAAAAAGGGAGAAGTCGAGAAAAATGATGTTTTAACTGGAAAACATGTAAAAAAAATTTCTTTTTGTAGTGTGTATAGTGTCGGAGATATAAAATGAGGCACAAGGATAACTACAAGTAGTAATACGGTAATTTTAATTTCATTTTAAAGAAAAAATATTAGCATTATGTTTTGAAAATAATGTCGTTCAAATGTCCCACCAGAATTAGAGGGGGTCGTTATTTAACAATCTATTATTTTATAACTGTTATTTCATATTAATGTTTAACAACTGTTATCGACGTGAATAAATAAGAGGTATAGTCCGTTTCAAGATATTTCGTTGCTCTTCGGCAAAATGTTAATTGCCCCAGTAAAACTCAATAAAAATATTCCTAGTTTTTTAAAAGGCGTCAGAGCCGGACTGGTTTAACTTCTGAATAACTTTGGGAAAAATGAAATATTGTTTTTATAATTTATTGATTAAATTATTATTGTTAATATTATGTATGACTAAAACATTGTTTATTGGTTTGTGTGTTTTGAATTTATTAGGACAATAAAAATAAATAAATAAATAAATGTATCTATTAGTACAATAAAAATTATAACTTAAATTTAATTATACATTTAATTCGGTTTCGCTCTCACTTTGATCTACATTAATAATAAGTGGTTCTATATTATTAATAAATGATACATAGGAATCTTCTATTTTAATAACATAGTTAATCGAATTTATCCAACTTTCTTTGGGAATACTGTCTACATCATTCTTCCTAATTAATGTTGCAGCACTTACACTTTGAGTCGTATAAATGTTTTCTACTCTAACATTGGATTTTACCTGATGCCACATATGCTCAATTGGATTAAAAATACAGTAATATGGTGGAAGGTGTAAAACCGTATGTCCCATATTGGCAGCAATGGTGTCACATCCATATTCCTTTTTAATATTAAATGTCTTTAATATTTCTAGAAGATCACATTTTTTATATGTATTTTCGAAGTATATATCGTTTTTTGAGATGTAGTTCTGAATTTTCAATTTAGTTTTATTTGTATTAGGAACTTAATTTTTTGGTAGTTTTGATAACTAGCATTGTCCATTATAATTACCCTTTCCTTAGGCACATTGGGTAAAAGGCTGTTTATAAACCAATCTTCAAAATGTTCTCCTGTAGTGTCGTCATGGTAGTCGAAAAATGAAAGTTTAATATTTCTGGAGGACAACCGTAAACAATTTGAAACCCGTCCATCCTCTGAACCAGCATATAAAATTGTAATTCGTATCGAACCATGTTTCATCAAGGTAGATAATGGGATGATTTTCTAATCTGTATTTTCTTATAGAGTTTGGTTAGTAGTCAAACCGCCATCGTCGCAATCGTTTTGATTGTATTAATATTTGTCTTTTATTAATGGTCCGATATGTAAAACCCATTTGAATAAAGTTAGTTTCATCTTTCCTTAATCGCTGTTGCAATGAATGCAATGTAGGCACAGTTTGCTCTTCATACATAGTATAAATTTTGCTTCGAATTAAGTCTTTGTCGCTTTGGTCAACAAATTTGCGTTTACCAGAATCACTACGAATTTTTTTGGCTTTAATTAGCTTCGCCACAATATATTTAATTGTAGACAACGGAGTTTTTGTTAATGAAGACGTTTCTGATGTGGGTGCATTTACATTATTATTACCCTATTCAGTAAAAAAATATACACATTTTTAACAATTTGCTTAGCATCGGGCCATAAATGTTTTCTTTTAAAATTAGCACTACCGGAGGCACAATGATCATTATCTTGCCACATTTGGAATAACAAAAAGTACGATGGAAATTATAGAACTGCAAAAGAAAAGAATGCGAACTAAACTAAACCATTTCGAAACTACTGAACCAGGTACAAAATTAAATTTATCTTTTTAGCTGTTATTTAATTAGGCCCGGGCTTGTTTACGTTTCTTGCAACTTTTCCGGGTTTTGTTACGGCAAGGGTTGTTAAGAGTCTATTGCAGCCAATTGGTCAACAATATATCTTGAAACGCACTATACACTATTAATATTATGTGGAGTTTTCGTAGTTCGCGGCTATTGCTGTGTCCCCGCTTCTAAACGAAATAACAAATAGACAGACAAATATCAGGTAGCACTTTTAAAAACTTTTCTTAAAAAATAAAATAACAGTCCTGGTCGTAGTTTTGTCGTTGTTCGCTGTTACCGCATTTAGCAATCTTAGAAAATAACAAAAGTGCGGTGTCAGCGGTCGTCATTGGGTAGCGTTATTGATAAAGTTGAGTGAGTCGGTGTTTCGAGAAGGAGATTAGGAATGTGTAGTTTTATATCGTTAATAAACACTTTGTTAAAAAAAACGTTTGGAGGTTTACATATATTTGGTTACTGATATGTAAAAAATTAAAAATAAATACAACCAATTTTTATAATATGTAGATTCTGCTTGCAGATTCTGCTTGTAATAAGGGGAACCCCACATAGTTCATTGCCAACTTTTAAACTATAAAACGACTAGACAACATTAGATACGAGCATCAACGCAAATGTCTGCACATTTCACATTTTTAAATTAATAACATTTTAATTGTTGACTTCAAAATCATATGTACTAAAACAATCTTCAAAATAAAATTTATATTATTATAATACTGAGGTAGGACTCCAAATTTCCTTTGAAAAGACACAATACATCACCTGCAACAGACTAAGAACGCCATTTCTAAAAACAAAATATGGTAACATCAGACGAGTCTCTCAATTCAAATATTTGGGTGAAATAATCATAGAAAATGCGGCATTGAGACTTACACAAAATATTTACAACAAAAAATGCCTATCTAAAAACACAAAACTGAGACATTACAACACAGTTGTTAAGCCAGAATGTCTATATGGGGCAGAAACGCTCATTTTGAATAGAAAGAGTGACATCGAGGACATTGAAAAGAGGGAAAGAAAAATCATAAGAAAAATCCTAGGCCCCAAACAAATAAATAGCACAACATACCGACTTCGAGAAAACCAAGAAATCCAACAATACACAGATATACATAACGATATGAGAAAAAGAAGACTTAAGTTTTACGGACACATAAAAAGGATGAATCTGAGTACGCTAGGTAACTAGACTAGACTGTCTAGGTAACTAGACAAATAGTCGTTTTTGATGACAATAGGGGTAGAGCTAAAGTAGAAATAATTAAATGGATTGCTGCAATTAAAGAGGACCTAAGATCAGCAAATATTATACAAAGTGAAATTCAGGATAGGGGCTGTTTCAGACACAAGGTTAACGTTTGGAAGGTTGGCCAGAGAGAAAAATGTAGGAAGACCGAAACAACTTGGTCTGACGAAAGGAAAAAAGTTCATAGCGAAAGAATGAAATTAGTATGGGCGTAAAGGAAGGCTAACAACAACAAACGGCCTAAAGCTTTTATTTCAGTAAGTATTGTTATATGGAATATAGCGCGTAAATATAGTTATAAAATGTCTATTACAAGAGCAAATGTAAGCGAAAGGTGACAATATTTTTAAAATAACAAAAATAACACAAACCTGTTATTTTTAACAGTTAAGTTAAAATAACAGTAACAGTCCGAATGTTTCGTTTAAAGTCAAGAGTTCGGAGATTCGGGGTTTCTTACTGTAAACCAGATATTTAACATAACCCCACAAAAAATAATGCAAGGGCATGAGATCGCATGGTCTTGGTGGCCAGTTAACGTTACCATTTGGCGAAAAACGAGTCCAGAAAACTGGCGTGTACTAAACCGATTGTCTGGCGAGATGTGTGACAAGCTGCACCGTCTTGTTGATGGAAAACATTGTTTATATCCACAATAATCAGTTTAGACCAAAGATATTCTTCACCATTAACACAATTTCCATCATCGTTTTGAAAAAATATCCTACCACTCCTTCAGTCCAAATACTGCCCCAAACAATTACTTTTTGAGGTAGAAGGGGTAACTCCTGAATGACTTTAGGATTTTCAATGATCCAAATGCTGCAGTTATGTTTATTCACAAACCTATTACCCTCACCTCACCGAAAAATAATTTTTAGCCAAAGTGGGAGTCGCCTTCCATCTACTCTAGAGCCCAATTTTCGTATCGTGTAGTTTTCCATGGTGGAACACAGCCATCTATGAGTGTCATTTATATTTTAAACAGTGTTGCCGCTATTACGTTTCAAAGTTCTAACGCTCTTATTGGAAAAGTCTTTAAATACATGTGTTGTTAAAATAACAAAAAGGTAAAGGTAAAGTGTTAGGGTTAGAGGCGCATCAGCAACTAGGCTATTTAGCGATTGGACCTACAGCTTAACGTGGGTTCCGAACCACGGTCATCAGCTTCCGACAAACCCAGGCCAGCACCCCCATCGGGCTATGAACCCTAGGTTATGTGCCTACCCATAAGTATATCAGGAAACCTACCGACTGGCGAGTGACCAACGTAGAAAACTTTTCAGAAGGCATCCGTCCTTACCCAGCCTTTAACTGGCGTGACTGAGGGGTAATTCGTTGTCGGATTTTACACTCTTGCCTAGAAACAATATAACAAACATTTAGGAAGTAAACAGACAGAAGAAAGAAAGAAAAACAACCATCCGAGCGCTGGAATCGAACCAACTACGGTTTCGGCACAGCAGCGGCAGACCGGTGCTCTTACCGTCCGCACCAACGCGACCGGCTTAAAATAACAAACAATAAATATTATAAAATAACTATAACTAATGAAACTTCCGAAATTATATCGATGAAAAAATTATTTTGTAATTACTTTTTAATTGTTATGAATAAAATATTGTTGCTCATGCACACAGGAAATTAGGAAATAACATTTTTCCTAATAGAAGTTCGATGGGGTTGTTTTATATATTGGATTATAGGGAAATTGTCTTCTATCAAATATTTTTTTATCCAGATGTATACTGAGGGACAAAAACATTATAACAACCAGTACACATGTTCAGAATCAAACTGAAAATACTTATTATAGAGAGTATTTTGAGCTGATATACAAGAATATAGTGAAAAGTCATATACTTTTCCGATAGGTGGCGGTGCAATCACAAAGGTGATTGCATTTCCGAAAAGTAGCTTCCTTTCTATTAACGCTCTACACATTTCAAGCCGATATGGCATTATGTTTTGTTATGACAGTCTTCGAAAGCAGCTAAGTTCGATGCGTTTTGCTAGCGTGAAAAAAAAAGCGAATTACGTATATTGATTAAACGGAACTAATTACTTTTAGAAGACATAACAAAAGTTGGAAAATCATTGGGGGAAAAAGGAGATTACACTGAAAAATAAATCGATTTTCGACAGAAAAAAAAGGTTAATTTAAAAAGTATCTGATTTTTCCATGTACCCCCGTAGCTTTTGCTTTTTTTTACATTTTCTCATTTATGCGGTTACAAAAAATGAGGCACAGTAAACGGCTAAAAAAATGTTCTAACGTCATCTTCTCTCATTATTCACTGTGCATCAGAGTGAATCCAATAAAATATATGGCGCATTCAATGCCAAATCGACCACTTTTAAACCTGACCCCTTTCGATTTCGCTGAAACTTTTGTGTCCTTTTCTACCTCCCCAAAGACGTCCAACCCAACTCAAAAAAAATTACAGGTTTTTGAAAAAAATGGCTCTTTTTTTTTAAATAGCCATAACTTTTTCAAAAATTGACAAATTGAGGCGTTTTTTTTTAATTCTTGTTTTTAAATGCACTTTTTAGAAAAAAAAAATCTGAAACCAAATTCTATTCAGTTTTTTGAAAAAAAACGTAATATTTTCAAAGTCCGACATTATTTTTTTTTCTCAAAAAAAACTTTGATTATTTGTGTAAATATTCCCGTGCAAAGAGCAGTGGACCGACTTTTCCTTCTATTTTAATACACTAAAACTAGTTTCAGTCAATGATTCTGCAATATTTTATTCTTAACTTATAGTTTAAACTGATAATTATTGATTAGGATTTTACGGTTTATACAATTAACTATCAATTTTCTTGATACTAATTCAACAAATAATTTATTTTGTTCTTCTTTGACGTTTAAATATTTTACATATTCTATATTCATCTGAATTAGAAAAATTTCGGGTATAAAGACAACCATCTGTGTTTGGAATTACACTGTGTCATTGCTGAGTTCCTGAAATTGGTTTCGTTTTTGAAAATCGGTCATTCAAATCATTCACAGCTTTATTGTAATCTTCTTTTGATGAGAATCGAACATCATTAAAGAAGCACCATTAGCTTTACATTCTGATGGATTCTACAAACACAGATGGTATGTGTTCCATTTGCTCCTGCTAAGACACAGTGTTTCGGTCAAGAGGCAAATTTTGAAAATCTAACTTTTCTGCAGGGTTTAATTGACGAAAACATTGGTATAGTGCTTTAAAGTTCGAAAGGATGAGCCTTTTTTGGACATGAACTCGATTGCCATCATCATTTTGTATTGAAACAAAATCTTTCATGTCTGGTATTGGAGCACTATACTCATCATCGTTATAAAAATTCACAAAGTTTAATTTCAGTTGATCTGAAATTATCCTCTCTATTAAAAAAACTGTTTAGAAGTTAAGTCCTCAGTAGTATTCAAGAAATATATTTGACGTTATATATACCTAATTTTGATTCAAGTGTTGAAACAATCCCTTTTTTTCTGTCAATTTCTTTGCTACTTTTAAAATATGCCTCGAAGTATTCATAGTTTCAGCAAGACGTCTTTCACTCCATTTTGACGGTAATAGTGTTAAAATTTGTATTTTTCTCGATTTATCTGTATTTTCATCATGGAATTTAGGGTGCAATATTTTAATTAAAGAACGAAAATTATCACCATCATCATCAAAATTTAATTCTTCATCGGTAGGGAAGAGTAGAAGCTTTTTCACACTATTGGAAATCTAATTTATCTTATTATTTAAAAAATGATTATCATTTAATTTTTTCGATAGAATCGGTAATTGATTTAGATAATGTAATGCTTTATTAATTATTGGCAATTGAGTTGCGGCGCTGACAATGAAGGTTCCATCTTCATTCTCACTTGAACTATTTTCATTTTCAGTTACATCACTATCATTAATATTATTACTAATATTATTGTTATCATTAGTATTACCACTATTATCTGTTTGTTGATTTACTAACACTGATGCCCCTTTTCGACAAGAGCTACATAAATAAAAAATTATCACTTAGTTCTAACGTTATTTTCATATTGTCAGTTGCAGGACGTAAGCCAATTTTTTCAGATGACTTTCTAACCCAAAAGGATTACAGCATCGATCACATAGCTTTGTCGATTACATTTTACTAAAAATGTCCCAATAAAATTGTTAACATAAAATGTAGATTATAATAATCGAACGAAACAATTAACGCTTGAACCACAGATAAATTATACAAGTATTCACTGAATAGATAAATTGCTCTCCTTTATAGGACGTGACAATGAAAACTTTCAATAAACACTAGAACACATGACAGATAATTAGGTTATATTTTGGATCTCGGTATAAAGTATCTAGTGAACTAACAGTCGGTCAGTCTGTGATTGTCATACCCCTAGATTCAGGTTCAGATCGCAAAAACATTGAAAAGTTTTTAATATAGAGAAATTGAAAATGTTTGAAGAATTAAAAAAAAAATGAATTGAATAAAAAAAAGAAGGAAAAGTCGGCCCACTCCCCTTTGCATTGGAATATTTACAGAAAAAATCAAAGTTTTTTTGAGAGAACAAATAATTCGGACTTAATTACGTTATTACTTTTTTTTTAACCTGAAAAATTTCATAGAACTTGATTTCTTATTTTATGTTAAAAAAAAAACGTCTCACTAGGTCAGTTTTTGAAAAAGTTATGGCTATTTGAAAAAAGAGCCTTTTTTTTCAAAGAACCCATAACTTTTTTTGGGTTGGGTAAAAAAAATTGAAAAAATTCTAAGAAACGTCTTTGGGAGGGGAGTGGGGGTAGAAAAGGATACAAAAGTTTCGAAAAAAGTTCGGGGTAGAAAAGGACACAAAGCGAAATCGAAAGCGGGTCAGGTTCAAAAGTAGTATATTTCATAGTGCTGGATTTTTTGTTCTTCACTATATATCTGCTTTACTGTTTGGACAATATCAAAAACAACCCGATATCACTTCAGTTAATATGGTCGAAAGAAGTGACAAAAAAATAATAAAAATGGAAAGATGAAAAAGTTTCTATTCGTTAAAAAATCTTTTCACTTCTAATGAGATTTTAATGCCCCTGTATTCATATAGATTTCATGGATATAGAAAAAACAATTAAACCACTATTATTTATATTTTTGTTTCTTTTTTCGACTAGATAGCTTCTCAATAAAAACATTTATTAGGGAACAAAACTCTTTTTTAACTATCATCTATTCATCGATTCGTTCACTCGTTAATTCTACTCGAATAATTAAAGGTAACTGAACTTTAGATAGGCTAAAAACCGAACGAAAGGGAAAACCACCGGGAGTAAGAGGTCTTTCGCATTTTTAAATAATTTGTAATTATCAATTTGAGCGGTGTAGATGAACGATCGGAGTTTTTATTTTAACATCTATTTGCTTTTATGGCGAGCGAAAAGGGGAAGTTCGAAGTGGTTTGAATGACATTTCGTCGCTGAGGGTGAAACAGTTGGCCGAGCTGAGTTTTCTGGCGATTTAAATTAAATTATATAATACAGAAATATTAGCGTTTTTGCCACAAATGCGTATAGCGTTCTATTTAACTAGATAAAAGTTGTGTTTCGTTTTAAACCAGACATTATTAAAAAAAAACATACGTAGTTCTTCTAGTAGGCATGTTAGTCATGCATACTACACAATCATACTACTCGACGGTTAGGTTAAGAATCATTGTTTGATTAATAAATCTTTCAGGAAGCACAAGAGATTATTTATATTTTTTCTTCGAGTATAATTAAAACCTTCAAAAGAAACACTGGGTATGGGATACTGAAGGGGTGAATTAAAAGTGTTTTTCCCTTATAAATGGTTTTAACCCTCTATTGCATAATGTTCCCAATTGGGCACACAAACTTTAAATTCTAAATGCGGCCTACTGCGTAAAACTTTGTAGCCGTTATGCATGCTGTTCCCCTTTGCTAATGTCAAATTGCGACATTGGCAAAGGCCATACATTCTGATAGCGAGGACAGTGAACTCTCAGACGATGAATCTCCTAATGAAGAGGTACTAGTGAACAGAGATCAACTTCCTGACGTTGAAATTGCTGCCAGTGAGAGTGATGAAGAAGACAATATTCCTCTTAGACAACTTGTGCCGCAAACAAATGTGCAAAATAAAAGACAGAAAAAAACCAATTCAAAAATGGAAGAAATCTGTAACAGAAAAAAAAAAAATTTTTTTTACTGAAGATTTTGTTACACGAATTGTAAAACAAACTTGTATTTATAGCGTCCAAAAAAAAAACCAAGCAAACCACTTACTACAAGTGTACAAGAAATTCAACATTTTTTTGGTGTTATACTCTGGATGTCACTTATCAAGCAGCCTTCAACTCGACGTTATTGGTCTTCTAAAACAAGAATTCCACAAGTTGCAGAAGTCATGACAGTGAATCGTTTTGAACTGCTCAAAAGTTTGTTGCACTTCAGTGACAACACTGAATCCACAAATAGTTTAGATAAAATAATGCCTGTCATAGAACAAATCCGAAAAACCTGTATATCTATTCCTTTGGAAGAAAATATCTCGTGTGATGAGCAGATAATCCCCCTTCAAAGGTAGAATGAGCATAAAAACGTATAATCCTAAGAAACCCCACAAATGGGGATATAAAATGTGTCCCTGGAGTGTGTCCCTGTTCTCCCTGGAGTGTTCGGCTTTTCCTATCATTTTGAGATCTTCGCTGGAAAACGAGGTTTTACAGTGGATGATGATGCTAGAATGAGCATAAAAACGTATAATCCTAAGAAACCCCACAAATGGAGATATAAAATGTGTCCCTGGAGTGTGTCCCTGTTCTCCCTGGAGTGTTCGACTTTTCCTATCATTTTGAGATCTTCGCTGGAAAACGAGGTTTTACAGTGGATGATAATGATCCAGACTTTGGATCTGCCAGTAATGTTGTATGTCGTTTGTGTAAATCCATACCATCAGGCATCCATCATCATATATTTTATGATAATTATTTTTCTTCGTTGCCTTTGGTATCGTACTTATCGAAACGCAAAATTCATTCGGTGGCAACAATACGTACAAATCGACTGTCACACTATAAAGGTGTGTCAGAAAAGGAGATGAAAAAGTTGGAAAGAGGTTCGATTCATGAGGAGACAACGTTTTGACGGAATAGATATTCATTCTGTACAGTGGTATGATAACAAAATTTTGACACTTACTTCGGACTATTATGGAACCAGACCCATTTTGAACGTAAACAGAGTTTTCAAGTCAGAGAATACCAAAAAAGAAATCGATTGTCCTGATATAGTGAAGCAGTACAACCATCGTATGGGCGGTGTTGACCTGCAGGACTCCCTAATAGGGCTTTACCCAATAAAACTAAAAAGCAGGAGATGGTATCACAGGATATTTTACCATTTATTGGACTGTGTTACCATAAATTGCTGGCTTTTGGATCGAAGGATAAAAATACAACTTGGTGAAAAAGAAAACATTTTCCCCCTCTTGCAGTTCAAAACCGTTCTGGCTGAGCAGCTATGTAACATTGGGATTCGCGGGTCCAACAAGAGAGGTCGGCCATCTTTTGGTTCTGTAGAGTTACCTAGGAAGAGAAGATGCTTGGAAAAACGACCAAATAAATATATACAGAATGATAGCGTTGGCCACTGGCCGGAATGGACCAAAGAACGTGAACGATCCAAACTATTGGGCTGCAAAAGCAAGTTGCGGGTGAGTTGCAAGAAGTGCGGCATCCACTTGTGCTGTACTTCATCCAAAAACTGTTTCGTGCAGTTTCATACACAAGAAATACTGAATGAGTAAATATTGTTAACGTTTTTTTTTGTATACAAAATATATGTTTGATTGCATAGTGTGCCCATTTGGGAACACAAAATAAAATGTCAAAAATCTGTCAATATGTTAAGTTTTTTTTCTAGGGTATCCTATAATATGTGATTCTTAGGTCGAAATTATAGCCTTTTAATTTATTTTGGCAATTTTAAAAACTTTTAATAATTCATGCAATAGAGGGTTAACATTTTTGCTGATTTTTTTTATAGCATTTGGAATACTATTATTTTTTGGAACGTTTTATAGATATAGTCTTTTTCTATACTGATTGAGGTTTAAATTAAAAAAAAAATATATTAAATTGGATAATTTAATATATAAGTGATCCTTAATCGCTAAGCCGCACTAGTGCTTCCCGTACTTCTCTTGAGGGTTAAGCAAAAAAATTACACTTTTCATGGGTCTCTAAACAGAGTAAACAAAAAAAATAAAACAAGATCAGCAAAAGAGTGAAAGAGTCAGAAACCGAGGTAAGAGACCAGAAAATGCCTAAACAATGTTAAAATACCACTTACAGATGCAGCTGAACGAGAGGTGCTTTCATTTTTGCAAGTAATTGCTTTTATGGTGAGTGAAAAAGGAACAAATTTAGAACAGTTCGAATGACGTTTTGGCATTGAGGGTGAAATAGTTGGCGGTATTAGGTCTTCTAGGAATTGAAATCATATGTGAGTTCGAAATATTACCATTTGCATTAAACATGTGAAAATAAATTCTATAGCGCAGTTTTTTTTCTTTTTCAACTAGTCGGTATTTACGAAAGCATACGCACTGTTAAAATAATAAATGAAAATAAATATTACATATATATATATATATATATATATATATATATATATATATATATATATATATATATATATATATATATTATATATATATATATATATATATATATATATATATATATATATATATATATATATATATATATATATATATATATATATATATATATACAATTGAAGTAGAATTTAAAATTTACTAATGGAACATCCTAAAACACGAAGGAATTATATTTTAATGTAATTATTTTTTGATTATTATGAATAAAATATTGGTTTCCCGGCCTAGAAAATTTGAAAAAAAACATTTCCCTGATAGAAATATAATCATTTTCATTTCATTATTTTAATTAGAGATTCTCTTCCATGTTGTTACATATTTTATTTCCAAGTTTGTTAGCAATATTTATGAATTAATATATCTGATCGATGGGAAAAAGTTACTTGCTGAATCTTTCTACAAACAGCAGCGTCATATTTGACTGTACTGACATAATATGTAAGAGCTCATTTTGACATTTGACTTAAAAAAATAATAATATATAGAACTGAGATTAATTTAGTTTTAAGTTGGGTGAAAATACAACAGAAAGTTGTATTGCAGTAAAATCACCGAGTTTAAAATGCTTGTATTAAATTGATGCAAAAGTTCGTCTAATTTTTTGGTGCAAAATTGAAGAAAGAGATTATTTATGTGCCGTTTTGTTCAAGCCCTATCTCTACAGTAGATGCAATAATCCCGCGTTCATAGATGTCCCCAGGTTTCTGGCTCAAGAACTGATGATCCAGATTATTTTTCACGTCTTCCAAAACACTAAAGTTTTTACCACTTAAGTTGTTTTGAAGGGATCTAAATAAGTACATCGTCCGACTGTAAAGTCAGGAGAGTACGATGGATGGTCTCAATGGTACGCATTGTGTTTTCTGTTGGCTAATTCAGGCCGCTTTTGGTCGATTTCTCGTTGTAATTCCCTCGTGAACAGTATTTCTCCCAATTAATGATTATTTTTTTCAGATAAAATTTTACATTCAATGGCGTCCGCTATAAGCAAATAATAAAAGAGTTACTTTTTGTAACTGGAATTCTATGTGGTTTTAACAGGATTGATCTGCATATAAGAACAGAATATATGAACAAGTCTCCCAAGAAAATCCGAATTGTTGGAGAACCCATAGCTCTTGATCTGGACAGGACAAAGAAAGCCATATACTTATTAAAAAATGGTCGGGCCGCAGGCCCGGAAGGTATCCCTGCAGAACTAATAAAAAATGGAACGGAACAACTTTTTAAGATCCTGACAGAAATTTTCAACCGATGTTTAAATGGGGAACCAGTTCCACAATGCTGGAAAGAAGGCTGGTTTACATCTATACATAAAAAGGGCAACAAAAAGAACTGCAACAACTATCGAGGTATAACGGTGACGAGTACATTAAGTCGACTTTATGGAAAAATATTTAAGGATCTCATATGTGCAGAATATAATCCCTACGAATCTGAAGAACAAAACGGCTTTAGGGCAGGTAGATCAACAATAGACAATATTTTCTGCCTAACACAAATTATTGAAAAGAAGACAATGCGGTCACAAGATGTACACCTACTTCTAGTAGATCTAACAAAAGCATACGATACGGTCCCTATTGTGAAACTATGGGAAGTCCTAGAGAAATCTAATATTAATGTGACTATTACAAATGCCATTAAGGAATTCTATAGAAACACAACATCTAGAATAAAAATGGGTAATAAACTTTGTCACCTACCCTATTTAATATATACATCGATGAAGCGCTGAGGTTATGGAAACGGAAGTGTAATGGCATGGGAATAACAATAGAGGATACAACTCTATATACATTACACTACGCTGATGATCAGGTGGTGATCGCCCAGGATAAGGAAGACCTGGAATATATGGCGCGGAAACTATTCGAAGAATACAGGAGATGGGGATTGCAAATTAACACAGAGAAGACACAATATTTGAACATTGGACAAGAACAACTACCAGGAGATCTGATTCTGGACAACGAATATATCAAGTGCTGCGAGGAATACGTATATCTGGGCTCAAGACTCAACAAGACTGGCCGAAACAATGAAACAATAAAAGACAGAATAACAAAGGGAAAGAAGGTTATCGGAGCATTGAACTCAATATTATGGCAAAAAAATATTAGAGCACAGACAAAAAAGAAAATTTATAACTCTATATTACAACCCACACTGATTTATGGCTCGGAAGTATGGCAGCTGACAAACAAGCAAAAAAACAGCCTACTTGCAGTGGAAATGGATTTCTGGAGAAGATCGGCAGGTAAATCTAGACTTGAACATGTTAGAAATGAGGACGTCAGAAATTTAATGAGGGTAGAACACACAATAATTGATGACATCGAAAGGAAACAACTAGGCTGGTATGGACATGTGAGGCGAATGCTAAGGGAAAGACTACCTAAAAGGATTCTAGAGTGGATGCCTACGGAAAGGAGGAAAAGAGGAAGACCGCCCATAACATGGTTGCATGGAATAAGAAAAGCTATGTCGGCAAGGAATCTCTCGGAGGATGACTGGGAGGATAGAAATAACTGGCGATTAGGAACCCAAAGGCGGATAGCGCTATAAACGGGATATATGATGATGATCTGCATATATTATAAATCGCGTAGTCTGAGCCTTTGCGGGCGATCACTATAGGATTGCGTGAGCTGCATGTGATTACAGCCATCGTAGCTGATTTATATGGCTTTGATCGTTTCTTCATCCGCTTTCTAAGCGTTAAACATGAGTAATTTCAAGATTTTTCCCTTAGTCGCTATGCAACAAAAAAATTCGACCTGGATTAAAAAATTACAATTGATCAAATTAAGTAATAGGAGCTTAAACTGCTCGAAAAATGCTATTTTTCTGATCCATAAAAAAATGTTTATAGTTGCAATATTTAGTCCGAGTTGAGATGCGCAATTTCAAAAAGTTTCCTTTAGTCGACATGTATTAAAAAAACTCGACCAGGACTGAAATATTACAAGTGGCCAATTTAAGTGACATCGGCTTAAACTGGGTAAAAATTCTATTTTTCTAACCCTTGAGATTATTTTTATAGTTGCTAGATTTAGTCCGAAATGAGATGTGCGATTTCAAGATTTTTCGACATATATAATAAAAATTCAACGTGGGCTAAAACATTATAATTGGTTAATTTAGGGGATAGGAACTTATTTTATACAAAAAATGCTATTTATCTGATCCTTGAGATTATTTTTATAGCTGCTAGATTTAGTCTGAGATGAGATGTGCGCAAGATTTTGCAATTAATCGACATGTATTAAAAGAATTCGACCTTAACTAAAAAATTACAATTGGCCAATTTAAGTGACAGGAACTGAAACTCCCTGAAAAGTACTATTTTTTTACCCATGAGAATATTTCTATGCTTGATAGATTTAGTCCGAGATGATATGCGTAATTTCAATTTTTTTTCAATAGTCGACATGGATTAAGAAAATTCGACCTAGACTAAAAAAATTACAATTGGTCAATTTAAGTGACACGAGCTTAAACTTCCCGAAAAATGCAATTTTTCTGATCCATGAGAATATTTTTATGGTTGCTAGATTTAGTCCGTGATAAGATGCGCGATTTCAAGATTTTCTAGTTGCTAGATTTAGTACGAGAAGACATGCGCAAATTCAACATTTTTCCTTTAGTCGACATGTATTATAAAAATTCAACCTGGACTAAAAACAATAGGAAAAGAGAAACTAACAATATAAGAGAATAAAATAGACAAAGAACAAGCAGAAAATAGAGAAAAGGGGTCTTTTATATTTTTAAATAATTAAAATTATCCAGTTAGAGAGCTGCAGCTGAACGACAAGGCTTTTCATTTTAACAAGTAATTGCTTTGATGACGAGCAATAAAGGACAGATTTAGAACGGTTTGAATGACGTATGGCCATTGAGGGTGGTATAGTTGCATTGAGTTTATTGGTTATTTAAATGAAATCATAAGTGATTTAGAAACATTTTCACGATACATACAAACTGATTCGTTATATTTAATGGAAAAATAACATATTTCAGTTATATTAGTCAATCAATCTTCATAAAAGTATATGTTAAATTTAAATAATAAATGAAAGTAAATTTTACAAATTGTATGGTGAAGTTTCGTATTGTAAATTATATTTGACGTAATTATTGGGTTGTCCGGAAAGTTCGTAGTGCGCGCGTGTGTGCATATGTGTGTGCATGTGTGTGCGTGTGTGTGCCTGTGTGTACGTGCTTGTATGTGCGTGCGTATGCGTACACTAAACCATCCGAGCACTGGAATCGAACAAACTACCATACCAACTGCAGTGTAGGCACAGCAGCGACCCACCGCCTTACCGTCGCAATCGGCCCTTCAGCCGATCTAATTCTAAACAGTAAAGGTGGGTGTTCATGGTCTGGTAAGCTTAAAGTGTATGAATCCCTCCTAATCACACCAAATGCGAAGCATAATTTTCTTCGGATGAAGACCTCCATGATTTCTTCAATTATACGTTGTTGTACACAATGCACTTTTCAACACCAGTTACCACCCACTTCAGAAATAGAACCACATAATTTTGTTTTAGCAAAAGATCGCACACAGAGATTCATTGATTTCATGAGGGACCCACACATCGAATCGGCAGACGTATCTATTTTTTTCAGATGGTTTAAAACGGTTGATTTGCTAATATTTAATTTTCTACTATGCCGGTCTTCCAAGTCAAAATCTTTGGCCCCTGCACCGACCCAACCATTTTTGCACCGTGGTCTCCCCAATAGAAGCTTCTCTGCAACAGGCACAGATCTAACAAGATTTGTGCCAGTTACCGATCTGTGCCGGTAAACTCGACTAATTGAAGGCAAATCAAAAATTTGAAAATACCACCGGAATTACTAATATGTAAATATACATACACTGTCAATTAAAGATTTTTGTTTACAAACTTTGAAAGAGCAGCTAAGAAAATGCATACGAACTTCCCAGAGAACCCAATACATTTATCAATACAAATTAAATGGTAATCTTTAATTTGCAGAATTATGTTCCCTTTGAGTTATTAGTATTATTGAGTTAAAAAACCTCATATCTGTATTTTCAGTGAATACTCTATATGTTATATTATATTATACAGAACCTTAATTAAATCCTGTAACCCAAGTGACTAGCGATTTATTTAAAGCCGGCCGCATTGGTCTGGTGGGTTAGTCACCTGCCTGGCAATCCAAAGGTAGCTGGTTCGATTCTAGCGCTCGGATGGGTGTTTTTATTTAATTCTTCTGTCCGTCTTACTTCCTACCATACACACACAATTAAATTCACACACACGCCCATACATATTCACACCTAAATGTCTGTGATTGTTTCTAGGCAAGAGTGTAAAATCCGACAACGAATTACCCCTCAGTCACGCCAGTTAAAGGCTGGGTAAGGCCGGATGCCTTCTGAAAAGTGTTCTGGGTAGTGTGTCTATGGGTAGGTATATAACTAAGGGTTGTTAGCCTGAGGGGGATGCTGGCCTGGGTTTGTCGGTAGCTGATGACCGTGGTTCGGAACCCACGTTAAGCTGTAAGTCAAGTCGCTAAATAGCTTTAGATGCTGATGCGCCTCTAACCATAAATCCTTTCCTTTCCTTATTTATTTAAACTTAGCAACTTTAATTTTTTTATGTTGAATTATTTAAAGGCTATAATGATCATTTGTGTAAAAGGTTATTGTTATAAAAAAATATTTTTAAAAGCTGAAAAAAACTATGTCGTAGTTTAACCCTTTCCTACCGGACTATACATTTTTAATGGTTTTGTACAATTGTACTCTATTATATTACTAAGGTAATACTTTTTTTCAGATTTATATTGTGCCTAGAATTGCATATATAGACCTGGACTAATTTGTACCGTCAGGAACTTTATGTATTGTATATAGGAACTTACACAATTAAAATTAGTTAAAAAAATACAAGTAATATGAGAATATGAGAAAAAAATATGAAATCAAATCTTTGCTTCGTGTTATCCAATAAAACAGTGTTTTTTGTTATTTAAACATAACCATACATTACATTGAGAACATTTTCTAGGTGGATTGGATCCTCTTGATGCTACAAACTTCATACTTTCCTCTAGTATCTGCAAATATAGGCCAATATATGCCTCTGTTACCCAAACGCACATCTCTCACAGTAGAATAATTGGATTTGCGCGTTTTAGAAGGACCAGGACTTAAAATGTTATCTGCAGAAGCTCTTTTTTTTTAATCAGCACCTTTCATCGTCATCAACCCTTGGGTAACCGATAGTCGGAAGTCTTTCGCGGTAGTTTTTTCGAATATAAGTGCATGAGTAACAAAGTCGTTGACAAATGCTATGGCTATGACTCCCAAGAACAATCTATGCTACCATTTTGGTGATTTCCAATCGATCAGCTGTATCCACACCCTCCATATAAGCATTGTAGTCTCTGACTGCCATTGGTTAAGTTACTGAAGACTTTGATCTATTTTTTGCCTAACGTGACATTGTGACCTCCTCGTTTCCATGAAAATTTGATACTAAATATACATGTATGTTAATATACCTTTATGTCGTACTAAACGTATGTTGATTTTGTTATATTTCTATTTCCAATAGACGATATCTAGCTGTGAAAATTGATAATCGCTCTCACCTTTTTCTATTTTCGAATCATTGAGCTCATTTCTTCGTATTTTCCCTAGTAGATATGCAGTTTCTTAATAAAGCCTCTCTGGTGTGCCAAACACCACAACTTGTATCTTCTTTTGGTAGGTTTGATGGGTAGGTATAGTTTCACTACAGACCTACCCTTGAATTTGATCATCGACTCATCCACAACGCTCATTTCTCATGTCCCATGATAACACAAATTTTTTCTTTAGCGCATGCACTACTGGTCTTATTTTGTACAGCTTATCGTTGCAGTTCATAGGCATTGAATTATTATCATTACAATGTAGATGTGATAAAATAATTGCAAATATGTCTCTTGGCATGATTTTGCATAAAAGTGGACTGTTTAGATCAAATGCCGATGAGTAATGGTCTGTCTAAGCTGGTCGAGTATTGTATCCCATGTAAAAATTTATGCTTATAAATGTTAACAGCTCTTCCTTTTTTAGATTCAACACCTTGTCGATTTGTGTGGCGTAATTGTTGCTTTGATACACGATATGATCTAATATCCCTTCAATCAATACTAGAAATATATCAGTCGGTGTGACACAGTGAACAAAACATTGTTGTACTACTTCGGTATCTGCTAAATATTCCCGTAAATTTGTCTCAACATTTCGCTTGGTTTCGATTTGGTTCGACAACCTTTTATCGGGTAGCTCTCGGCAAGGATGTACTTTGTGACGGAAGATCAATCTTGGGTCTGGGACTAGGGAGCGGCGATGTAGATAACTGATCAATAGAAGATTCTGGTGATAATGCTTCATTTGTAGGTGATAAGGGCTGAAGTTCAGGCCTTATCGCCTACAAATGGCCTACAAATGTTTAGGACCCTTTCAACAGCCTCCTCAAAACTGTCGTCAAAGCCTCTCGGTGTGGATAGTTGAACATTCTTCTCGTTTTCTTCATCTGAAAAATCCACATCAGACTCATCGGCAAAGTATTTTTTGAAATATCTATTTCAATACAGTTACAGCAAATAAACAACAATTTAAACGTGAATTTAAAAGGAAATTACCGGAAAATATAACGAAAAAAAAACTACATTCGTTATATATATCTAGCATAAAATTCCCTAAATTTTGAAACCAACAGTCACTGACGATACTTTTAGGGCTTAGGCGGATTTCATAAATTTTACACATAAAATAATTATAACATTATTTTATGTGTAAAATTTACGAAAACCGACGAGGACCTAAAACTACCAGATTAATATCTACTAATCTAATTAATAAGATAATGTAACTAAATAATTAAAAATAATATCACTTACCTAAGATCTACTATTTTTAAAACAATTTTCAAGAACGCGCAGGTAAACTCGCTGACTGCCACACAGGCTGTGACTTGCAAATCGGATTGATTGGCGCTTTCTCGTGGAACACCGAATCGAGCGCTCTGATTGGCTCATGCGAACGATACTAGAATGGATCATCAGTGAGTATAGGCGCACAGTCCAATCAGAGCACTCGTACTGTACGGACGTATTTTCAAGAGCTCACATTGGTTAGCTACTCCAAACTACCCAAACTGCTTGGTGGCATGACTAGTGACGTCACCAACGGTTTTTCTCAGTGGTATTGATTGTTTTTCTAAAAACAATTAATATTTCACAACTTTTTAACGATTTTCTCGCATTTTCGCATTAGATCACGCGACAATCCTGGAGCAGGATTAGCCTTTGAGCGTAAATAAGCATATTTTTCGGATCTTTGGGTCGCTATTTAGGCACTTTTATGGTGAAATTCAAGGTGTTCGGAAGATTGCTGGTGGCATTGGCAAATTAATATGGCTTCACGGGTATCGGTTTTGACCTTCGGGCCCGACGAGGCCGGGCTAGGCTCCAGGAGGAGCTTGAACTGTCGCGCCGCGACAATCATGGTCTCAACGAGACGATTTTCAATCAAACCTCCGAAAGGTACTCTTTCCCCAAATAAAACGGTTACCGTTACCCCCAAATTAAATCACGAAATGAGCGAAGGCGAAATTCTCTCCATTGGCGGAGAGTCGTCCGACTCCGATTTCGAAACGTGCTCGGCAAAGAAAAGGTGACGCACAAAACGAACTAGACGATCCTCCGAGGAGGAAAAGAACCAAGATCAAGTACCCCGGAAAAAGACTGCCGGAGAGGCAGGTCCAAGCGGTGCCCCAACAGCTACTCCAACGTGGCTACTGAAGCGAAAGCGCCGGTCGCAAAGGCCGAAAAAGTACCACCGGTGGTACTTTGCAGCAAAAATCATTGTATGAAGGTAATGACCTTCATTGCGAAAGAGAAAATAGGAACGGACAAGGCACTGAATCGCTCAGAAGGAATGAAGATTCAGTCAAAGATAGCCGGCGATTGCCGCAAGCTGACGGCATTCCTCGAAAAAAACCATCGCTTTTCATACCTTCTACACAAAGAGTGAAAAGCAACTTCACGTACTACTTCGGTATATCGTGGAAACGGTTTCGGAACAAGAAATCCGAGAAGAGCTCGTCGAGCTAGGTTTCACCCACTCGAAAATCCAGAGGTGGAAAAACAAAAAGGGGCAACCACTTGCCTTAGTCTGTGATCCTTCCCAAAGGCCAAAAAGGGATCCATAACATCAAGTACCTGGTCCACCAGAAGATAAAGGTGGAAAACATTAAATCCAACAGAGAGACCTTACAGTGTTACTAGGTCTTTGGTCACACGGCAAAGAAGAGCCACGTGCCCCCCAAATGTATGAAGTGTACGGCCAACCACGCTTCACAAGAATGCAAAAAGCCGAATAACGCTACGACTAAGTGTGCTAACTGTGCTGGTCCACACATGGCTAACTCAAAAGCCTGTCTCCAAAGACCCCCGAATAAGGGTGAGGGAAAGAAAAATCAGGCGACTGCACCATCTAAACCTCCGCCGAAAATTCCGCCGGCAACGTTCGTTTGGGGGTCACAAGACAATAGCAAAGCTCCTGTTTCCGCGCCGGTCCAACCGGCGCGGAAAAATATTCCTATAAATTATTGCGGTTTTTTTAACTGTTTCTATTAAACTCAAACATTAATTTTTCGGTGAATTGTAAATTTTTCACACAATTTCTCAAGGATCCCCAAGACGAGATAAAATGTTAATTTTATGACTGAAAAAAAAGTTGTACCGAATCTAAACCTCTTACAAGTATGAGAATGATAAGCATTCGATTGAATGATAAACATTCAATTTCCGAAAGAGTCACAATCGATAATGAAATAATACTCCTCCCAGCTAGGAACTTGAACGTAAAGGAACTGCGACAAATTTCATTAAAGAGGAAATGAGGATTTTTCCTCTGTACGGATACTTTTTCGCAATTGAGATGATAATAAGTTTCTTTCTGTAGTTTTTTTTAAGGTGGAAATAAGGCATGCGGAAGGAGAAACGACAGAAAGACGACGAAAAATTAGCGATAGCATAATGGTAACTTAAATAAACCGTCCACTTTCTTCAAATGTTAAAAAAAAGTATCCGAGGTAATTTTTATTATAAGTACGATACATATTTTAAGCCACACCTTTTGATTATTAGCAAAGTAAATTCGTTAATTTATTTTGAATTTTTGTCAAATTTTTAATCAGTCTTAGAGACATTTTTTGCAAAGGCTTTTCTGATAATTAATAACTTTTCGCTGTTTGAGAAAAAAACATTCTTTTTGAATAGAATCATCATGTAGCAAAATCTTTTTATTTAATAAAATATATATGCAAGGTTTAATGAAAATACGCTCAGGGATCATTTGAAAAAAAAAAGTTCCTTTCAACAACGGTCAAAAATCTAAGGAGTTCCGCGAAAAAAAAAATTGCAAAGTTATCAAATCGCCAAACGAAAAGCGATAGTAAGAATTATAATTTTAAGAAAATATGTGTAAAAGCATATTTAGCCAATAATAGCACAGATCAACATCATTTTTGTAACGTTGATGAGAATGCTCTTTTTATGTTTCATTTAGGTAGTTATTAAAACATCTTTTCACAGAAATGGCCCAGCGCGTCACATTTTCAATTACCTACTTCTCCTTTATATCATGGGTTTTGAAATTATTTGTACCTCACTTTGGACTGAACAATACAGGAGTTACCACAAGACCGTAGGTGGGGTATTTCCACAGTATTCTACGAACCTTTAAGGGTGGTTTTATTGTTTTATATACTTGTTTCTGAGTCATTTACAGTACAATCAAGTGTTTAAGTCAATTTTATATAAAATGGCAAGTTCTAGTTGTTAATTTTGCAAAAATCCAGCAGATAAGTTTTGTAGCCTAAAAGTAGTCTAGGTTCATAATAGAAATAAAAACCCATCTATTCCATTAGTCCACTCAGTGACAATTTAGTAACCATACTAAATCGCGTTAAATATAACAGTATCAGTGGGATACCTGTGGGGATTTAAAAGTGATAAGTATATTGCTAGGACTTCAAGGGGGTTTTACAAAACATTGCTGTTTTTTGGATCTATAGGACAGCAGCAAAGCAAAAGAACATTACACTAAGAAAGTTTGGCCTCATAGGACTTCTTTTGAACCTGGTACTTCAAATATAAAATATGCCCCCCTTGTTAACACAAAAAAGGTGCTTCTTCCGCCTCTCCATATTAAGCTTGAATTAATAAATAACTTTGTCAAAGCCATGGACAAAGGAGGTAATGGTTTCAATTACATAAAAGAAATATTTCCTCAATTGTGTGATACAAAACAAAAAGAAGGCATATTTATTGAATTTTAAATAAGGAAGTTTCTAGGTGATGTCTGTTTTCAAGAAAAATTATATGAAAAGGAATTGGCAGCGGGAAAGTGTTTTGTAAGTGTAAGGAAAATATTTCTGGAAAACAAGAAAGATGAAAATGATAAAACCCTCATAGATGTACTCTTGAAAGTCTATGAAACACTACGGTGTCGCATGTCCTTAAAAATGCATTTTTTACACTTCCATTTGGATGTTTTGCCGGAAAATTGGAGTATAGTAAGCGACGAACAGGAAGAGAAATTTCACCGGGACATCAGGATAATGAAAGCAAGATACAGGGGACGCCGGAACCCATCTAAGTTGGGCAACTACTGCTGGTTTTTAAAAAGAGATGATGCTACAGAACACAAGAGAAAAAAGTGAAAGGTTTTGTCGCTGTAACAAAAAAAACTATACGTGTTACAGTAATTAGCTTATCATTTTCGGATTAGGGACTACAAAATACTTCATATATATTTCATATACGCATATTTTCATCAATATTTTTTTTTTCGACTTTTGTAATTGGTTATTATTTATCAAATAAATTATAAACAAATTAATGACCATGGCTAAAGCCATTTTCTTAAAACTTATAAATCAGCCCACGGTCGTAGCCAAGGGGGGGATTTTGGGTGTTTAACCCCCCCCCCCCCCCCCCGCCCGAAATAAATATTATTAATATAATATTATATTATATTAATATATTAAAAAAAAAGCCAAATATTACCTAATATTATACCGAAAAAATATGAGGAGTGAAGAGAGTTAAATTATTACTTTTGAATTGAATATATATCCGAACTAGTGGACGTTGCGCACAGTAACGCCATCTCTTGTCGAGTAGTCGAAGTAGTCGAGTATTTTGTATCGTATGGAAACTTTGCGGTGTTTCTCGATTATTCGCCACGCCCCTCGGTCGGAATGAGCGGAGCTTTGTGGAAGTTTGTGGTAGTTTCTGGACGGCTACTACTGGGCTGCTATATAAGCGGCACGTGACCGCGCTTACGGCAGTATTGTTCCATGCGAACTCGAAGCGAATATAAGTGAAAAGTGGTGAACGAATAGTGAAGAGAATTAAGTGTACCGTGTAAGTGAGTAATTTTAGTGCAGTGTTATTCGGTGACCTTGTTAAGGATAGATACGTGAATCATTATTACTGTCGAAAAATGGAGGGGAAAAAAAGGAAGGGTAATAAACTTAAAGGTATGGACTACTGAAAAAAGTGGTATAGTCAAGGGGTTTCTAATAAAGAAACAAATTTGGATGTAGCTATGAAAGCTTCAGCTACCTTGCATGCTGATAAGAAAACTATGATGACAAGCGGGCCCTCGACCTCGACCTCAATCACAATACCGAATGTCGAAATCGATGCCATGTCGCTGGTGCCCTGTTCGATACCTTCAACTGCCGAATCTATATCTAGTCTGCAACAGGCCAGCTTGCCTGTTACCTCATCTTTTACAACTGGAACAAAGTTGGATGTTGGTTTTTACGCGAATAAAGAAAAAATCTTGGATGAATATTTTAAAGTCCAAATTTTAAAAACGCCATGGAACCCACCCAGAGATTATAAGTTTCCTATTTCCACAAAACGAAACTTGCGCTTTCAATTGAAATGGTTGGAGAGATTGCCCTGGTTGTCATATTCGGAATATAAAAGTGGAGCATACTGCAGAGTTTGCGTGGTAATGGGACGTTCGCTTGATGAAGGTAAAGGCGGTCATCAAAGGATCGGCCAGTTGGTAACCGAACCTTTTTGTAAGTGGAAAAATGCCCTAGAAATATTTGAAGCTCATGCAAAATCGGAATACCACAAGCGAAATTCAGGACTGGCAGATAAGTTTCTAAAAGTAATGTCTTCGCAGGCTTTTTCGGTCACTGAACAGATGTCTTCTGAAAGAAAGAGACAACAAGAGGAGAATCGAAAGAAACTAATCCCTATCGTAAAAGCAATAATTTTTTGCGGCAAACAAGGCATCTCCTTGAGAGGTAAAATCGATTCGGGGCGCATACAAATTACACCAGAATCACCAGAACCTGAACAACCACTACAGAATGATGGTAATTTTAGAGCCCTGTTGCGGTTTGCGGCTGAGTCTGAAGATAAATATCTGGCTGAGCATTTGAATACTTCACAGAAGAATGCCCTGTACACAAGCCCTCAGATCCAAAACGAAATAATTGACATTTGTGGTGAATTAATTCAACATAAAATAATTGAAGAAGTAAAGAAAGCCAAACTATTTGCGATTCTGGCTGACGAAACCACCGACATCGGACATGTAGAACAAGTCTCGTTATGTCTTCGATATGTTGATTTTACAGATAATAAACACCATATACTTAAAGAGATGTTCCTTGAGTACATTCCAACGGTCGATGTTTCAGGATCTGGTCTCGCAAATCTTATTATTACAGCTCTGAAAAAGCATGGACTTGAATGTTCTCTGTGGTTGGTCAAGGTTACGATGGGGCTGCAGCTATAAGTGGGTATTTGCACGGTGCCCAAGCTTATGTTCGCCAAGAATGTCCTCTTGCTCTTTATGTACACTGTAGTGCATACTCTCTCAACCTTGCTATTGCTGATTCATGTTCATTAGCAAATGTCCGAAATTGCATTGGGATTGTGCAGTCTGTTGGCTTCTACTTTCGACATTCTGCTCAACGCACTGCTTTGTTGAAAGAAAAACATTCAAGAGCTACTAACCGGTAGCCAAAAAAGCTTGCTCTCAATGAGTGAAATACGGTGGGTCCACAAACATGAAGCTATTATAAGATTCAGGGAAATTTATTCAGCGATTGTGAATACTCTCGAAGAACTCCAATTTAATCACAATAAGGAAACATCGCAATAAGCCGCCCAATTGCTAAGTACGCTTCGTTCTTCGGATTTTGTGATGTGTTTAGTGATTCTTCAAAAAGTTATGAGCTATACATTGTCGCTATCAAAACAATTACAGACAATTGACATCGATCTTATCACGGCATTCAAACATGTAGATGATGTTATTAATGTCTTACAACTCCTGAGAAACAACACTGACGTCGAATATCTTCATCTCTATGAAGACGCAAAGGTTTTACTGGAAGAAAATGGTGGTATACTGCGAATGCCACGCGTCGTCGGAAGACAATTAAATAGACCGAACATTCCTGCATTGGATGTATGCACGTATTACAAAATTAATTTATTCATTCCATTTCTTGATCATACAATTCAGCAATTGGTTGAAAGGTTTACCAAACATCGTAAAGTAGTATCAGCATTATCTGGTGTGCTACTTTCAATTTTACTGTCAGTTCTGAGATTGATGAAGCAATTTCCATGTACTCGTCACTGCTTATGCTCGCCACATATCAGTGGTTAAAGCAGAACTTGAAGTATGGAAAACAGTGATGTCAAGTATCTCGCCTACCCCGAAATCTAGTTTGGAATGCCTAGATATGTGCGATAAAAACCTTTATCCTAATATTTACACATTACTACAAATCTTGGCTACCATTCCTGTATCCGCTGCTACCCCAGAAAGGTCTTTCTCGAGCCTAAGGAGACTGAAAAACTATTTACGAAACACTACAAGTGAAAACAGACTTAATGGTTTGGCTCTCATGAACATTCACTATGGAACAGAAATTCATGCAGATGAAATAGTGGATATATTTAAAAGAAAAAGCCGAAGATTTTTTCTTTAATGGTTTTAGATTTAGCGCAGAGGAATGAAATTAATTTAACCATTTCATTTAGAGTTAAGAACTTTATAAATATGTCGTAATTTTTCCGATGAATATATAGATATTAAATTTCAGTAAGTATATTTTTGTTGTTTTATTTACTTCAAACTAAACCCAATAACCCCCCCCCCCCCCCCCCCCCCCAAACTAAATCCTGGCTACGCCCGTGAATCAGCCATATGTAAGCGAAAAAATGAAAGAGGGAACGTCGAATTGACTGATCAAATTGATTGAGTCCTGCGACAGCGAGAGTTGGCGATAAAAATTATTTCACTGTATTTAAATTCAATTTAAAACCAAAATTGTATTCTGTATGCGAATATCACGATATACACAGTGCGTCCATTAAGTATCAGTACTTAAGATATATCTCATCAACCAGTCACGCTCGTCTATTGTCGAGCGGCGTCGTTTCAAAGCTCCAACATTCCTGGACCTGACGAAACCTACTTTACCATGATTGGTAGACATTTGTTGATTCTATGACGTCTTGTTTACAATCCAATAAAGTTTGACGTGCAAATAAGATCATGGAATAAAGAGCTGTTACTAAATTTAACGCAAAACTCGCTAAAACTGCGTCGGAAACATTCCGGTTGATGCAGAAGTGTACGGGGATGATTATTTAAGTAGAACAAATGTTTTTCTGTAGCATACACGTTTGGATGGCAGAGTGTCGCTAGAGGATGACAAATGGAACGGGAGACCAATTTCAGAGCGTACTCCCGAAATGATCGAAAAAGTTTGCGATATTGTAGAAAATGACCGCAATAGTTCACTAAATATAATGGAGGAGTCTTTGAATATCGACAAAGAAACGATTCGACTCATTCTTCTCAAGGATTTGGGTAAAACAAAGGTGTGTGCCATGTTTGTTCCACACACATTGACGAAAAAGCAGAAATCATTTCGTGTCAATCATTCCAGAGAGATCGTCGCAGCCGCCAGAAACGATAAAAACTTCCTGAAATCAATTATTGCATGAGACGAAAAATGGTGCTTTCAATACGATTCAGAAACTAAACCCCAAAGTGCGAAATGGGAGTCGAAAAACTTACCACAGGCAAAAAAAACACGAAAAACTCCTTCAAAAATCCGGACAATGCTCATTGTTTTCTTGGATAGGAAAGGCACTATCTACAAAGAGTTTGTTCCAACTGGTCAAACTGTACCTGTGCAGTACTACCTAGAAATCCTGAACAATTGATGCACAGAACTTGTCGCATTCGGCCAGAATATCGCGATCAAGATAGCTGGAGTTCGTTGTTTGTTGCTCCTTGTTCCCAAAGTGGAAATGGCGTTTTTTTTTGAAGACATTCAGACCATCCGAACAGTTTCGACCCGTGCTTTGGAGGCTATTTCACAAAATGAGCATGCATTTGAATAATAATTGAATCGATGTAACAAATTTGTCGAAGCGAATTTCCTTTTAATCACATTTTCCCAGACTATTACTGATACTTAATGGACGCACTGTGTATTTCTTATTTTCGGAGAAGCTGTTGCCAACCAAACTTTACATATATCAATATTTTTTCAATGTGTTCGGGAAAATAGTTTAGAACGGTGCCAGACTCAATTGGTGGATATTTTGAACCAAATTTTCCAAAACAATTAATCGCGTTTCTTAATATGATGTGAATCGTTTAAAACGTGTTATGGTGTGAAAAATTAGTTCTAGTAATATCAACTTTGACATTAAACAACATTAATATATAAATTGTTCTTTTTTTCGTAAAACAAAAACAAACACAAACGAATTTAACTAAACAAATTTATGCTGAACGTATGGAATAAATGGCTATAAAAATATTACATTTTATTTTCAAATAATCGGACAGTGATCCAAAACTAAATTATCAATTGGCGACGCACATACGGGTATTTGATCAAAAAACATAAACAAAATTATTTTTATAGCTATTTATGTTTCTATAATTTTTATTTAATAGATACACTATAATACAATAGATTTTTCTGAGACAAAACTTAATATCATTATTATTACTAAATTCAACATTTGGAGCTTTAATTAAACAACCGATTATATTATATAAATGCGCAATAATCATTTTAAGTAAAGAAACACCAAAAATATTGATAACGGTAAATAACTAAACTTAAAGAGATTTACCCCTAAACACCAAATCACTTTTTTTGAACTGCTCGACGCACGTGATGATGCTAACATAGTTAGCGAAACGTCTGTCGAGTAGTTCAAAAAACTTATTTGGTGTTTAGTGGTAAATCTCTTCAAGTTTAGTGTTTCGCACCAAAGGTTCCAATAGAAGAATTAAACGGTAAATAAATAAGTAATAAGTATTAAAAACTTTATTCTAGGATAGATCCCATCCGTCTTCATTATATTCTTGTGGATGTTCTTTAGGTTTCTGAGAAAATGATGTTTTATCTTTTTGAACTTCACAAGGAAGCAAGATTTCTAAAGCAGCTTAACTATATGGCTTTGATTGCTTTTTCGGCCTAGGTCTAATTGAGCTCGAGTAGGGATAAGATAAGAGTAAAAGCATATTAATAACATCAGTATTGCACTGCTCTCAGAAAAATTTTCCTGAGTAACTTTCCCTGAACTGGCGAAAATGTTTATTCCTGGCTTCTATGGACTCTTCTGATAAATTTCCTAGAGGCAATAAAGCGTATTTAATTATAATAGATCAGTGGAGTAATATTTTGTGGACCGTAGGTGACATCGGGTGCCATGGATATAAGGTTACATGTAATTTTGCTTTATCATTACAATATACTTTGAATTTGTCTAGGTTTATATTGTGTCCACTAGAAATCACTTCCAATATAACACCCTATAATTCTTGCGAAAGTTTCGAGATTCGAGAAAAACCTTCGACTGGTGTTGCCAACATTACTCTTGCCATATTGTGAATTTGTTATGTCAACGAGAAACCCAAGTTCCTTTTTAAACTCACCCTCTATTTTTTTGTTTTCTTGCCTTCACAGTTTTTTTATCTTGCTCAGATCATATCTATCACTTTTAATACTTATTTTATACAACAAATACAATGATTCAAAACATTTTAGAGCATGTAAGATCGACAAATCAAATTTCACGTTCATTTTTTGTATTTATTACATTGCATTTTAATAAATTATTAAATTATTTTGATGTAGCTTGATAAATATAACATTTCACAGTCGAAGATGTTTCAGTTGCGGCGTTGCATACTTTACCATCTACCATTGTTAAACGTATAGTGTACTTTACTACTATTTTCTTCTTCATGTGTAATATGTGGTGGTTCTAGAGATATAATTTTCCTATTCGAGTAATTCATTTCTTCTCCAGTTATGTCTGATGTCTCGTTTAAGAGTCGTATTCTGATTGGATGACAAAAGCGCGGCGATGAGAGAGTAGAATTTTGCCAACTCCCTTTTTTGTTATTAAAGCAAATAAGTCTTAAATACTAAACATGACTGAAATATGTTGACGTCAGAATCATTGCTATTTTCAAAGTTTTGTTTGTACTGAGCTTGCATTGATCCATCGCAGCCCCATTTATATAATAGTTCCAGCGAACATAACTCTGTAGTTGACATGGATTCCAAAACATCTTTTAAATATAATGCAAATCTCTCTGCAGTATAGTTCAACAATGCCTGTAATTCAACTTCTGCACAGGTTTCAGTTATACGGTATGATTCTTGTAATGAATAGCACTCTTTCGCTTTTTGCAAAATGCTATAACACGGATAAAGACCCATAGAAGTGTCGCGAACAATTTTATACTGTCTTCTTGTTAAAGATGCTTTAACAAACACAGAAATAGTTTGTGTCGGTGTTAATTGCTTTCTTATTAGAGATATTGGAGTGTTACTTTTTCGAAAAGATTTTTTGTGTTTGTCTCCTCTTGTAGGATAAGCCATGATGTCTTTCACTACGTTTGATCCTCCCAGGTTCCCTCGTTTCCGTACCAGCATTTGTCCAACATCCAACAGCTCGTGAGTCTCATTACTTGTCTTTGGACATTCCCTTTTAGGGCGTTTTACGCGTACATACAGAAAATGACGTTTTATTTTTGTAATGCACTTGAAGTCAGTACGTGCACACAGCAAAGTGTTCAAACGACGACTAATCATGACTGAGTGATTCAGAGAACCGTATCTATTGTTCCTTTGACGTTTGTCGCTGGTCAGGTGTTCACTATTTTCGAGAATTGACTTGTTTGTAATTATCGAATTTTCGACAGCTATTTGGCTATATGTGCGACATGGCGAATACATGTTTTAACAAAACTTTTTGTTCAAAATACTCTAAAGAATCATTGGTTACATTTACGAAAGTTATTTCCTTTACAGCCTGTATATTTAAGCTATAAGTTAGTTATACGAAGGTAAATCAAATATAAACCGGAATTTTAAAATTACTTTCCTCAGACACGAGCGGTTTGTCAGTGTAGGTTGTTGCAGTGTAATATATTAGGAGTGGGGAAAATGCTCGGTGAGCTGTTTCACTCAGTTCTTTTGTCAGTACAGCCATGAGTGAACAACAGGTTTCACGGGGCAACGGGGGCAACGGGTTATAACAAAGTTTAATAATATAAACCAAGGAAGGCCAATAACCATTCGAAATATCAACTCGGTGTAAGGTTCATTATGGGGACAATACCCTATCTAAGCTCCAAGTGTTTGGTTGGGCCAAGAAGTATACAAGTGGACGAGAAAATATTGTAAATGTAAGTCATAATCAACGCCCCAGATCAAGTGTCACTGCTGAGCATTAATGCAGTTCGTGAACTTATTTAAGGTAACCGGCGGCTCACTATTCATGAGCTCGGTTTAAAGGTGGGTTTTAGCTTTAGAAGTGCTTAAACAATCATCAAAAATCATCTCGGCTTCAATAAAATCTGTGCCTGATGGATTCGGTTTTGACGAAGGAAAAACTGGAGAATATGCTTTAAGAAACCATTGAACACCCTCCATATAGCCCAGATTTGCCATCCTGATCCCAATTCGACAACGATCAAGATGTTGAAGACATGGTGCGCAATTGGCTAATGACTCAAAGTCAAAGTTTCTATGAGCAAGGAATTCACAAGCTTCCAAACCACTGGGAAAAATATATAAGCATGGAGCATAGAGCCTGGAGGAGAGTATGTCGAAAAATGATCAATAGTTTATTTGTATTAATTTATAAATAATAAATATGTATAAAACAATTCCGGTTTATATTTGACTCACACTCGTATTTAAGAGTTTCACAATACGAGAACAGAGTGAAATGTTGGAGCTGTTTCCGATAGATAGCGGCACGATAACAAAAGTCATGAATTTCAAGCTGATGTGACTTGGATGGTGACTTTTGGATGAACGCATAAGGATCATCCTACATGAAAAATTTAGTATGAGAACCTATTAGAGCGATGAGAATGGAACTCAGTAACCACTTCAGAATGGTGTTTAAATATGTATAAATGCAATTCGAAGAAGTTTCTGGAGCGATTGGTGACTATATATCAAATTTGGATTCACCAGAAACGAAGCAACAGTTAAAACAATAGATTGTTTCACCACGCACTGTTTCACCACGACAACGCACTCGTCCATTCGTCCGCTGTTGCAATTGCCGCAATCACCCTATTCTTCGGAGTTGGCCCCTTCCGACTTCGTTCTTTTTCCCAAGATGAAGAAATTACTTGCTAGAAAGAAACTCACATCAAATGAATAGACTATTATGCAGCATTTCACAAATAGTACTTTTTGGAAAGCATAAATAAGTCAAGAAGGCATAAATAATACAAGGGGGATTTTTTGATACTGCATTTAACAAGTATCTTTCACTCTACTCTGGTATGTATGTCTGTATTTTAAGAAATCCGCACTACATATTAAGGGGACTAATTTCTAGTCAAAGAAAGGTGGAGTTTTATCGACTCTAAGACTCCTGCAAATATTTGAGATAATTTCCTTCTCGACCATTGATAAATATTCGATTTCCGTAAAGTCACAATCAATAATGAAATAATATGCCCCGAGCCATGAACTTAAACGAAAATGAACTCCGACAAATTTCGTAAAAAGGAAATGAGGATTTTCCTTCTGTACGAATACTTTCTGGCAATCGAGTTGATAATGAGTTTCTCGTAGGTTTTTTTGCGGTAGACTGGGGACCCGTCGTAGAAGAAACGACAAAAAGGACGTCGAAAAATAATGCTAAAACGTCGAAAATATTAAACAGGTACGATGAGAACAGCGACAATATCAAAGCTTTCCACTTTCCATAAAAGTTAAATGAAATCCTTTAACGCCTCGAATAATTTTGGTATAAGTAGGATAAATATTTTTACAGACATTTATTAATTCACATTATTTGAAAACTAATTTCGCTAAAACAAACCATTTTTTTTAAGTCATCCAGTTTTTTAGTCAGAGCTAAAAACAAGCCTCAAAAAGGACATTTTTGTTTGGGAAAAATATATATTAAACATTTTTGTAATTTTCTGTAGTCTTTCATAGTTTAACTTTATGTTACCAGGAAAAAATATTCTCGTAAATATTACAAGGCGTAATATTACTTTTTTAATATTAATATAATTACAGTAAAGTTCAATTATAACGTACATACTTATTACATATCTACGGATATAACTTAACGAATAACCAAGTCCCGGCAGTTACTATGAAGCATTCAAAAGATTTTTATCACGTACTCGTTATTAAGTATTTCTAATAGAAAGTAAGGTAAAGTGTTGTAAAATCGGGACGCTAAGGGAAATATTAAATAAAAAAAATATCTCAAACATTATTGATTGAAACAATGGACCTCATCCAGTTCATCTTGTTCCCAACCAGTACAGCCTTCATGGGCCCATTTCTTACATTTATGACATTGCACCCAATCATCACTTGATCGCGTATTTCGGTATATTTCAGTGCAACAAATACACGCATCGTCTGAAACCTTTTTATTTTTGGAATTTTTAGGATTTGCTATGTTACCACTAAGTTTAGAAACATTTTTTTGTTCGTTTTTAGCGTCATTTTCTTCAAGATCTCATTTATAAGATTTGAAGATGATAAACTTTTACTCGACAAGCATTTGTAGTTGTTTTTCTTGCAACATAAGGCTTGGGTAAAATATCAGCTGGTGAAAAAGGTAAATACGACGATGTCAATTGCCGTGAAATGCTTGGTTGTGGACTACCTGCTGGTCACTTCGATGGAGTTGGTTGTGGATTTATTGGTAATGCTTCTGAAAGTTGATGCTGCTGTGCAAGCACAGGGTTAACTTTTGCAACGTTTGTATTAACAATATTTTTATCTTGAGTTTTAACTGTAACTTGTTCAGAAGAGTTTGTCGTCGGGTTAGTACATGTGATATCATTATCCTTTGTAGTAGCAGAAATAAAATCAAGATATGAAAAGATATATGGATTCACTGTACAGATACCTGTTTTTAAAAACCACTCAGCATTTTGTAGAGTTGCTGCTTTTGCGTACCCTTTCCCAAAAAAACTTTACAAGTTGAAACTGGCTTACAATACGACCTGGATTATTACGCAGCCATGTCATCACTTCTTGGCTGTAATAGATGCTTAATGGGTCCATGATGCTAACATCGAGAGGTTGTAGATGATGTGTGCAGTGTGGAGGAAAACTGACTATGATAACTCCATTCTCTCGTGCTTTTCTCTCAAGACAAGATTTTAGGTATGCGTCACGGGTCCATCAAGCAAAAGCACTACAGGGTCATTTTAAGTAGGTTTAACGTTCGCGATGAAATGACTAAGCCAGTGAACAAATATATCACTTTGCATCCATCTACTGGGATGGCATATTGCGATAGTTCAGGGGGTGCACCATCTAATTCAGCCTTCATAGGACTCTCAGGAAAATTAAGAATGGTGGAACATAGGCACATGTAGATGATACATACAAAACTTCGGTCGTCAATTGGCCTCTTCCAGCTGAAGGGATAAGACCTATTTGCTTCTTACCTTTTAGAGCAAGAACTTTAGATATTTTGTTGGGGACAGTTGTGATCCCAGTTTCATCGACATTAAATATCTTGGTTCGTCCAAAATTGTATTTTTCTTGCAATTCAGTCAATAGGGAGAAAAATGTTGATGCATTTACCCTGTTGAATTCCATTGTACGGGCAACTGACGTAGGCTCTGGAAGGCGTATCGATAACTCTGGATGATGTCGTAAAAATCCGTAAAGCTATTCCATTCCAGCTAATGCGGTATCTTTGTTAAAATTGTGATCTACGCCATTTTTTTCTGCTATTTGAAAATCAAGATGCCAGAATCCCTGTACATTAGTCCGAATAATTGAGCTTCAAAATCTTTTATGTGCTGACACATTAAATTTTCTTGCTCAGCTGTAAAAACTGCTTTAAAACGTCCTAGGCCTTTTTTTAAAGCATCTTCGACATTATTATTTATTTGGTACTTCTTTACTCTTCCTTCCAGGGTCGATTGTGCTACGGAGAATCGACACGACATCCACATTTTCCATGTATTACTTCCAAAATGGCATTTTTCATACATTCTTCACTCTAGAATTGTCGGTTCGGTCAGTTTATATATAAATTCGTAGCATTTTGTTGTGAACTGTAACAATATATCATACAAAATAACGTTAAATAAAAATAAAAGAACGACCTGATACTTATACAAAACCGAGTACCACCTGGTATTACCCCGTGCGGTTTTAACCCAAGTGCATCAAAGAGAAACAAAATAATCAAATAACCTAAAAACATGCTGCAATAAAGATTCAACCAATGTTCGTTTAACCTTAATACATATTCAACTCAAAGCAAATTCACTTACCTTGACGCACAAAATTATAGTACACCTTTGAAATCCGTCGAATATTATATCAAACCTTCGTCAAAAATTTAATTCGTCAAATATTTTTTACGAGCGTACACGCACGTCATCTAACTTTTGTTGACAAGCTATTCAAGATAGCTGACTGCAGTGAACAAAGCGCGCGAAAATTTGAAAATCTTAGTGCCATATTCCGGTTTTACCCCCATATCCTGTTTTGTACTAATCTCCCCTACCAAATTTCCTGATCCGCGTATTAAAATATAAGGTACTTCTTATTTTTAATTAATTTTAGTTTTATTTGGGTAACGTGTATCGTGTGGTAGAACTGCAAGAAATCAAAGCAAAAGTCAGGCAGCCGCCTTTGGACCGACCGACAAAATCTACCACAATTTTTTTGCGATTAGGTCCAGCATTATTTACTTAGAGTAATATATTTGTATTAAATGGCCTATTTCCAATAATTTTATCTAGCAACTTTAGTTTTCTTGTTGGTATTTGATAGTAAAGTTGTGCTGTTTGTGATCGGGTATAAGCGGATTTATAAACGAATTGTGTTTTAAGCATGGATGAATCAACCGTAGTTAGTAGTTTCACTAAAATGGTTCGGAAGACTAACAATGAATGAAAAAAATTCAATATTTCAGGAGATAGAATGTGGTGCTAAACAAGTCACCATCTGCAAATCCAGGGCTTTGAAAAAGACAACAGTGTCCACGATACTGAAAAACAAACATAAAATATTGCAATTCTGCGGAGTTTCGAAACAAGGTAAAAGAATTCGCAAACTTGTTCAAAAAAAACATCGATAAAGCCGGTTTACTTCAGTGATTTACGTACCAAAGAAGCGTGGATACTACAATTACTGGGCCCTATCTTCAGGCAAAGCTGAAGAGTTTGCGAAATGTTTAATGTTGCTGGGTTATCTTGCTATTCGGGTTGGTTACATAGATTCAAAAGTGGTACATAATATAAGTTTCTACATATTGTACTCTGTTTTGGAAGGTTTAAGCTCAACCGACATAAAAAAGAGTAAAATTCCACTTTAATGATGTCTTTCCTTTTCATTTCTAAAATGAATGCTACTAAATTTAATTCCTAGCGATTTTCTTAAGAGAAAGTGAATCGCGAATAGTTTATGAAAATATTTATAAGTAGCATTATTATTTAGAACTTTTTTTCCAACGTAGTGGTAAGTCCATAATGCATTGTTGCAATAATTAATATCTCTAGTGGTAGAAAATGACAAATTGTTTAAGTAAGGAGTATGGGGCAAAAAACATCCTAATTGAAGCTCAACAGTTTTTGCTGGGTTCTGATTAATACGCGTGATCGTGCCTCGACTCGACGCCTTTTCTGTTTGCTAATTCTGGCCATTTTTCTAGAATTACTGCCTTCAGCCTTTAATTGTGAACAGAAGAGCTCGGTATTCATGGTTTATTTACGCGGAAGAAGTTCAAAATGTATGTTTTTTTTCCAATCGTACCAAATGCAAAGCATAAGTACTTAGCTATACATTTTCCCACCTGTCTGACAATTTGTGGATGCCACGCCAAAAAAACTGTTGCTCTTTTGAGGCAAACCAGTCATTGAGCCATTTTCGTTGAGCCACTGCTCACCAAGTGCATGTCTCATCGATGCAAGTAAGTACTAATCGCACGGAGCCAAGCCTAATGGGAAGCCGCTTGCGAAAGTATTTCCCAACTAAACGCCTCAATCATTTCGTTGACCAGTTTTGCTGCGTGTGACGGTACATTATCGTGAAACAAAATTACTTTGTGTTGCATTTTTTGATATTCTGAACGTTTTTCACGGAAACTTTCATTCAAATCGATTATTTGTTTTGAATTTGAATTTGAATTTTCAGTTTAGGGCCGTGCCAGCATCTGAGGCCATTTGACAGCCCATAAAGAGTGTATGCATAATAAAGAGTGTATATATAAGAACTAATGAAAATTGTATATAATTAATATTGTATATAAAGTGCATAATGAAAGTAATATGAAATATAGAGTGTATTCTAAAATTTTATGGGAAAGAGGAGTTTAAAGATAACAGAGATAGATTATATCAAAGGATGGATTATATATCATTTCTCGCGTCAAAATCTCCTATGTTGAATTTTTTAAACCACTCAAAGCACTGTGATTTACCAAGAGCATGCTCACCGTAAGCTTCGACAAGCATTCGATGGGATTTTGCAGCAGTTTTCTTCAAATAGTAACAGAAAATCAATGCTGTTCGCAAATCGTAGTTCCCAGGCACAAAATTCAACATGTTTAACGCAATTACAAACTATGTTGTTGTAGGAAACTTGTATTGTTGTGAGTTGAAAATCTTTGTCAGATCTCCAAAGGAAATGACGCGATTTGATGATAACTACATTGACAGCTAGGTACATCTATGGGCAAAGTCCGGTCATATTTACAGACCTGGTATAATCATTGGTCCTGCCACTCATAATGATTTTTTTCATTGGACGTTATTCAATTCTCTTTTCATGACCAGCTACCAACCGTTTCAAAAATGGAGCATTATAATTTTTTAGCGAAAGATCGCTTGAAAAGATTCGGTTTAGCAGATTTCGCTCACTAAGTTCGCGAGGGACCTACGTAGCATATCGCCAGATAGATGCTTGAAGAACGGCCAGAGCGATGCCGGTCTTCCAGATAAAAATGTCCGCCCCTCAACCTACCAAACCACTATTACACCGTGGTCCCAGCAGAACTGGGCCCGGCAGAAATGTTGTTTTTAGTTTGGAAAGCGTTCCTACACTTTTCGAAATATTTAAGTATAATGTGACGTAAATACAAGTTACTCACCGATGTTTTCAATGTGAATTAGCTCGACTAACCGAAAGTAGATCAAAGTGAATCTGAACGTAAAAACTGTAAATACAACAGGAATTAATTATATGTAAATACACATTACTTTTCCAATGCAGATTTTTGGATACAAGGTATTGTAAAACTCGATGAACTACACGGAAAAAACTTATACGAAAAATTACGATACTCACATCGTAATCCAGGACCAGACTTTCAATATTTTTACATTCATAATTTTTAAATTTACTATTTACATACGAATTTTTACGATATAAACATTGTTACAATTAGAGATTTCTGTAGTAAATAACAAAAAAAATATTACGATATTGCAGCGTAAAAATTAACCTTTTACAGAATGCAATGTAAGTTATAGTAAAGTACGATACTACGTTGGAAATTTTTCCCTGTGAGTGCAAGTGAATATACACGTGTACTATATGTAACTAAAAGAGATAGAATTCTAGTCTTTGTTTCCTCAACCAACACAAATACTAAAATGGCGAGTGACTGTTCGCACATTTCTATGCCGGCTGTGTAGATTCAAAGGCAAGACTGCAGTGTAGTACATTTTATTATTAAAAAACTTTATTTAGTGAGATAAATATATGTAAGTATATTATTATATTTACTTAATGATAAAAACTATTTGTGTGTTTAATTTGGTTTTTTTTGTGCTACAAACATAATCTGCAATAATAAAACAAAAGTTTTAGAATAAGTAATAGCTAAAATAAAACAAAATCGAATATTTATTAACTGTCCTTACATTATTGTAGATAATTTTAAAAATTAAAAATGGACCAGTTTACCAAATTATGAAGTAAACTATTATAACTTACAAATCAAAATAAAGACCGGTTAATGAATTAAACTCAATAATATTATACCATTATTCTCAATAATATTATACTATGTAAGCGACGAAACATCGAAAGTTGACAACCTCGATTTAAATAAAGAAAACAGCCCACCTAAAAACAATAATAATAATAGCCCTGCTTTATACTGAGTTAGCTATTTATACATATAAACTTAAGTTAAATAATAATTACTATTATAAAATAAAAATAATAATTACTGTTATATTCCCAAACGATACATTTAATTTTATTATAACATTTAATAAAATATGTCGAACAAGTAGCATTATTTTAGAATGTAGTAATTATTAAAATGTAAAAAAAATTGTCTTTAACAAATTAAATTAATTTATTGTAAATACTTTGTCAATACATGCTCAATCATTTCTTAGTTTATTATTATACGTATTTTCTAGATTTAACAATAAAAAAAAATAAGAAAAGAAAATTTTACTATATCAACTTTTGTACTAAATCAACTATAGTAACATCGTCATTTCTCTTGCAGTGAATAAAACTGTTTTTTTTTTTTGGGTTTTTCTAAAAAAATCTAAAAAACTTTTAACGTTAACTTTTCGGAGGGTCTTCTCTCCCCGTTTTCAACACGAATTTAAAAAATAAATTATATTAATTTCTATAGATAAAGTAAAGATAGGAAGTAAACATATTTTTGTGTATGTCAACCATACTTACATTGACAATAATAGTTTTTATGACAATGACATACTACCAAGTGAGGTTTACTGTGTGATTCATAATTTATTTTTTAAATTCGTTTTGAAAACGGGGGGAGAAGACCCTCCTAAACGTTAACGTTAAAAGTTTGTATTTATATTAGAACATTTTTATATTTTTAAAAATGTTGTTCGTTAGGCAAATTTATTATAGAAAAGAATCACTAAGACATTTGTCTCCGTTTGCTTTTTTGTTTTTACCCAGTGATTTTTTATTTACATAAGAACAGATATTTTTGATATTTTTTAAGTTTTAGATCATGGCGAAAAACCCAAAATAAGAAAAAATATACAAACACGTCATAATCATTCAGACATTAATAAGTGTTATTTTCAACCGTATAATCTGTTTAATATAATTTACAATATACCAGAGTATAAATTCATTTTGTTTTATTCTGTTTCGGCGCTGCAATATTCAATACTAAAATATACGATGTTTTAATAGTAATTTTTAGTATATTTTTTTTTCCGTGGATGCTTCGAAGTATTTCTACACGCCGAATTTGGCTCCCAACGATCACCTCCTCTTCCCAAATTTGCAGAAATAGCGCATGACTTAACCCTGTTGAACATTTTGAAATCTCACCTCTTAAAAATAAATGAAAATCTAATTACAGCCAATCCCTTCCACATTGAAATATAAAATATCCTCTCGAAGCTGTTTAATATTCTCCTTATTTTGCCCGCTTAAGAGTAATTATTTGCTAAAATGAAAAGCCTCAGCATTCAGCTACGGCCTCGACTAGTAATTTAAAATCATTAAAAATATAATGAAAGACCTTTTAGGTATTTTTCTCGATTTGCTTCAGTCTCTCCCTATCTTTGACTTCTTTTCAGCCGACTTCTCGAAGGAATATTATCAAAAATAGAAATAAAGAAAAAGCTTTTTACGGAAAAGAAATCGTTGATTCTTTAAAACTTTAATATAAATCAAGAATAAAATAGGAAATATCAGGTTGATATGAAATTTAGTCAACATTTAAAAGATAAACTCTGATTTTTGTATCGGGATTTAAACAGAGCAATGACCATAAACAAACAATCCTATCCCTATCGATCTAACAAGGATATTCAATTACATGACGAGGTATAAACTGGGATATTTTATGATTCTACAGGAAAGTATACTCAAGGTGTATTCTGTGAAATTTTAAGCTTCCCTTCAAATTTAAAGCATTTTCAGGTTTTTAATTTAAAAATAGAAATAAACTTTGCAAACCTGTCAATTCTGCTAAATGTCGAATTAATGATATAGACTGCTCATTGTGCAAAAATAAATATAAAAGTATGTTTATGATATACCAGTTGATTCACGTGGCAAACGACGTTTTTGAAATGGCTAATACTGAGTTCGGTCATTATCAACGGATGCAGGACACTAGGATGCCGAACCAAATCCTCTATGGCGAATTAATGAACAATAAACGAAATCTGGGATGTCCAAAAAGAAGATACAAAGATCATAAAATCGTCTCTAAAGAAGCCTATGTCAAGCGTGGCCAAATGGGTAAAACATGAAACGATAGACCCAAATGTCCTTTCCTCTATGAGGAAGATAGGAGGCCAAAAAAATCCCACCCAAAATGTGGGCGCCAAAAGCCAAACAGGTTGGACCTAGTGTACAAATTTTGTATCCCCCTGACCTTGTATGCCCAGCATGCGGAAGAACATTTAAGCTGGGTTATCTGAGCCACTAGATAATCCACAATTCTTCAGCAATGGCTCAACAAAACTAATAGCCATGGCTTAGGTCATACTCGTACAACGTGTCAATTCAGTTTGACAGCCATCATCAATAATGAATTAGCAGAGGGAGAGGCAGTAGGGTATCTATCATGACTAATGTCTGAATGATTGTGGCGTGTTCATTTCCTTTCCTTTATTTGGGTTTTTCGCCACTATCTAAAACTCAAAAAATATCAAAAATACCTGTTCTTATGTAAAGAAAGAATCACTGGGTAAAAACAAAAAACCAAACGGAGACAAATTTCTCAGTGATTCTTTTTTGTAATAAATTTCCCCAACGAACAAAATTTTAAAGATATAAAAATGTTATAAAAAATGTACAAACTTTTAGCGTTAACGTTTCGGAGGGTACTCTCCCCCCGTTTTCAAAACTAAACTAAAAAATAAATTATATTAATTTGTAATATATAAAATAACGAGTGAAAGTAAATATATTTTTATGTGTACGTCACCGATACTTACATTGACAACAATAGATTTTCATGACAGTGGCATACTACGAAAAAATATATATAGGTAATGTTTACTGTGTGATTGTTTATTGTACTGATTGTGTATTCAAATATTTAAATGTGTTTAATTGTATTCTTAAGAATCGGGAACCATATTAAATTTAAATCTACCGAAGGCATAGCAATACAGTTATTTTTATTTAAATTAATTACAGCGGCTTCTTTTAATCTTCTGTATTTTGTTACCGATTCTTTTAATACCGTTTTGGAATTATTCCAATTGATTTTATGACCCAATTCCCATGCGTGTTGACAAATTCTATATTTATTAAAATCGCCCTTTCTAAGAAGGTTTTTACTCTTTTACTCTAACATCTAACGCTTTAGATGTCTCACCTAGATAGAATTTGCCACATTCGCAGGGAATTTTATAAACCACATTTTTTGTATTTTGTTGTATATTGTTTGGTTTAGTCTTTGTTAATAGATATCTGAGATGTCGTTCTTATGTTATATTTATTTCCTACTCTTTTAATTGTGTCCGAAATACCGCGGATATAAGGAATTGTGAGGTTAATTGTTTGAGAGTTACTATTATTGTTATTAATATCTTGTCTGTTTTGTCTAGTATCAAATTTTTCAAACGATTTATCTATAAATTTTTTTGGGTAATTGTTTTTTATTAAAATGTCTTTTATGTGATTTGTTTCTTTTTGTAGTGTATCTCTGTCGGTACAAATAAGTTTTGCTCTGTCATATAAACTTTTAATTACTCCTATTTTGACCGATTTTGAGTGATTTGAAAAGAAATTGTAATTGTTTTCTGTAAACTGTAGTTTTTAATGTGTTGTTTTGTTTTAATATTAAAGTGTCGAGATAGTGGCGAAAAACCCAAATAAAGGAAAAAAATATCTATCATGAAGGTGGACTCAAAAGCACCGCGTGGTTAGTTACGATACGTTTCCCAAAACTGGATTGGATGAGAGAGGCGCTCCTGCGAAGCCACATTCGCTCTGCTAGGCAGCGCGTTTCTGAACTGGGGATGAGTATAAATTAATGGTTATTCAAGTGTTGAATGAAGGCACTATCAAACAATGGCTCACATTTCCTGAAACAATGATTGAGATGTCTGAACAAAACGAAGATTTGACCACCATCTTGAGCGAAGAAGCTCATTTTCATTTATATGAGATAGTCTACAAACAAGGCTGTCGATTTTGGGCCTCAGAAAATGTCCGTTAATTGCCCCGAAAACTATTATACAGTCAAAGAACAATGGTGATGGTCGAACACCTATCAACAGAGGGAATGTATCATTTCAACACACAGCAACACACGCAACACGACAACAGTTAAAACAATTTATGAAAATTGAAAATTGGCGGTACATAAGCCAGAAAATAAAAGAAGCAACGTAAAATTGACTAATTGAGATGATCAAGACGTGTGAATGACCAAAACTTTTTTCAGTGTGTGGATTTAAATTCAATTTAAAACGAAAATTGTATTGTGTGAGCGATTATAACAATATTCTTCTTATTTACGCAAAAGCAGGAACCAGATTAGAAATAGTACCAGGACTTTGTCAACATATTCAAGAAAATAGGTTAGAAACGGGTTTAGAATAGGCTTGAAAGGATTCAAATGCTCGAGATTTTGAACAAATAGTTATTCATGTGTTTCTTAACATGACGTGAGTTGTTTAATAAGTGTTATGGTGTGAAAAATTAGTGCTAGTAATTTCAACTTCGACATTAAACAACATTAATGTGTAAACTTCCCTATATATTCCTATATGTCGAAACGTTTCGAATAAATTGCTATAAAAATATTAAATTTTATTTTCAAATAATTTCTTAAGAGGACAATGAAACAAAAAAACTGAATTTTTGTTACCAGTTCGTCAATCAACGTTTTCCACGAAAATGGGAAAGAACTTTTTGTTCAAAATATTGTAAAAAATCGTTGATTATATTTACGTAAAAAATCCTCTTTCCACTTAAATCACTTTTCCAGCTGCACACTGTGTGTCGCCTAAGACAAGCTAGGTGGAAAAAAGTCATTATGGAATTCCTAGAAAATGATAAAATATCACAAACAACTTTCTCAAAGTCATTGACACATATTTAGTTTGTAGCTACATAGCACCACAATGAGTCAGTGGAAGTGTAAAGGTAACTGATAAGAAAACAGCACAAAAAAATTTTATTCAGTTGTAATTTTGCCACATTTTCTACAACATCTCATGAGTGATTTAGTAATAGTTATATTGTGTAGTGTAATGGATTATACTTTGAAAGGTAAGGATATTTAGTTTTTGTATTAAAAGTGATCCTCAAAAATTCCGTATAGTCAATATATGATTTTTTTAAAAGGTTAAATGCAGTACGTTTTTTTTTAACCGTTAAAAGACCATAACTTTTTGTATTCACATGTATGCAGGCTATTTTTTTTATATTTCGTAGAATAATTTTTAAACTTTAATTTGATGTATAATTTACTTACCATAAATTGTCCAATCAATAGTTTTGATTTTTTTTAAACGCATATACTCCATTTCCAAAATGGCCTTTTTCATTCTATGAGTAAATCATGAAAAAGAAAACAGAGATTCATGCATATTAGAATGCCTATCCACTAAAATTGATTTAGCCAACGTAACTGAAGAATCTTTGAGGGAGTTTTACATGGCATTGACATCAATTTCTTAAAAATTTAGTGAAAAATGGGCCTCGGCAAAGATGACACGGGAACGGTGTTTGTTAAAGAATAAAGTTTGGATAGAAGGTACAGAAATTGAATTCAAAGTGTGTACATAGTCCAATCCCTTATAGTACTTGAGATGCAAATCGCCTTCCAGGAAGACCGCAGAAAAGTCTCTTAGAAGAAAATTGATAAATTGTCACCAGAAATATTAAAACTCATTATTCCGCCTTCAATACCAACACGTCAAGTATCAAGTATACTTCTGAATAATGAAGAAGACTAACTGGAAGACCTTTCAGGAAGACCACAGAAAAGTTTTGAAGATATCTCGTACAAACCTTAGTGCAATCATGGTGTGCTAATGAGTTAACAATAGCAGTAGAAGTGGCCAATCGACAATCTGGGCACAGAAATATCGCTCAAATCACCAAACGTATCCGTGATGGTGCAGTACAACCGAGTGACTCCAAAAACATGTATCATAATGCTAGAAAGTTAAGTAATGACGAAGCTTATTATATTGAATCGAAATCTACTACCCACTCTTACAAGCAGACAAGGAAGTAGTCAATGAAAGCAGGACATGAAGTTTTTCCATCGTAGCATAGCTTATTTAAGTGCAAAATGTCTTGTTATCCTTCACACAGGAGCACATTTCTGTGACGGAGACACATGCAGATATTAAGCTACAAGCAATATTAAATATTACAACAGATCGTATAATCTCTGCACAGACTGAAGTCATTAGAAGTGTGTTACCAAATTCATCATTCACGTTAAGAAGCAAATGGGGTTGTGATGGCAGTACTGGTCATAGTACATATAAACAGAATTTTGAAGACTCCGAGCTACTGCTGAAGTTTTGTTTATCTTTTCATTTGTTCCTTTGAGATTAGTAGATGACAGTAAAAATATAAATTAGCAAAATTAACGATCGTCCTCAACTATGTATTGTCCGCCCTATAAAATTAATTTTCTCAAAGAAAAGTACTGAACTGACAACAAAAGAAACAAAGTATTGGAAGATGTATATCAACTATTTCCAACGTTATGTTCAGTAAGAGAGACTAAAATTTATCTAAAACACGTTTCTTTTAACTATGATAGACGACAAAGTTTGCAATGCTTTGCCAAATACGCGGTCAGCTTAAAAATGCTACTTACTAAGAACGATGAATGATGAATCAAAGGCAATTGCCAGTAAACAAGAACATTTTGACTTTGGATTATCTACGTTACACGGTTGGATTCGCTGTTTCAAGTGCTTGTTACATATAAGTTATCATCTTAATATGAAAAAGTGGCAAGCTAGAAGTGAAAACGATAAATTACTTGTAAAATAGCGTTCAGAGGACATAAAAAAATATATTTAAAAAAGAAACTGGATTAATTCTAGATAAACCAAAACCTGGTTATGAAAACAAGAACGATGGAAATACAGCTTGTAGATTTTTGGCAAATGCGGAACTTATCTTATTGCGGAACTTAACTTATTATATTACTGGAACTTATCATTTGGCTATGAAATTAATTTGATCGAATTTGAAAAATTATGTTTAGAAACGCGAAAATTATATTTAAGGCTGTATACGTGGTATAACATGCACGTTACTGTACATAAATACTTGTACATTGTACAGAAATTATAAATTATGTCCTTTTTTCAATAGGATGGCTTCCAAAAGAGGCTCAAGAAACCCGAAATAAAGATTGTCATCGATTTCGGGAGCATAACACTCGCAAAAAAAAACGTGTTGCCACGAATACAGATTTTTTAAATATGTTTTTGTTAACGTCCAATTCACTTCGAGAAGTCTCTAAGAAGAAAATTGATAAATTGTCACCAGAAATATTAAAACTCATTATTCCACCTTCAATACTAATACGTTAAGTATCAAGTATATTTCTAAATAATGAAGAAGACTAACTGGAAGACCTTTCAGGAAGACCACAGAAAAGTTTTGAAGATATCTCGTACAAACCTTAGTGCAATCATGGTGTGCTAATGAGTTAACAACAGCAGTAGAAGTGGCCAATCAACAATCTGGGCAAGAAATATCGCTCAAATCACCAAACGTATCCGTGATGGTGCAGTACAACCGAGTGACTCCAAAAACATGTATCATAAGGCTAGAAAGTTAAGTAATGACGAAGCTTATTATATTTAATCGAAATCTACTACCCTCTCTTACAAGCAGACAAGGAAGTAGTCAATGAAAGCAGGACATGAAGTTTTTCCATCGTAGCATAGCTTCTTTAAGTGCAAAATGTCTTGTTATCCTTCACACAGGAGCACATTTCTGTGACGGAGACACATGCAGATATTAAGCTACAAGCAATATTAAATATTACAACAGATCGTATAATCTCTGCACAGACTGAAGTCATTAGAAGTGTGTTACCAAATTCATCATTCACGTTAAGAAGCAAATGGGGTTGTGAAGGCAGTACTGGTCATAGTACATATAAACAGAATTTTGAAGACTTAGCAAAATTAACGATCGTCCTCAACTATGTATTGTCCGCCCTATAAAATTAATTTTCTCAAAGAAAAATACTGAACTGACAACAAAAGAAACAAAGTATTGGAAGATGTATATCAACTATTTCCAACGTTATGTTCAGTAAGAGAGACTAAAATTTATCTAAAACACGTTTCTTTTAACTATGATAGACGACAAAGTTTGCAATGCTTTGCCAAATACGCGGTCAGCTTAAAAATGCTACTTACTAAGAACGATGAATGATGAATCAAAGGCAATTGCCAGTAAACAAGAACATTTTGACTTTGGATTATCTACGTTACACGGTTGGATTCGCTGTTTCGAGTGCTTGTTACATATAAGTTATCATCTTAATATGAAAAAGTGGCAAGCTAGAAGGGAAAACGATAAATTACTTGTAAAATAGCGTTCAGAGGACATAAAAAAATATATTTAAAAAAGAAACTGGATTAATTCTAGATAAACCAAAACCTGGTTATGAAAACAAGAACGATGGAAATACAGCTTGTAGATTTTTGGCAAATGCGGAACTTATCTTATTGCGGAACTTAACTTATTATATTACTGGAACTTATCATTTGGCTATGAAATTAACTTGATCGAATTTGAAAAATTATGTTTAGAAACGCGAAAATTATATTTAAGGCTGTATACCTGGTATAACATGCACGTTACTGTACATAAATACTTGTACATTGTACAGAAATTATAAATTATGTCCTTTTTTCAATAGGATGGCTTCCAAAAGAGGCTCAAGAAACCCGAAATAAAGATTGTCATCGATTTCGGGAGCATAACACTCGCAAAAAAAAACGTGTTGCCACGAATACAGATTTTTTAAATATGTTTTTGTTAACGTCCAATTCACTTCGAGAAGTCTCTAAGAAGAAAATTTAAACTTTTTTTCACCTTCCGTTTAACCGTTTTTCCACCTTCAATACTAATACGTTAAGTACCAAATAGACTTCTGAATAATGAGGAAGATTACTTGATACCTGATTCCTCTGAATGTGAGAGTGATGATGAGCAATATATTATAATATTATGTTATAATTACACTATTTCAAAGGTTTTTGTATTCATGATTTGGAATTCTTTATTAATAAAGTATAAGTAATATTTATATTAATAATATACTAATATAAGTATTTATTTAAATTTTATAGATTTATAAGTTTTAAGATGTAAAGATAGAATTATAAATTTATAATAATATTTTGTATAATTATTTAGTTAGGAAGATTTTCAAATATATTTTATTGCGTATTTTTTTACTGTCTACGCTCTCTTACGCTCTAAATAGACCTAAAGCACATTGAACCATTGAAAAAGATTTATTTTAGAGTGGAAATGAATCGAATTACATAAAAAAATTATTTTGTCCAACTGGCTTGTTCTAAAAAATTAAACAATCCAAAGCACGCACGTAGTAAATTGACTTTCAAACGTTCGATTAAAAAAAAAACTATAAAAAAGATTTTACGGGTAATCGTGAATTTGTAGCTGATCCGTATGGCGCCCATACGTGGTGCGTTCTCGATCGTTGCTGCCGCGTTAAATAATGCAATTTTGCGGCTAATGGTGCCAATAATTGATAAATTAGGGAGATCGGTCGCCAAAACCGTCCGCTGCCGTTTTAATATTTGAACGAAGTATAAATCGTGACGTACGTTGAATTGAAATCGAACCAGAAATAGGCCTCCGATACCAATTTACAAGTATAACGACAACCAATTTGCCTCCGACCTACAAATAATATTAACGCGTTTCCGTATCGTTGTTGTGCTGCGAATGATTCACCGGACCGTTCACTGATTCCATTTGGAGATGGTCGGGCGTACAGGGTCTGGGGATGTACTCCCAGCGATAATGTTCGGATTGTGACTGGAAGGGGAACTTTCACCCTTGTAACAATTCCCACAGGAGAGGTTTGGTTTAGTTCATTCGAAATTACACCTGGATTATCATAACATTTGAATATTTATACTTGCTGTCCATTTTCTAATCAGGAAAAAATAAGAACAAATTTCGTATCAATAATACATTTCACATTATAGTAACGGTGTTGTTCGATGCCTAACTTCCATGCCTGCTATGCATATATTAAAGTATCCCTTCTTTCCACGATAAGGTCTGCTTCTCTTTTTGTGTTTTGGAGGAAACTAATTCAATAGCCATTTTGGTTAGCCTAGTTTTATCCACCCAACATATTAACTATCTGTTCTTTCGATATATGTTGTCAGAGAGCTATCAACTCCATCTGTTGTCTGATGTCATAATTTCGGATTTCCCTGTGGATATTCCTAATACTCGGTTGCCTCAATTTTTTTCTTGTAATTTCCTATAGTTCGCCATATTTCAAAACTATTGGTAAAGCTTGCCAAATATTTCGTATATATTATATAACCGCCTAAGCTACCTTGTGGGTGGGAGAATCTTGCAAGTTTAAACTCGCGGTTCAGGGCAAAGTTGATGGTAGGAGACCTCGAGGGTGTATAGCAAAAAGATGGATCGATCAAACTCGCGACATCACCGGATTGCCGTTGGGCTGGATAGCAAAGGATCGCGGTGAATAGCGGAAGTTGATATCCAGATGCACAAAGACTTTGGGTTACGATGCTCAGTCACAAGTTTAATGTCTGGAGAGAGTCTGAGGGAGAGAAATAGATATATACATTCATTCCTAACATCTTAACTTCATCATATTCAATTTAGGCACTCTGTAGTTTCTCTGGCGTGTGTTATTCTTTTTGTGATCTCCCTGTCATCTTTTCCTGTTTTGTCAAACTCAATTCATAAATAGCTATTTTCGTTGTAGGGCTTTGTTCGGCTTATTAGTGCTAAATATAATTTCCTTCACCAAGAAAATTACTCAATACAACGATCACAACACGTCATACATAAGTTCCCGTTAGATAACTATCGTCAACATTCAAAGTTTACGTTCAAGGCTGGAGAGAGACAATCTCATCATGATCATCACTCAGCCAGAGTTCATCCACTGCAGAATGAAGACAGCTTCAGCATGCTTCCAACTCGCGCGGTTCTATGATGATGTCATCAATCATATATATACATGATTGATTGATGACATCATCATAGATATATATATATATATATATATATATATATATATATATATATATATATATATATATGTATATATATAAAATAATTCACCTTGATGATCTTGAAGTGGGAATTAATATAGAACGAGGTGTACGGCAGGGTGACGCAATATCACCTATTCTTTTCTCGGCTGGCCTTGAAGTATTCGGTAAACTGGATTGGGAACAGGATGGTGTAAAGATCAATGGTGCAAACTTAAACCATCTTAGATTTGCAGATGATATTATTCTCATTTCACAAGACCCAGAAGAGCTGCAAAGACGCATACAAGAACTGCAAAGGGCTGGCGAACCATTTGGCTTGAAAATAAACCTGAAAAAGAGTCAGGTTATGTTCAATAACTTCGCTCAGGACAGAAGAATTTCAGTTCTAGGAAGGGATTTAGAGATTGTGGACAGCTTTATATATCTTGGGCAGAGGATTTCCATGGAGGGGAATACCGCCCGGGAGGTGGAACGGCGTGTTAAATGTGGCTGGCAGGCATTTGGTAGGCTCAACATAGTATTTAAGAGCAGAGTCCCACTTTGCCTGAAATGAAAAGTATTCGATCAGTGCGTTCTACCCGTTATGACATACGGAAGTGAAACCTGGACACTCACATCGCAATCAATTCAAAAACACAGAGGGGAATGGAAAGATGTATGCTTAGCATTACAAGACGAGATAGAAAGTCCTGCGCATGGATCAGGGAACAAACAAAAGTCTGTGACATCATTGAAAGAGTAAAACAGTTGAAATGGAGATGGGCAGGCCATATAGCGAGGCGATGGGACGACAGATGGACCAAGGAAATCCTGGAGTGGATACCGCTTGATCGCAAACGTCCGCAAAGAAGACCGAAAGCACGATGGATTGATGACATCGTTAAGTATATTGGACCCGAGTGGCAGAGGAAAGCCCAGGACCGTGAAGGTTGGAAGCATGCTGAAGAGGCCTTCATCCTGCAGTGGATCGATACGGGCTGATGATGATGATGATGATGATGGTGCGTGTGTCTGTGTGTGTGTATGTGTGCGTCTGTGCGTGTGTCTGTGTGTGGTGTGTGTGTGTGCGTGCGTGCGAGCGTGCGCGTGTGAGTGAGTGCGTGCGTGCGTGCGTGCGTGCGTGCGTGCGCGCATGCCTGCGACTTGATCGAATACGAAATATAAAAATTTTAACCAGATTGGAAGTAAAACCGATTCTAAAAAAATCCAGAAAATCAAGTTAGTTATTTCGGTCATTTGGTATTTACCAAGACAATATGGTGAAAAGGATATGGGAAGCTGGATTGGAAGTTAAATGGAAAAATGTAGGTCCAAAAAGTTTTAGAACCATGAAGTGGACAAATCCTCAATTCTAGAGTTCAAAAAAGTTAAAAATTAGAGAGTTTTTGTAATTGTTACGAAAGTGATACGGCGATGAAGCAATGTCAAAAAAATGTTTAAAAGCTGTACCAGGACTTCAGTGATGGTATAGAATCATTTAAATGGAAATTTTAGCAAGACTTTCCACGTTAAACAATGAAAAAAACATTACAAAAAACAAATAGATTAATTCATTGAATTTTGAATAACCTTGAATGACATTTTAGAATGATAACATTCTGAAATGAATAATTCCTGATGATGAGCCACAGATATATGTTTATTGCCCTGAAACAGATCATCAGTCAACCTAGTGGTGTGGTAAAAATGAACAAAAGCGGAAAAAAATTAGGTCAAGGCTGGTAAAAAACCATTTGAAAACATTTTCAAACGATACGGCCTTGATATGTAAATGTGTTTTCAGCTCTTTTGGGTATTATGTGGAGCGTAATGCCGACAAAGTGTCCTTGGTGTTTATAAAGTTAAACGCTATAAGTGTTTATACAGTGATAAAAACAATTTTTTAAAATATAATGACAAGCATTCTGTATGGAATACCTGCAATAGTTAAGTTAAAAAAAAAAAAATGTGACAACGTTAGAATACCAACAGCAATAATACTTTCTTAGAAAACAGTTTTCTGATGAAGGTCGAGTCATGACCGAAGCGTTAAATAAAAACAAGAAAAACAAAAAAAAAAACCTGAACACCTATCTTTACACCTATATATATATATATATATATATATATATATATATATATATATATATATATATATATATATATATATATATATATATATATATATACATATATATATAGATATATATATAGATATATATATATATATATATATATATATATATATATATATATATATATATATATATATATATATATATATATCTATATATATATATATATGGATATATATGAACACCTATCTTTACACCTATATATATATATATATATATATATATATATATATATATATATATATATATATATATATATATATATATATATATATACATATATATATATATATATATATATATATATATATATATATATATATATATATATATATATATACATATATATTATATACATATATATATATATATATATATATATATATATATATATATATATATATATATATATATATATATATATATATATATAGATATATATATATATATATATATATATATATATATATATATATATATATATATATATATATATATATATATATAGATATATATATATATATATATATATATATATATATATATATATATATATATATATATATCTGTGTATTGCTTAATTTCTTTGTTTTCTCGAAGTCGGTATATTGTGCTATTTATTTGTTTGGGACCTAAGATTTTTCTTTCCCTCTTTTCAATCACCTCGATGTCTCTCTTTCTATTCAAAATGAACGTTTCTGCCCCGTATAGACATTCTGTGTTTTTAGATATACATTTTTTGTTGTAAATATTTTGTGTAAGTCTCAATGCAGTTTCCATTTTTTTGACATCTACCCTTATTGGCCGCTTTTTCCAACCCGTTTTCCATTTTATTTCACACAAATACTTGAATTGAGAGACTCATCTGATGTTACCATATTTTGTTTTCAAAAATGGTGTTCTTAGTCTGTTGCAGGTCATGTATTGTGCCTTTTCCAAGGAAATTTGGAGTCCTACCTTTTCTGCTGTTTTTTTTTTAGATTTCAATCTGTTTTTGCGCCGTTAATATGTCTTGAGCCAACATTGCTAGATCATCAGCAAAAGCCAGACAATCAATTTTGATGTTGGTTCTCCCCAGTTTAATGGGCTGGTCAATATTCAGGGCCGACTTTTTTTCACGTCACTCCTGTATTACTTTTCCTAGAACATAGTTAAATAGTAGTAGCGAGAGTCCATCCCCTTGTCGCACTCAAGTTTTAATTTCGAAGGGCTCTGAGATGTCACCCATGAATTTAACTTTTGACCTTGTGTTAGTTAGTGTGACTTTAATAATTGCCAGCGTTTTCAGATCTTGTTCTTTCAAGATTTTGAATAAAGATTCGCTGTCAACATAATCATATGCTTTTTTGAAGTCCACAAATGTACGGACGAGATTTTTATTGTACAGTTTTTGATGCCTTAGGATTAACTTTAGATTCAGGATTCTGTTCACGGCAGGATCTGCCCGGTCGAAAACCTGCTTAATATTAACCAATTTTAGGTTCGAACTATCCTCTGTCTAGTAGATATTGAGATAGAATCTTGAAACAAGGAGAAGAGATATCGCTTTGTAGTTGTCTACATTCGTTCAATTCGCCAAATCGACCACTTTTGTATCCTTTTCTAACATCTCCCCCCCCCCCCCAGACCTTTCACAATTTTTTAAAAAAATTTTTGCCCAACCCAAAATAAGTTAAGGATTTTTGAAAAAATTACCTTTTTTTTTAAAGCCATAACTTTTTCAAAAAACCTATTAGACCTATTGAGTCATTTTTTCGAATTCCTATATTCTTATTTTTTTCCTCTCAAAAAAACTTTGATTTTTTCTGTATATATTCCCTTGCAGGGGGGAGTGGGCCGACTTTTCCTTCTATTTTTTTTATTCAATTGGATTTTTTAATTTTTCAAACTTTTTTACTTTCTCTATTTTAAAAATTTTGTTTATACAGTAAAATTAATTTCTGTCAATGATTTTGCGATTTTTAATTCCCATTCAAATATATTATAAGATATTTGGAGCTAAAATAAATAAAATTCAATTTGTCACAATAATTAGATCGATATGATGATAGGGTATGACAATCACAGACTGACTGACTGTCAGTTCACTAGATACTTTATATCGAGATCCAAAATATAACCTAAATATCTATCATATGTTCTAGTGTTTATTGAAAGTATTCATTGTCACGTTTTATGAAGGAGAGCAATTTATCTATTCAGCGAATAGTTTTCTACTTTTTAGTATTTTTTTCTAAAAAGTGCATTTAAAAACAAAAATTAAAAAAAACCTCTCAAAGGTCAATTTTTGAAAAAGTTATGGTTATTTAAAAAAAAAAGGAGCCATTTTTTCAAAAACCCATAACATTTTTTTGGGTTGGGTAAAAAAAAATTGAAAAAAAATCTGAGGAGGGAGGGGGTAGAAAAGATACACAAAAGTTTCAGCGAAATCGAAATGGTTCCGAAATGGGAAATCTTCCATCGACTCAGTTTCTTGAAATTTTTGAACTGATATTATTGAATCATACTGCTTTCTGATGGACGATTGTGCAAACTGTAATTATCCCATAATTTTCTAAAAATATTTTTAATTGAACGCACATTTTCATAAAATAATTCAATAGTTTTAACGCGTTGTTTTTTATGTACAAACTCCATTTTTATAAATGTCATACTTTACACTTTTGAAATGAGATTAGGTCTAGTTAAATTCACGATGCCATCTGTCTTTTATTCAAGAACCGTTTTGTAATACGTTTTGTATAAGAAAGAAGATCCGTTTTGTATACATGGTAATATTTCGTTTTTTTCCTGGGTAAACCTTGTAGGCGGTATCCTCCTTGGCGGTATCCAGCTTAATAGTGTTTTATGATTTCCAAACCGTTTCCCTAACCGATTTCCATATCGAAAATCTATGCATGAAGTAAAAATCAGATTGGGTTTTGTTGTTCGGTCCGGGTCGTGCAGTTTACAATGTTTCAGTTCATTGGAGACGATTTTCCAACTTTGCAGAACAAATGGAGTTCGCTATGTAGTTTGACAGTTGTTGGACCGATACAAAATCGGTTCTGAATTGATATTTCGATCTGATAAAGTTTGCCGGTAGCGAGATAACGCGCGGAAGGAATCCGGTCGGGAGACGAGACCCAGCTGATGCCCGGGGAACTTGTTGGAACATTCGAACGGTGTAACAGTTTGTTTTATAACTCTCTATTTATCCGACTCCATAAAATGGATTAGGATAAATTAGGCCAATATGCCGACTGTGACGTAGCACTCAATATAATAAAACGAAACGATATATATGTTCTATTATCTGATAATTTATAAAGCAAATCAATATAGAACCATTCCTTATCGAAAGTGGTCCTCGTGAAGATTAGTAGTTTGATGGACAACATTACTGGATCTCTTCATGTGTTAAGTTTTAAAGTTAGTTTTCGCATATACAAGGGGGCGCAAAAGAATTTTCCTTATTTAAAATTAAAATAATGTATCCTTATTTATCAATTTCTATCTTTTTTTTTATTTCAGAATAAGCTAAATACCTAGAGATTTTGAAAATGGTTTTCGAGGTTTCACCCTACGACTTGTTTGGTATTTTGGTTTAAAGAGTATTAAAGGTAACGACGGGGTAGATCAGTATGATCAACTTTACATATTAGCCTTGTATCCTACAGGATCAATAGTATATAGTGCTTTATTTATTCAACCTCACATAGGGTATTTGCTTGAGACTTGTGAATGAACAATGATTATTGCAGATTATTCTATGATTTTCCGCATAAATGAGAATATCTTGATTGTGAACTTTTCGATTGAAGCTTTATCAATTAGATTGATTTATTTTTTGCCCATACTGCAAAGGCTTTAAATTTTGCGCTATCGTGCAGGAGGTCGTATAAAAGGATAAGTAGCCTATCAATAACAAACCAGTTTTAAATTTTGAAATCGAGATTTATTCTTTAGTGTAGGCCCCGACGTTTGAATGATCCGTGGCTTTAGTTCCTGTGCATTTTCACATACCAAATCAATATACTCTTGTGAACGACCACTGCGGCCATATATTGCTCTTCTTTTATCTTCCACTGAACTAATTTCTTGAAATGTTTAAACAATTCGATTGATACTGCTTTCAGATGGATGATTATGCGTAAATATCACGTAATTTTCTAAGAACATTTTTCACGGAACGTCCATTTTCATAAAATAATTCACCGCGTTGTTATATTGTGTATGACTCCATGTTTATAAATGTCATATATTACTTTTCTGAAATGAGAACATACTTAGGCAAATTCATGCATTCAATATATGTGTGTATATAGTATAGTCTCCCGTAACTTATATACAGTTTAAACACTTCTTTAATAATTCGGTTCTATACGTGGTTCTATACGTGCTATGGCTTGTTCATTTGACTTAAAACGCATACGCAAACGCATTTGACATAAAACGAGGAATCTTTTGAGACTTAAGAACTAATGAAAGTCAATTGAAAGTCGGTCAATTTATCCGATGGTTCATGTATCTCGTCATTTCAAGCAAATAAATGTATTTTTAAGCTAACTATAATTAATTTCAAACTATAACTATTTTAATTACTATAATACCATTAAAAATAAAAAACCCAAAACTATTAGCTTAAAAAAAATTATAAAATATGTCAAAGTCAAAAAGATTTCAATCAAAACTAAACAAAAGATGACATTAAAAAAAAATCTGAAGTAATTATTTATAATTAATAGTATAACGTAACTATAGTATATTAAGATATTATAAAAGTATGAGATATAAATTTATACTATGTATATATATATATATATATATATATATATATATATATATATATATATATATATATACATATATATATATATATATATATATATATATATATATATATATATATATATATATATATATATATATATATATATATATATATATATATTCCAAATATACCAAATTCATTGCAGGAAATTACGCAAATTATGACGAACATCTGGCAAACAGAAAAATTACCAGATGAATTCAAATGTGCTCTTATCCACCCGCTGCACAAGAAGGGAGACAGAACAGATGTGAACAACTACAGAGGAATCTCCTTACTACAAGTCACTTACAAAATCCTCTCAGCATGCCTTCTCCAGAGAACACAAGAACAATTAGAATACAAAATTGGCGAGTACCAGGCAGGCTTTCGCCCTGGTCGTTCATGCACTGAACAAATATTTAACTTAAAAACAATACTGAAATACAAAGCTATCAGGAACTTCCCAATTATCTGCACTTTCGTGTTTTTTTGGTTTCGTGTGAAAATCTCTGTTCAACATCCTAGAAGAACAAGGACTCGACCCCAAAACACTACGATTGATCAAGCAGACACTGACTGGACTGAGACAACCCCTAAAGTGAAATTTATGGGAGAAATTTCCGAACATTTCCTGATTGAAACTGGTCAACCTGGTCCTGGATAAAGTCATAAGAGAATGGAAAAAGGAACTGAAAAATCAAGGACACTGGAAACCAATACGACTCGGACGATCCAAAAACAACATAGAAATATCATGCCTGGCCTTCGCAGATGACGTAGCCATACTCGCAGACAATGAAAAAAGGGCAATGAAACTGATCAAAATCCTTAAGGAATGTGCAGAGAAAGTCGGCCTACAAATCTCATTTCAAAAACCGAATTCTTCTGCTCAAAATTAGATGTCTAAAATGTGAACGTCTTCACATCGTCATCAAATAGGGTCACTCACTTCAAATACCTGGGCGAGATCCCCGAACCCACAGGAGGAGAGAAGATAGCACAGCAGACTCGATTACAGAAGATGAATAGGGCATACGACAAGACACACAATATCTACAATAAGAAATGCCTATCCACACACGCAAAAATAAGACACTACAACACAGTAATCAAACCAGAGGTACTATACGCAAGCGAAACATTTACATTTCATACAAAAAGCGTCATAGAAAACATACTAAAAGAAGAACGCAAAATTATTAGGAAAATTCTCGGCCCAAAACTGACAGAGGAAGGATACAGACTACATTATCGAGAGACCACAGAGAGAATGTCCAATGTAGCGGCGGACATAAGAAAAAGAAGGTTGAAATTCTATGGACATATCAGTAGACTCCCACTGACAAGACTCACCAACAGAAATCTTACATACATACAAGCAGTCAAGTCAACAGTACCATGGATCACACAAGTCAGAGCTGATATCGGAAAGGCACTAATGGGTCCGACAGAGATTGAGGATAGAAGAATGTACAAAAACAAAATAAATATGCGGAACGTTGCATCAGAGATCGATCGAAGTTTCAAGGGCATCGAGGAAATTTTAAATTTGGGATTGTATCATTGTGAACTCCTCGCAATTTTGTCTTCGTGAAATTTACAGAAAAATTTGTCATATAGCAGTTAAAAGCTATGAAATTCTAAAAGTAATTTTAATCATAAAAAAACAATTATTACTAGTTTAATTTACGCTCAGCAAAGCGGGCGGGTAATATATATATATATATATATATATATATATATATATATATATATATATATATATATATATATATATATATATATATATATATATATGTATAAATATATATATATATATATATATATATATATATATATATATATATATATATATATATATATATATATATATATATATATATATGTATAAATATCATCAACCCGTATCAATCCACTGCAGGATGAAGGCCTCTTCAGCATGTTTCTAACTCTCGCGGTCCTGAGCTCTCCTCTGCCATTCGAGTCCAATATACTTAATAATGTCATCAGTCCATCGAGTTCTCGGTCTTCTCCGTGGACGTTTGCGATCAAGCAGTATCCAGTCCAGGACCGCCCTGATCCATCTTTCGTCCCATCCTCTCGCTATATGGCCTGTCCACTTCCATTTCAATTGCTTTATTCTTCCAACGATTTCACTCACTTTTGTTTGTTCTCTGATCCATATGCAGGTCTTTCTATCCCGTTTAGTAATGCCAAGCATACCTCTTTCCATTCCCCTCTGTGCTACTCGAAGTTTTTGAACTAACTGTGATGTGAGTGTCCAGCTCTCACGTCCGTATGTCATAACAGGCAGGACACACTGATCAAAGACTTTCCTTTTCAGACAAAGTGGTAGTTTGCTCTTAAACACTATGTTGAGCCTGCCAAATGCCTGCCAGCCACATTTAACGCGTCGCTCCACCTCCCGGACGGTATCCCCTTCCATTGCAACCCTCTGCACAAGATATATAAAGTAATCCACAACTTCCAAATCCGTTCCTAAAACAGAAATCCTTTTGTCCTCAGCAAATTTATTAAACATGACCTGACTCGTCTTCTGGTTTATCTTTAAGCCAAATGGTTCCCCAGCCCTTTGCAGCTCTTGTACGTGTCTTTGCAGGTCCTCTGGGTCTTGTGAAAGAAGAACGATATCATCTGCGAATCTAAGATGATTTAAGTATGCACCATTAATCCTTATTCCATCCTGTTCCCAATCCAGATTACGGAACACTTCTTCCAGGCAGGCTGAAAAAAGAAGAGGCGATATTGCGTCACCCTGCCATACGCCCCGCTCTACATTTATTCCAACCTCAAAATGGTCAATGTGGACTGTCGCTGTAGCTTCATCATATATCGATCCTAGTAGATTTACATAGGCTTTCTCAACACCTTGATTAAGCAGCGCATCCATTATGGCCCGCATTGAGATTGAATCAAATGCCTTTTCATAATCGAAAAAACCAAGCACAGTGGCATATTGTATTCGTTGTGTCTTTCTATGAGCTGCTGTAGAACCTGGGTGTGATCCATTATACTGAATCCACTTCTGAATCCTGCTTGCTCCCTTGGTTGTGCGTCAATAAGTTTTCATAGTATTCTTTTGGATATTATCTTGGTGAAAAGTTTGTACACCACTCATAGGAGGTTTATTGGACGGTAGTTCTTTAAATCTTCCCGTGCTTCTTTTTATGTAAAAGAATAATTTGCATTTTTTCATAAGCTGGGTACTTCTTGTTGTTTGAAACATTTTGAGTATAATTTTGCTAGTGTTATATGTAAAGTCCAATCACCAGCTTTTAACATCTCCACAGTTATACTATCGTTTCCTGGAGCCTTGCAATTTTTCATCGAGTTTGTAGCCTTTGTCACTTCCTCTACCAGGATATCCGGCACTTGTTCTTCAGTGGACATTGCTGTTCTTGCTTGATTCTGGTCCTCATACAACCCTGAATAAAATCTTTGGACAACCTCTAATATTTCCGTCCGTTCCCTGTATACTGTACCATCTTCACGCATTAAGGAAAACATTCGTGTCCTTTTCTTTCTTAGCCTCTGCTTAGCTTTGTTAATTCCCCTGTTTTCTTCCAGAGTCTTTTGCACAAGCTGAATGTTGAATTGGTGCGTTTCCTCTCGAATACATTTTCTTATAGTTTTGCAAAGCTCAACGTACTCGACCCTGCTAAAAGTACTGCCTGCTTTCTTCATTGTCCGGCGTTTTTTCATTAAATTAATGGTCTCATTGGAAATTTTTGACTCTTTGAAACATTTATCTTCTGGTGCTATTGAAGCCCCCGTTTCAAGCACATTGTTAGCGATTTCTTCATATTGGTCTATAATTTCCATCTCCTCAGGGTCCTGTAACACTGCAAAGCGATTCAACAAAGCAATTTCAAAATCTCTGCCCCTTTCCAGCAGCCTACCAGAATCCACTTTGCCCCTTTTTGATCTTATCATTCTTTTGCGCTCTTTTCGGCATTTTATCTTAATCTTTGTTCGTACCATTCGGTGGTCAATTCCCACATTAAAATGGTTAAGGACAGTACAATTGCAAAATATTGCTTTATCGTTTGACATGATGTAATAAATTTCACTTGTGAGTCCAGATGGACTTTTCCATGTTCATTTTATGTTGATCTTTTTCTTATAAAACGAATTCATAATATAGAGTTCTTGTCTTACGGCAAAGTCAACCAGCCTGTCACCTGTATTATCCCGCTCACCGTTTCGATATGCGCCAGTTGCATTTTCACCAGTTTCTGCTTCTCCGATTCTGGCATTAAAGTAGCCCATCAGGATTTTATACCTACACTTCTCTTGGTCTAAAAGTTGGGCCACATCATCATAAAATTCCTCAATTTCCTCATTTCTATGGCTTATAGTTGGTACATAAGCTTGGACGATTTGAAGCTTAAACTTTTTATTCAGCTGAATGACACATTTGGCTAATCTGTCGGATATACTCTCAAATTTGACTACACTGTCTTTCAGCTTTCGATTGATGAGGAATTCAATTCCACCACAGATATATATATATATATAGATATAGATATATATATATATATATATATATATAGATATATAGATATATATATATATATATATATATATATATATATATATATATATATATATATATATATATATATATATATTGATGCGGACATTCTCCATGTAAAGAGCGTTTTTGTCTCAAAGGTGGGCAATTTTTCTGTCGCTCTAGCATCTTCCTTTAATTGATATGCAAGAACTCCTGTTTTGAACGGTTATTGAAGATTTAGGAATAAAGACTTCCAAACCTCGAAAGAGCAAAACACAGTTTAGTTTGAATACGGAATTTCCAAGTTCGAAATATAAAGGTTCCGAATAATAGTAATTTAGATGCCTCATATATTTTAAGCTAAAGAAAATAATAGGTTTTATGTAGTTAATATTTTTCCAAGCTTAATATACATGTACAAAAACACAAAATGTTGACATTCCTATTTTTTGGACTTTTATATTTATAGCTGAACGATTTTTTTTATCGTAATTATATCATAATTTTCTGATGTTCTATGCCGCTAATTTTATTTGTTTTACACTGAACGTTTGCGAGTTAACATGACCGAACAATAATGTTTATTACCAAATATCGATAAACGGGCACAAAAACTGATGCCTACGCCATTCGGCGTTTAACACGATTCTATCCAATTTCAACAAATTTTCAAAACGAAAATTGTTAAAAGCTCCCAAACACTGTCGAATTGAATAACTAAAAATTATTGATTTGGTTGTCATGGTGGAATTTAACCAAAAACGTTGAAATTGTTATTTGTTATTTTTATAGCCATATTTGACACCCCTATACCTAAATTCAACAAAAAATAGTAATCTGCTTGCTTATACGGTGTGTGTCAATAAAATAATTAGACTTGTGGTGTAGCGTTCGATATGGCAACACTGTGGCCTTCTCCTTTGATTGAATATTTTGGTGAAATAATCATGGAAAATGGGTTGGAAAAAGCGGCCAATAAGGGTAGATGTCAAAAAATGGAAACGGCATTGAAACTTACACAAAATATTTACAACAAAAATGCCTATCTAAAAACACAAAACTGAGACATTACAACACAGTTATTAAGCCAGAATGCCTATATGGGGCAGAAACGCTCTTTTTGAATAGAAAGAGAGACATCGAGGATATTGAAAAGAATGAAAGAAAAATCATAAGGAAAATCTTAGGCCCCAAACAAATAAATAGCACAATATAACGACTTCAAGAAAACCAAGAAATCAAACAATACACAGATCTACATAGAGATACAGCGTGCCGTGCTCTTGCAGACGTGTCACATTGTTCGTAAGATAGTATGCTAGGGTGAGAGGAGCTGAATTGCTTTTTCATCTTGGCATTGGAATATCGGCTAGCATGAGTTGAGATTCTACAGTAAGGATGAGCAGAATAATAATAATAAAATCTGGAAATTCTTGGTGTTTCAAAATCGATTACCACAGTAGGACAACGAGCAGTTCTCTTACAAACTTGCCACATTGTTCGTAAGGTACTAAGCTGAATGGGAGGAGCTGAACTGCTTTCTCATTCTGGCATTGTAAACCCGACCAGCCTAGGCTGAGAGGAGAATGTCCGCGTCAATATATAAATATATATATATATATACATATATATATTATATATATATACATATATATATATATATATATATATATATATATATATATATATATATATATATATATATATATATATATACATATATATATATATATATATATATATATATATATATATATATATATATATATATATATATATATATATATATATATATATGTATATATATAGGTCATTCCATGCGAAATGGACCACTTTTTTTAATGTACTTTTCAGAAAAAAATACAAAAAAAATTCAGATCAGTTTTGGTCAAGTTTTATGAAGTATTTCAGTTTTTTTGAGAAAAATCGTCAATTTCGCCATTTTATTTTTTTTCCTAAAAAAAATTCGATATATTCTGCGTATATTGCCGCGCATCCCAGAGTTGGCCGACCTTTGTTTCTATTTTTTTTATATTGAAAAACAAATTTTCTTATTTTTCCCAATCGTTTATTTTTTCTATTGTAAAAACTTTGTTTTTATAATAAAATAAATCAAAGTAAATGATTCTATGATATTTTATCATATAATCAAAGATTGTGTTTCTCTTGAGGGTTAATATAGTTCGTATTTGAAAGATGTACTGTGTCTCGAAACGATTGTAGTACATGTTTTAAATATAGTGCAAATTTAGATATAAATCCTAATTTGTTTATTAAAAAAAAATTAAAATCGAATACCACTTTCTAAATGTTGAAAATGATATCGTCACCCTTACCTAGGGAGATTTCATCCACCGACAAGAGATAGTTGTTAAATGGTTCGCTTTATTCGGCCATTTCCTAAAACAAAATGATTATTCAAAGTTTACAAAATATTCATTTTATATGCATAAGCTTTTCCAAAACATACGTGTACTAATATGAGTGATCAATAAAACTGAATGGAAATAAGAATTGAACTAAATATTATTCTACAAATATTGAAAAAGGGATTTATTTTTCTGTGTTCGTAAAGCATAATAGCTCATTTCTTTAGCCAACCCCAAACATCAACAAGCGTCTTCCGAGGAGGTTTCCGGTAAAGACCGGACCTGCTAAAGAGGAGTCATCACGTAAAATTTGTACGTGGAATTTTATGAAATATTACGTAGATCACAGAAAAAGTTTTCCTTTTGTTGTGAATGTGAATGTGTGTTGTGAAGTTGATGAATATTTGTGATAGGCTCCATAAGCTCACTTGCAATATTATGTACACCTGGTAGCTAGATAGGGCCTGGGCGAGTCACGGACGTTTTCGCGCAATCTGACTGTTGCGGGCAGTATTGCCGAATTCATAGGAAAAATCCGATATATACTGTCGTACTTCTGGTCATGTCTTCAGCTGCTTTTCGAACGTTCAGCTCAAGCCCGACTAATGATGGTTTAAGGCATTAAACCGGTCTCGCGAGATGTTTACTGATGTTTGGGGGCGACTGAAGAAATGAGCAATTATTGCATAGAGTAGTGAAAAATTTATCTTGTTATTGAATGTTGGTAATATTCTCCTCAAGCCCATTTGCAACTTTTCATGTATATTATATGCTGAAATAGGACAATACTACAATGTTTTACTACAATAGGATGTAATGTTTCTGACTTTGTAACCCTATAGAATATCATCCAATTCGTTCGATACAAAAATGTTCACCATCTTAAAAGTCCTTGTTTTTCCATACTAAAATTATGCAACTCAATTCTGGGTGCCTACGTTTCGTCAACTGTATAACCTATTTGAATTAGAGTGTTTTTCACAGCCATTTGAATATTTTCAAGGACAATTTTTCAACTTCAAAACGAGATACAATATAGGCGTTTGCTGCGAATATAATCTGAAAAATAGGTCATTCGAAAAGCAACATTTTAGACACGAATTTCTACTATATTTAAAATTGTATGTGCAACAATTATTTCGATACAGTGTTTTTTTCAATAACAACTAAGAGTAAGAAAACTAATTACAACCTAAACTGTCAATTGATCCTATAATAGTATAAAACACGATACTGGGGAGACCCATTTTTTGTCAACGTCTAGGAGGGCAATATAATTTAAGTAATATCTGAATGATTGTGGCGTGTGCATATATATTTTTCTTTATTTGAGTTTTTCGCCACGATCTGAAACTCAAAAAATATCAAAAATATCTATTCGTATGTAAATAAAGAATCACTGGGTAAAAAACAAAAAACCAAACGGAGACAAATTTCTCAGTGATTCTTTTTTTGTAATAAATTTGCCTAACAAGCAAAATTTTAAAAATATAGAAATGTTCTAAAAAAAATATACAAACTTTAACGTTAACGTTTCGGGAAGTATTCTCTTCCCGAAGTATATATTTCTAACATTAAGTTGTTAGCATAATGAGAATTATTTTGTTGTTTGGTGTAACTTCTGTTATATTCATTGAGCCTAGTAGAGAAAAATCTTCCTGTTTGTCCAACATAGACTTTTGGACACGACCCACCCTCAATTAAATAAATTCCTGATTTATAAAGTTTATTTATTTGACTTTTGTTGATTTGTTTTATTATCACTTTTTTTATTAATTATTTTATAAATATCGACTAAATATTATTGCGATGTGTTTGATGATCTTCAATTCTTTATTATAATTATCTATTGACATAGGAATATTTAATAATCTATCTATAAATGAGTTAAATGCTGCCGTCTTTTGTGAATAAGGATGTCAGGATTTATTGTGTATAACTAAATCTTATGTGATGGTTTATGAAAAATTGCAAAGTCATGTTTATTATCTTTTCTAGTAATTGTTAAGTCTAAAAAGTTAATATTATTATGTTGCCCTTCTTCAACTGCGAATTTAATGTTCTTATGTAAAGAATTTATGTAATTTATTTAACTGCCGATCAGAAGAACCTGTTAAACAAATTAGAATGTCATCTACATATCTGTACCAGTAAAGTGAGGGTTTAAACAACTGATGTTGATTTCTTTTATTTTCTAAGTTGTCCATAAACATTTCCGCCAGTAAAGAATTTAACGGTTCCCTATTGTCAAACTGTCATTCGAAACAAAATGAATTATCAAATTCAGAATAATTGTGATCCAACGTAATTGACAGCGGCTCAAAAATTTCTTGCTTCAGTATTAAATTAGTTTTATTTTTATGAACTTATTTGTCAACTAATTATATTACTTCGTTTGGTGGTATACTCGGGAATAAATTTTCTATATCGAAAGAAATTAGTTTGGATTTTTTGGGTAAATTACTATCTTTTATTTTATTGGTAGGATCATAGGAATTTAGAATGGCATATTTTGGTTTAAAATTCGTATATTGTAAAATGATTTTAATCAGCTATCAACAAAATAAAATATATTGATTTTCCCAAAAAATCCAAACTAAGTTTTTCGATGTACAAAATTTATTCCCGAGTATACCACCAAACGAAGTAATATAATTAGTTGACAAATTACTCATTAAAAATAAAACTAATTCATTAATGAAACAAGATATTTTAGAGTTGCTGTCAATTACGTTGTATCAGAATTATTTTGAATTTGATGGTATTTTTGGCTTTAATGGCATATGGTGTAAATATGTCAATAGATAATTATAATAAAGAATTGAATGGCATCAAACAGATAGCTATAATATTTAGCAGATATTTATAAGATAATTAATAAAAAAAGTAAGAATAAACACATAAATTTAATATATCCTCAATAATATCAAGAATGTAGCGTACAACACAATTACAGGTACGGGAAAAGTTATCAAATTAATGTGGAGACATTTATCCAAAATGAACGATATAAATATTGCTTTTAAAACAAACAGTACTCTTGAACGCTGCTTTAAAAACAAAAAAAGTCAAACAAATAAACTCTATAAATCAGGCATTTATTTAATTATGTGCAGGTCGTGTCCAAAAGTCTATGTTGGACAAACAGGAAGATCTTTCTCTACTAAGCTCAATGAACATAAAAGAAGTTATACTAAACAACAAAATAATTCTCATTATGCTAACAACTTAATGTTAGAAAAGCATACTTTCAATGATAGTTTTAAAATTTTACATAATGAGAATTATTTTGTTGTTTAGTGTAACTTTTTTTATCTTCACTGAGCCTAGTAGAGAAAAATATCCCTGTTTGTCCAACATAGACTTTTGAACACGACCCATATTCAATTAAATAAATTCCTGATTTATAAAGATTATTTGTTTGATTTTTATTGTTTTTAATGAGGCGTCCAAGACTATTGTTTGTTTTAAATGCAATATTTATATCGTTTGTTTGAATAAATGTCGCGATACTAATTTGGCAACGTTTTCCGTATATGTAATTGTTTTGTACGCTGTATTCTTGATATTATTAACAAGTTATATCAAATTAATGCTTTTCTCATAACTTTTTTAATAAATTATTTTATAAATATCGACTAAATATTATTGTAAATATATTTAGTAGATATTTATAAAATAATAAAAAAAAATAATAATAAACACATTAATCTAATATATCCTCAATAATATCAAGAATGCAGCGTACAAAACAATTACATGTACGGGAATAGTTACCAAATTAATGTCGAGCCATTTATCCAAAACAAAGGATATAAATATTGCTTTTCAAACAAACAAAAGTCTTGGACGCCGCTTTAAAAACAATAAAAGTCAAACAAATAAACTCTATAAATCAGGCATTTATTTATTTGTGTGCAGGTCGTGTCCGAAAGTCTAAATTATGCTAAACAACAAAATAATCCTCATTATGCTAACCACTTAAGGTTAGAAAAGCACAATTTCATTGATAATTTTAAAATGTTTCATAATCACAATCCAGAAAATTAAATCTTTTAGAGTCTAGAAAGTAATAAAAGGAAAAAATTGGATATTTTGCTTAATAACTAGCTAGACTTGAATGGTTCACCGTTATTAAACTTATATTTCCCTAACAAAAAATGGGTATCCCCCTATCATGTTTTATAGTATTCTTAGACCAATGGACAGTTTAGGTTGAAATTAGTTTGCTTACTGTTAGTTTAACATTGTTTTATATGAAAAAAGCACTGTATGCCGAGACAATTGTTATACATACAATTTTAAATAGAGTGCAAATTTTAGACATTAATCTTGGCTTATTTATTTAAAATGAATTTCCATCAAGTATCGGCTACTGTAGTTAAATTTATTATCGAAAAAAAATTATGCAAAAGCTCCGGACATGACTTTTGAAGCTTCGTGTTTAGTACAGTATTTTTAAGAAAATTTTTGTCCAACACTGCTTAACCTCTGTACTAGATTTTATCGCACCTGGCGTATTTTCCTGACTTGGCTTTTTTGGATCTTCATCTCATCTGATCCCTGCAATAGCACCTGCTAAATAGGCGCTTCACATCACTTGCTGAAATCGAAAAAAGCCTCAATGACTATAACATAAAAATCACCATGTTTTTTTTCCATCTGCGATATGAGTGATACCCGAGATGTGGTGACAGTGACTAGAAAGTAAGGGAGATTACTTCGAAGATTAAGTTTGTAATAATTTTTCGGAAATAAATGTAAAAAGTAGTAATTAACTTAAAAATTTAATACGTTATTTACTTTTAATAATCTTCATGAAGCTAAACCAATATATGTGATAAAATGTTTTTATTAACGTCAGTTGCCCAAGTAAACTGAGACACAGAAAGCCGATTGGCACCCTTAACAAATAAAGGTTTAATCCACCGCCGGAGATTGTCGTTCGTTCGCTCCGTCTCCTCGCCCAACTCCCAAAACCATATTATTATTACGGTTTTACATATTGGACTTATGACATCCGAGGTTCTAAGTCGCGGAAGCCCCTTTTCGTTTAATGCGGAGTTAGTGCCGGACTCTAAAGTCTGAGTTACTGCCGCTCCGGTCATCTCTGTTCGTCGAATCGGGCGAAGAAGAGACGGCAACTCCGGGCGATATCAATTTATAATCTGAATGGCGAATGGGGATTAACGAACGGTATTAAAGTTTGGAGGTATATTGCTTGAGTGGCGGTGCTAATGGAAGGTGTATTCTGACCTAATTCGGGCCGTGTTTCTTGTTTGGTCACTTTCAGAGACAAAATGCCATTTTTATCGGTTTAGAGATGTTTAATGGTGTTAAAAAAACTCAATTCTCTAATAGGGACCACACCTTCCCACTGAATTATGATTTTGAACCATAGAAATTTACCTGATTACAATCTAAACAAATATACCTCAAATGTAATCAACTCTTCGATTGAAACTTCGGTATAAAACACTCAACTCGAACAGATTTACCCCTAAACACAAAAATAGTTTTTTTTTTATTTCTCGACGCTCGTTTCGCTAACCATGTTAGCATTATCAGGAGATAGTTCAATCGGATTGCAAGGCAAGAAACGGAAATATACTATTTTAAGTTTTGAAACATTTTTTTCACGATCAAAATACTGTAGTATGTTTCTATATTCACTTTCAGGTGGAGCAGCCCATGAAATACAAGCAGTAGAAGGAAAGAGCATTAGTTTACCATGTAATGTAACATCACCAAGATATGACAAAGTCTACATGGTTTTGTGGTTTCAACATGGTTCCGGTTATCCGATTTATAGGTAAGTTAATCCCTTTATAACATCATGTGACAATTCCGTAACAAACCTCGATAATCCCGCAAGACTTCGCACTGAGTATATTCAGTTTATTCAAATCGATGTAACATTACTGTAACGCACTATTGAATAAATTAGCAAGCACATCAAATCATAGATGGCGTAACCGGCCGACTTCTGTCAATTTGAACTTCGTGCTTGAAGTTTGTACACGTGCACATTTTAAATTTCACAACAAAATATAAAAAGTGAGGAAAATAATGCCGTTTTCATGTAAATCTATATCTAGGTAAGTGAATGAATAAGTTCATTTATTATCAACAATCAATGTTTTTGCCGTTTTATATGACAGCAGTAACTGTTTGTGTTTGTGATATTCCTGTTACATTGAGTAAGAAGAGTCATGTTAGTAGTAAGAAAGAGCTCCATCACGCTGGAACCTTAAAGAATTTTTGATTTTTTTGCTTATTTTTGCCTACAAACGATGCTAATAAATGTAGTATAGTTCATTTTTTTGGAAGTACCAGTAATTATACAGGAAAAACAATAAATATTGTTCAAGGCAGTAAATATTGATAATATTACAAAAAAATAGGAATGAATTTAGTGCTAAATTGTTTGTAGTTTATTGTAGTCACAATTTTTTTTTTACTCTGTTCATGTAAATAAATATCGGATAAAATCGAAAATAACGAAGTTTTCGGAAAAAACTACACTAACCCAGAAACTACAAATGATATAAATGCTTGTAGTAGTAGGCATATATTTGTAGTGACTGTTAAACTTTTGTTATAACTGAAAACAAAAGAATCAACTGATCAAAAAATAATTATGATTAAAAAGGTTAAAATCTAAGAAATTAAACCATTTGTAGCATCTTGAATTAGTATATTCTATTCTATTCTTCTTGAATTATATATATATATATATATATATATATATATATATATATATATATATATATATATATATATATATATATATGTATATATATATATATATATATATATATATATATATATATATATATATATATATATATATATATATATATATATATATATATATATATATATGTATATGTATATATATATATATATATATATATATATATATATATATATATATATATATATATATATATATATATATATATATATATATATGTGTGTGTGTGTGTGTGTGTGTAGTTTTCCAAACACAACCCTCAAACAAAACTCCATTTATAAGCCATCCGACGAGAAGTCGGAGAAAATATGAGAGGGACTCCCTATTTTTGGCGAGAGAGCATATGTGGGTACCCTTATGAGTCTAACCACCAACAGACGAAACATATGGCCTCCAATATAAGGAATGTGTGGGGCTTCCTTCCGTTCAAGCAACTAACGATTGCTCATATATATATATATATATATATATATATATATATATATATATATATATATATATATATATATATATATGTATATATACATACCAGCCCATATGTATGTCAGTAAATAGGGCTTATAAGGCTTCCTAAAGCAAGGAACACTAAAGCATAAACTATACATGTTTTATGTATATAGCAACTGCTTCCATCCAAAATCGTGGATAGCATAGAAAAATAACCGCGAAATTCAGTTGATTCTTTAGGGAAGTAACATAATCTTATGAAGATAATACTCATATACATATCTGAGAGTTATGCGAGCGAGGGTCTTCGTTGCGGGAAAAGCAGGACTTACCCTCGCGCACAAGCTACCACCGCGCGCATGTGCGTGTCGATGCGACATTGTGACGCTGCGTCCCGCTTAGTCGTCGTTGTCGTGCGCCAATAACTAGCCGCTAGTTTGTGATTGTGTAGTCGCGAACGTAATTGACTTTTTAATTACAAATTAATAGAGTGATAGAAAATACATCATAATACGTGAATATAATGGATAAATTCGTTAAACGCACCGCAAGTTTCTCAAGTAAAACTAATGATTCCCAAGAAGAAGCAGAGTCAGAGAAGAAAAAACAAGCTTGTTAATCGAAAATATGATGAGAGCTATATAAGTTATAGCGGAGGCGAATCTTGCCCAATCCCAAAATGTCTTGTTTGTGGAGAAACTTTGGGTAATCATTCGATGGTGTCCAGTAAACTTTTACGACATTTAACTACTAAACACCCATCGGTGACTCAAAAAGACAAAGCCTTTTTTTGATGTTTGAAAGATCAGTCTAAGAAACAGATAACTCTCATGAGTTCGTCTTTTAAAACATCAGACTAAGCGCAAAAAGCAAACTACATGATCGCTAATATGTCAGTTAAATTCAAGAAGCCTCATTCTCTCTCTGAAACTTTAATTTTACCTGTCTGCAAAGAAGTTGTCAATATTATGATTAGCTAAGAAGCCGCCAAGGAAATTGAAAAAAATACCTGCGCCAGCAGATATGATCTTACGTCGCATTAATGATATTTTTAGCGGCATTGAATCCATAATTAATTGATTAGTGGGGTTTTTGCGCTACAAATCGACGAGTCTAATGATATCAGTGGTGAATGATATCACTGATATGAAATAAAAGAGGATTTTTTATTTTGTCTGCCACTACCTGGCTACACTACTGGAGAAGAAATATTCAAAGCAATAAACCAGTATTTCAATGAGCATAATTTGGAATAGCACAACTGCATAAGCATTTGCACAGATGGAGCAGCAGCTATGGCGGGAAAAATTAGGGAATTTATAACCAGGGCTTCTGAAAAAAAACCGAATATTAAAAAGGTACATTGCTTTTTACACAGGAAAGCACTGATGACGAAGTCTCTGCACGAATTGTTGTATGTCCTACAAGAAATCGTCAAAATTGTCAATTAAATCAAGTCGCGACCGCTGAACTCTCGTCTGTTTAATGCAGTATGTCGGGAAATGGGAGCAGATCATCAGCCACTTCTGTTTTATACAGAAGTACGATGGCTTTATCGCGGAAAAGTGCTTTCTCGGATTTACGGACTAAAAAATGAGACCCAGACGATTTTAGAGACTCAGGGTCCAGATTTTGCTTCTCTGCTTAAAAAAGAGGAATGGGCAGCAGAACTTGCATAAAAAATACAAGGCAGGAAATTTTAGCATTTTAACGTCATCGAACAAGATTGAAAGTTTTCGCGCTAAGTTGGTGTTATGGATCAGCCATGCTACCAATGGTAGAAATGAAATGTTCCCAATGTCATGGTTACCGATTCAGAAAAAAAAGTGCAGGCTTTGATAGTGAAATACTTGGAGTTATTTGCAGAAAAAATTAAGTTCTATTTTCCTAAGGGATAAATGAGCAGGAAGAATTCATGGAGTTAAAAACTCATCGGACATTAAAACTAAAATGTTCCGAAACATTCTTCCGTTCCGTTCATTTGGTAGGTGTACCTTGAACACAAAAAAACACTGACATAGGATGAATTTTTCTTGCTTTTTGAATATTTTTTATTCTCTACAGGCCCAATATACAACTTTTCATGCGTACTATATGATGATAAAGTCTTTCAAATTAAACGGGTTTTTAACACAGAATTTGGATTGATTGCAAAAAACGTCTTATTTGTAATTAACACGTTGGCTACCATACGAGTCGGTATCGACTCACATGAAAAAGTGCCAAATCTACCGCGTGGGTTGAAATCGGGTCGCGACATGTCTGAACACGAGCCCACATGAATCATTACGTCTCATGCTTGTTTACTTCAGTTGTGCAATAAACCTCATATCAAGTGCATTGGCCCAATTAGTCAATTGATTTTATTTAAATATTGTGAGTGATTTTTAGTGATCTGGCTGCTAAGGTAAGTTATTATAGCTTATTATTACCCCATTTCGAACGAAAAAAATTGTGAGACGATTTCGACTCTCAATTTTCTCTTATCAATTTTTTACAATGAAAACAAAAATGAAATTTTGAATTTTCATTATTTATTCACCTTGTTATTGAAGTAAATATTATTCATTATTATTATTATTATTTCGTGTTATTGTAGATGAATGGTTCTATACCTAGAAGCTGCAAAAGGTTAACAGTATCTGAAATTCAGCGAATATTAGAAGAAGATTCAGAAAATGAAGGGGAGGGTCAGGATTTCTCTTCTGATGTCAGCGAATACGAACCAGATGAAGAAGAGAATATTTCCGAAAGTGACGACAACGCTGATGATGGTGTCCTATCTGATCCGCAGTCTCCAGGACCATCAGTATCAACAACTCCAGTTCGAAAATGGAATAGCGTTACTGGTGAACTTTTAAAAACATTTGCCTTTACCGGTGACTCCGGATTAAAAAATATTAACGGAGTAAGTAAGGAAATAGATGCCTACTTACTTTTTCTGGACAATGAGGTCATTCGACTAATGTTAGAATGGACAAACAAGGCAGGAGAAAAATATTTTATTTCTAAAAATAAACAAATCCAGTGGAAAACTGTAACTGAGTTGGAATTGAAAAAATTTCTTGCATTGTTGCTCTATTTTGGTTTAGTCCGATATCCGTCATTAAAAAATTACTGGTCGAGGGATAGAAAATTCGTAAATCTATTCGTGCGCAGCACCATGCCACGAAATAGGTTTGAAGAAATTTTACGCTTCATTCACTTCTCAGACGAAGACAGCCGGCCAGATGATAGACTGAAGAAAGTGTATGATTTAGTCCACATGATGAATAAAAAATTTCAATATTACTCCAACCCAGAGGAGGACGTAATAATTGATGAGACCATGGTGCCTTTTAGAGGTAGGCTGAAGTTTCGCCAATATTTACCAGGAAAGGCACACAAATATGGAGTAAAATTATACAAGGCTTGTGGAGCAGACGGCTATACATACAGTGTTAAAGTTTATTCTGGTAAAGAAGATGACAAAAATCCAGCGGATTTGCGGCACAGCAATAAAGTTGTGTTGGGCTTATTGCAGAATTATCTAAACCAAGGGAGGACCTTAGTGGTCGACAACTTTTATACAAATATCGCAATAGCAACAGAACTTTTGAAGTCCAACACACATTTAGTTGGAACAATGCGGGCGAGAGTGAAAGACGTTCCCAAAAGTATTTTAAATGCGAAATTGAAAAGGGGAGAGGTTGTTGAACTTGAAAGCGACGACGGCATTGTTGTCGGCTGCTGGAAGGATAAAAGGGATGTGCGATTCATAACAACAAAGCATACTTTGGAAATGGTACCTGTTGGAAAAAATAGAAAAGGCGAAACAGTAAACAAGCCAACAGCCATTACATATTACAACAAGAGGAAGCAAGGCGTGGATCTCTCTGATCAGATGACCTCTTATTATTCACCTCTGCGTAAAACGATTCGTTGGTTCCATAAAGTTGCTTTCTTGCTGATACTAGGAACATCTATTGTAAACGCATGGCTAATTTTCAAAAAATTGACAGGATCTAAACTGTCCATTGCAAATTTTCGAGAATCTCTGATCGACTATCTCGTAAGCACTTCAGGACCAGCAACTCCGTCTACCTCTACCAAGAAAGACAAGCATAGCTTACAAAAAACCACCCAAAAAGATAAGAAAAACCACTCTGTGAGACGTCGCTGCGTTAACTGTTACGCCACCCTCAGCAAACATCTCGGCAGAAAAGAGGCACTGAAAAAATGCCCTAAGGTTGTTACCAAGTGTGTGACATGCCCAGGGGAACCATCTATGTGCCTAGAATGCTTTGATAAACATGATACATAGTTTTGTTTTTATATATAAAAAGAATTTTTTTTGTATTTTTTATAATTTTTTTAAAATTAAAAATCTCAAAAACTACAAGACTTTTCCTTGGCCCAACTATACCATTCTGTAGGTCTCACTTTACACTAGGCAGTAGCCAAGACACAATATCCTCCTTTGTGGCACAGTATTTTTAAATTGCCATAAGAGAAGCACTAGCGTGAGCCACTATATCGACTCTCACTTTTTTGTTAGCTTCTTTCCACTGCGAGACGAAATCAACCCGCAATAGTGTACTACCTAAATTTCTTTGCGAGTCGATTTCGAACCACAAATATGTGTTAACGCCAAAGTACCAAATGACCGCGGGCCATATAGACTGAAAAAAACCACTTATGGTGGTAGCCAACGTGTTAAAGCATAGTGTGTGACACGAAAAATAATATCTGCCAAATGACCACCTCTTGCAGTTCCACAGGGGTCCACTCTTTTGTCAAAATTTTGGATGATATTTTGACATAACCGCGGCTCTCTCATCAATGACTCGATTAATCATCCTTTGGTTCAGGAATTGATTCTGAAATCTTCTTATAGTCCTGGCTTTTCACGTAATCCTAAAGAAAATAGTCCAATGGTGTCAAATTACATGAAATTTTTCTCTCAATAGATCAATTGTTTCATTAGCAGAGTGAGATGTAGCGCCATCCCATTGGAGCCACATATCCTCCAGATCAATATTATTCAATTCAACCTATAAAAATCCAGTTATCATCTTACGATATCGAATTACCATTTACAGTTACAACTTTACCAGCATCATTCCGAAAGAAATACGGTCCAGTTACACCCCCTGATCATAATGCACTCGAAACAGCGTCTGGTTTAGGATGTACAGGTTTCTCATAAATCGATCGTGGATTTTCCTCACCCTCATTTTGTTTATTAACATAGCCACCAATTTAAAAATCTGAAAAGATCTGTGTGGTCTTTGATCCAGTGGTTTGATCCAGTGGTTTCAGTTCTTATGTTATTTGAACCTTATATGCCTTCAAAGCTAAATTCTTTCATAAAATACACTATATTGTGGATTTACTTTTAAGTCCAAATTATTGTGAACGTCGACTAATGGAAATTTTTGGGTCTGCAGCAACACTTTCACATACCAAATCAATCAGTCGTTCTTGTGAACAACTACTATTACTATATATTGCTCTTTTTTTATCTTCCCTCGAATCAGTTTCTTCAAATTTTTAAACAATTTGATTGATAGTGCTTTCAGATGGACGATTGTACAAACTATAAATATCATGGAATTGTCTAAAACATTTTTAACTGAACGCCCATTCATTCACTTCTGAAATGAGCCTAGATAAACTCACAACGCACTCTGTGTTTTATTTAAGAATTTTAAAAAACCGCTCAGTTTTAAAGACCCCTAATAATATCAGGGCTAAAAAGCAGATGTTATAATACATTTAAGTAACGTCTGAATGATTGTGGCGTGTTCATATTTTTTTTCTTTATTTCTTATCTTAATTCTTTATTTGAAAAAAAAATCACTAAGACATTTGTCTCCGTTTGATTTTTTGAGTTTTAGATCGTGGCGAAAAACCCAAATAAAAATATATATGAACACGCCACAATCATTCAGACATTACTTAATACAAACATTTACAAAAATTAAGTAATGCGTTCACCGCAACGCTTGCAAATTCAGTGGCAGCTTGAGCGCTGAATGGGCTGTTCGTTCTCCTTCTAATAATGTGGCAGTGATCCCAGATAATGCTACGGCCAGCACTATTTGACCTTGGGCGCGAATTGTGGCTAAAATGAATGAAATTAGAAACGTTTTACCTGTTTTGCCAGGTGCATCGAGGAAAAATATTTCTCCGTAACCGTCGTTGAGTGCTATCATCAATGTATTATACGCGGTTTTCTGCTGCCGATTCAAAAGTGTAATCTTTGTTCGTAATGATTGACTCAAAGCATCTCGATCGAATTGTCGTTCTTGTTCAAATACTCGTTTGAATGCATCGTGCATGGGGCGATTCGGCGTTGACATTCCTAATTCGTGCAACATCTTGCTGGACATCATAAGGCACAAATCCTCTATAGAAATCAATGCTTCATTGTGGATCTCCGCGTTAAATTCAACTTCAGGATTTGCTGTTGTTGTCCGCACTCAATGCACTATGTCTTCAGCCATATTGTCTTTGTATTTATACCATAAATGGAGTGGGCTCGACGGAAAACACGTTGAAATGATGGTGGCCAAAATGTGATCTAATTTGATGCACAGTAGATGAAATAACAGTATCAGCAAGTGTATGAACCCAATGAATGTCATCCTCGAACAAATGTAAACGCTGACACGCTTCTCTATATGTTGCGTACAACTCACCATAAATAACAACTCACCACCAATAAAGTCAGTCCACGAACACTAACAAATGCAGGTAAAAACATTCGTCATTGCTCGGATGAACTGTGTAAATGCGCCCCAATGCCCTAACGGTTGAATATACATTCACGTATCCAGGAACAGCCTGTTCCTGGATATGTGAATGTTTCTTTTTTCCGACATTGGAATTTTTTTTATGAAAACATGTGGCAGCAAAACTCTCAAACTGTGCGTCATTTCACATAAAACGTCAAAATTTAACATAAAGATTTTCATATAAAAGTACCATCCAAATTTCCGACTTTTCCCGTGGATTTTCCAAAAATTTTCTTTCATACAAACCTTGCCCTGACAATTATGAACACAATAAAAAAGAAATCAGCCAAATCGTTCAAGCCGTTCTCAAATGATGCTCCGTCATACATGTGGCAATTGATTTTTATTTATACAGAAGTTACCTTAGTTTTTGACCATATTACTGCTAAGTACAGAACATAATGCTAATTAAATAAAGCAGCAGAAAATTCTTAGTTGGTAAATGATTTTATCGATTCCTTTTAAAACTAGTGTTAGACCAGAAATTAGACAACCATTCGGTGTACTTTCGGTAAGTACAAAAAAACGAGCATTTTGACCTTAACAAGAATGCTAACCCACCAACATGGATAATGCAATTTTCCTTTAGTTATCCAAAATTATCCGGAATATCCAAGTAGGTTAGAGTAACAGGGCCATCGGAAATCGAGTTAAGACCGCGCGCAGAACGCCGAAACCCACCGACCAAGCGTCCGGGCAATATACATAAAACGCAGAGGAGGGTCTGAGAGTAGAAAGAGCCCGAACAGCCTCAAATAACTGTCTCGTAAACTCCGCAGTAATGAGTTTCACGTTCACAGGTGTTCGCGTGTAGTCGTATTTTACTTTTCCCCAAACCTTATGGCCGTGTAGAACGGTAATTGTGTAACATAATCGTTTTGTGCCGTTATTCCACCAACAATACAATCTTTGCTTTTTTTAGGTTGGGCCTTTATTAGGTCCAAGTATGGTTTTCTGCCTTCCTCTCACTCGCTGTTTTAACATTTTGTTTCCATTAAGTTAACAGACTATTTGTCGCGATATTTACAGTATATATAACAATAATTGCTTTATTTGAATCGACAAAATGTTTTATTGTTCTTCAAGCTATTTGTTAAAAGCTGGGACTGGGGAACAAAAAGTATATAAGCCAGTATACTAAAGGATGGTTTTTTGGTGTGTCCTAACTTGCGATAGGGGTATATGAGTCTGCGCAATCATCTGGCATATATATATATATATATATATATATATATATATATATATATATATATATATATATTTTTATTCTCATTTCTCATTTCCCAGAGGAGCTGCAAAGACGCATACAAGAACTGCAAAGGGCTGGCGAACCATTTGGCTTGAAAATAAACCTGAAAAAGAGTCAGATTATGTTCAATAACTTCGCTCAGGACAGAATAATTTCAGTTTTAGGAAGGGATTTAGAGATTGAGGACAGCTTTGTATATCTTGGGCAGAGGATTTCAATGGAGGGGAATACCGCCCGGGAGGTGGAACGGCGTGTTAAATGGGGCTGGCAGGCATTTGGTAGGCTCAACATAGTGTTTAAGAGCAGACTCCCACTTTGCCTGAAAAGAAAAGTATTCGATCAGTGCGTTCTACCCGTTATGACATACGGAAGTGAAACCTGGACACTCACATCGCAATCAATTCAAAAACTTCGGGTGGCACAGAGGGGAATGGAAAGATGTATGCTTGGCATTACAAGACGAGACAGAAAGTCCTGCGCATGGATCAGGGAACAAACAAAAGTCTGTGACATCATTGGAAGAGTAAAACAATTGAAATGGAGATGGGCAGGCCATATAGCGAGGCGATGGGACGACAGATGGAGCAAGGCAATCCTGGAGTGGATACCGCTTGATCGCAAACGTCCGCGAAGAAGACCGAAAGCACGATGGATTGATGACATCGTTAAGTATATTGGACCCGAGTGGCAGAGGAAAGCCCAGGACCGTGAAGGTTGGAAGCATGCTGAAGAGGCCTTCATCCTGCAGTGGATCGATACGGGCTGATGATGATGATGATGATGATGATCTATATATATATATATATATATATATATATATATATATATATATATATATATATATATATATATATATATATATATATATATATATATATATATTATTATTATTATTTGATGATTACAACGCTTAAAACAAATAGTTTTATTTTTTATTATCGAATACCCTATATGTATATGTATTTTTGCATTCTGCTATTGAATCTAAACATATTTCGTGAAACAGAATATATTTCACCACCACATGTTCATACCTAAACCCAATGGTTTTACTGATCTTCGATATTTTGCAAAAAAATTGGGAGTTGCAGACTCTATTTTGCAGTGTCATATATAATTTGTCTTTTGATGCAGGGTTATGAGTTTTGGTAGGAATATTAGTGAAACTATAACTTAAATTTCAAAGCAAAACAGAAAAATAAAAATAATTCAAAACATGATACATCAGTTTTTCTAAATGGAATGTCTAATATCATTTCATTTTACAATATTCTTAAAATAAAATACTTTTATTCTTGTTAAATATATCCTATACCTATCTGTCATAATTTCCGCGATTTGGATATTTTTGTTTTAAATATTTCGTTTTGGATTTCACCTTATGCTTTACGTTATTATTAAACTAATGAATAAATTTACGATAAGTCATTGTATATTAAGAATTTAAGTCATCACATGTTTTAATATTTGATTAGAAAGAAATTATAGAATAACAAAACGTATTGTTATAATAATAAAAAACGTCATAAATATTTAGTTCTTAGTAAGACAGTTTAAGTACAAACATTTGTAAAGAAGAAGTCACTAGAATCATTTAATTAAACGTTCAATATGTCTACCATTTTGCGAAATACAAAACTCTAAGCCTATGTTCAAAAGAACTTTTGATTGTAATGAGCATTGCCTCATTAATATTCATAAACACATTTGTTATTCTAATTTGCATCTCCTCTATTGTAGTGGGTGGTATTTGATAAACTTGTTCTTTAACAAAACCCCACAAGAAAAATCTAGTTTCCTTAAATTCGAGGATCTGGCTGGCTACGGTACGGGACCTCGCCTATCAATCCATTAATTTTAATAATTCGTGTCCAAATATTGTCTCACCTGCCTGCTAAAATGTACAGGAGCGTTGTCCAGCTGTAACCACATTCGTCTCGCTACAGCTAAAGGCAATTCTTCAATCCACTCTTCAAAATTATTTGGAAAAAAATTCATAAAACTACCATCATTAACTCTATTTTCCGAAAAATATGGCCCTGGAGGCGATCTCCGATAATACCACACACTAAGAAACCATCTATGCTGATGATCTAAAGAGATAATGAATCTTGGAATTTCACTGCTGTAATAGTGGAAGTTATGTCGGTTGACGTACCCATTTTTGTGTAAAGTTGCCTCATCCGTGAATAAAATATATATAAAAAAGTTAGGTTCTTCTCTATTTTTTGTATTGCCCAGTCACACAATTCAAACCTTCGATCGAAATCATTTTGATTTACTTCATGAACCAATTATATATGATACGGATGAAATTTATATTTCCTAGTTATTCTGTTCGCTGTGGATTTGTTCGTGTTTGACCTCATTTTCTATCTGGCTGCATGAAATATGCGGATTTTTAATTACAGCTTGAAGAACTAAATATTCGTTTTCTTCCCTCATAGCTCTCTTCCAATAGTGGAAGTTATGTCGGTTGACGTACCCATTTTTGTGGAAAGTTGCCTCATCCGTGAATAAAATATATTTAACAAAGTTAGGTTCTTCTCTATTTTTTTATTGCCCAGTCACAAAATTCAAACCTTCCATCGAAATCATTTTGATTTAGTTCATAAACCAATTATAAATGATACGGATAAAATTTATATTTCCTAGTTATTCTGTTCGCTGTGGATTTGTTAAGGCCTACCTCTTTTTCTATCTGCCTGCATGTAATATGCGGATTTTTAATTACAGGTTGAAGAACTAAATATTCGTTTTCTTCCCTCATAGTTCTTTTCTGCCTTTCCAAGTTTTTTTCATAATCGATACATCCAGTTCTTTCAAATCGCTCTTTCAGTCGTATGCAACGCTTATGCATTAAAATGACTATGAACACTATCAACACCTATTTTGTTTCTATTTCAAAACATTGTTATTTTAAATAAAGTCCGTTGTATTTTTGACGTCCGTTGTATTTTTTTTCCTCGTATTCAAGGCACACTTTATGAATTGCAGATTTTTCAGCCATCAACAAGATGGAATATTTGGACAGGAATATCTCGTAAATGACGTGAGATATCGATATAGACCAAGGGTATCTTTTTTACCTGGAAATTATGACTCTTCTCTATTTTGAAGTAAAAATATCCCCAACTTTATAGGGTAAAAAATATGAACGAATTAATTCCTCAAAAAGTAGATAGCAAGCGTCCTCTAGGAACTAGGCTCAAGTTAGTACCAAATTCGGATTTGTCGCCTTTGAAAACCCAACTTTCCCGATTTTGAACCTGATATCTTCAACTTCAATCGTTTTTAAATTATCCCAACTTTTTGAAAATTTAGTTTCACTTTCAACACGTATCTTTTTAATAACTAACATTTGCCAACATATTTATTGACTAAATATTGAATAAATTTTGATCTCTACTATCCGTTACTACCAGTTGCTCTATGGCGGATAAATTACGGATATTAAATCGGATAATAAAAATATTAGAATAATAAATGGCGGATATATTATTAATTCTTTGCCAAATAAGCTTTTATACATATTTGCTTAAAATGATTATCATAGCTTTTCGATTGGTGATTTAATAACTTTTGCAATTGTTTTCACGGAAATCCTTAAATTTCTTAAATCCTTAAATTTTGACCCTTGTAATAAAGGGAAAAAAATAGTTGGATCGTTAAAATCGTTGGCTAAAATTATTTTCCTTACACCTTGTATATATCTGCATTAATAGTATTTGCATCATTTAACACTGTCGGATTATCTCTCAAAAAGGAATTATTTTTGAATAAACGTTCAATCAATAAGTTTATTAAAAGATATCATTCAGCCAGAAAAAAATTGCATTCTTTCAGCCCGCTACAGAACACGTGCAACCTGTTTTTTTACACCACGTCCAATAAAATTCAGAAAAATTCTTCTAAAAAAAATGTTATGTTAAAACTGCTATAATGTTATTCCACTCTATACATGAATGTATATATTGTATCACTTTCATAAGCCGAAACACTCGTTTTAAAGAGGGTGGTCTCATATTCACTGGAAGCATCAATACGAAAATACCATTTACATAACACAATATAGACATATGTTTTCCATGTATTTGTTCGGCGTTTTTTTCTTGTTGCAATTTTTCTTATGACGACAATTTCATTGTATTGATCAAAGCCATGTATGGGTAAATTCCACATCATCACCATCTGTTGTTCTTAGGAGCAGTAAAACTGCGACAAAAAACCACCCCGGTTTCGACCTTTTTGTGTTATTGAAACTCCGCACTCGCAAGAGGTATGTTAATGAACAAAAGGTGAAAGTCAGATGGCGCAAATTCTGTATTGTATGTAGGATGTGATATAAGTTTATTTGTGTCATTTGTAGAGATTTTCCTTCCTTTAATTTGACTGATGTGCAAATAATAAAGAATCGTGTGAATAGTTAACCCATCCATGGGTTTGGCATTTTTCTATGACTTATTCATTGATTTTGCTTCACGGTATTAGAGAAATATATTGACTTTCATCGGAAGTTGTAATTCGACAGAGAAAAATGGTTTTCTTGTAGGTTTTGAAGCAACTTACCACAATTAAGACGATACTAATAATACAGGGTTGACTGATAATACATACGATTCGTAATCGTTAATCAAAGACGAACAGTTCTGAATGAATACTTCTGAAGAGAATTTAGACATTTAAAAAGGATTCTCCTGAGTTTCTTCGGCGTTTTCTAATTGTACTTTAAGCAATAGGTGGAAGTAAGGGACAAAACAAAGCGAAAACGGTTCAATTTGCAGGAAAAGTCATTATTACTGTTTTCTGGGATTCTCGAAATCTCCATACTACATGGAAAAAGTCAGTTTCACATTGGAGTATTATTCTACTGCAGCGAATTCCTCAGATTTGATTTGATTCCTAATTTGATTTGGATAAATCGCATTATACTGAAGATATTACCAGGTATGTAAATATAAAACCGGAATTTTTATATAGAAAATACACATAATTATACGAAAATGATAAAAAATATTTTATTTAAAATGTTGTTCATCGCTAACTATACATTTTTCCCACCTATCTGATAATTTGTGGATGCCACGCCAAAAAAAATGTTGCTCTTTGTTCCATGAATGCAAATAAGTAGTAATCGGATGAAGTCAAGTCTGGTGAGTAAGCCATATGGGACACTTCACGTGAAGCGGACAACGAAAAAAGTGAAGTTCTGAAATTTGTTCATATTGGGCATATTTGTACTTCTAGGGGATATGAAGGTGTATACAAAATATTTTGATAGTTTTATAGTTTTTTTATAGTTTAATAGTTTTATAGTTTAAATTTAGTTAAGATATGGGATTCTATAGAATTCACTTGATTGACGGAAGGGTTTCTTTTGAATTTTATTTTCATATTGAAGTAAATTATAATAAAATAATAAATATAGTGTTTTGTATAGAAAATTTACTGTTCTTTTTGATTTTTAAATCAGACTTCAAATTTGAATTTTTTTCTAGTGTTAAACCGGAAGTAAATATTTCAAATATTTTTTAATAACTTCGACCATTTTAATTTTCATTTTTTTAGTACAAAATAAAGCTTGACATTAATAAATTTTATCATAAAAATTGCAAAATGGGATCTAAATTAGTTTAGGAGATAAATCCATTAGAGTACGTACATGTCGCTCTGAGCGTGATACCTGTCGATCGTTAAAGCCGGTTGGTGAGTAAAAACACATTAAAACATTGGTTATATTTCAATAATATTGATTATGTATTATTGGTTTACCTATTTGTGCCATTATAAGGTTATGTAATACCTAAATTTAAAAAAATAAAATCATTTTGCACAAAAATATCTGTAGAAAACAATATCAAAATAAAATATTATTTTACGTGATTTTTTCTCATATTGTGACAACGAAATAGGAATAACAACACCATCTCTTAGTTGCGAAAAGAATCACTTCATCAAAACGAATCAAAGTTATATAATAGAAAGAGATAGAAGTATGTCGCCAAGCAAAGCTTGTTTTCCGTTATTTTTTTAGTTGTTGTACTAACCTCTTATCGAGTTAAGTTCATTAATAAGTTTTATCGTTCTTATTGATTCATCAATACCCCCTATGGTGATCAGTGCTTCAATCCATTTAATTTACCAATTCACCGAAAGTTTAAAGATATAAGAAAAAATCCTAGTTTAGATTTTGTTTAAAATCCTAAAAAGTTTAGCTGCAAAATGGAATTGTTCCTCAAATTGATATGTGTGTGCATCTTGCAGGAAAGTGATATGTGTGTGCATCTTGGAGAAAATCTCGTTCAGAATAGTCAATCATTAGTTGAAACTCCACAAAACTCCCAAGATGTACCGTGCGTTCCCGAAGATAAATATAAATATAATTAAATTAATAAAAATCTAAAATCTAAAATTTAAATTAATAAAAATAATTAATATTAATAAAAATCCTTTTATCTCCGAGAAAACATTAGTCGCATTATGCCTGGTAAAAAAAAATTGCATCCCTGAAATTAGATGATGGAAAAAGAACACACATCCATAAACTTCTAATGTGTAATATTGACGAACTTTATCAGAAGTTTAAAGGTGAATATCCTAATGTTCAGATGGGCCTGACAAATTTTTTTATCCTAAGACCCAAACAAGGTATTCTCGCTGGCGATTCTGGAACACATATGGTATGTGTTTGTGTTTACCATCAAAATGTCAAACTGATGTTGAATGGAGGAGACATTGCCAATTTTACCGCTGGAACTGCCATGGAACTTTCATCGTATAAAGATTGCCTTCGCAACATGATGTGTCCTAATCCAATATCGATATGTCATTTAACGACTTCAAAGATATCGCCAACAGAATGTTGTAAATCGTGTCCTGGCTTGAATGCGATTCGTGATTATTTGAAAATGATATTTGATGACAATCAAGTGACAAACGTGCAGTTTGAAAAATGGGTTGGCACAGACCGCTTCACGATATCTATTAAACTACTTCCATCTGATTATTTCGTAGAGAGTTTGTGTGGCGCTTTGGATAAATTGAAACCCCATGCCCACATTGCAGCAGAACAAGCACTTTTTAACATTTTGAAAGACTTAAGGAGAACATCACAGGAAGTGAAATCATAGTATAATGTAAAAAAGGAATAAAACAAACTATCACAAAGTAACGAACAAATCAATCAATAATTTGAATAGTATAATGTGATTTCGCAGAAAATTATAGTTTTGTTGTCCAAGATGCAGCTCAATCTTTTCACTAGAATAATGGGAGGCACTAATATCGGTATTTTATTATAGGAATGAAAGTGAAATAAAACACGGTAACAATGTAATGATTTCAGACGATTTGAAGCATGACACAGTCAAATTCTATATTTTCCAAAAAATACTAGACCAGCATCTTTTAAAAAAAGCAAGAGTTGTATCGAAAATTATCTATATCACAGATGGTGCTTCACAATATTTTAAAAATAGATTCAATTTTACAAACATATTTTATTATAAACAAGATTTTAAGACAGATTTTTATTTTCACCCAACCTCTCATGGTAAGGGACCATGTGATGGTCTTGGAGGAAACCTGAAACGTTTAGCGACACGTACAAGCTTGCAGTTACCTCCAAGTAGACCAATTATTATGTTAATGCAACTAACTAAACTAATTTAAACTAATTAGTTTAATTTTAGTTAGTTTAATCTAAACTAATTTAGATCCCATTTTTATGGTAAAATTTATAAATGTTAAGCTTTATTTGGCATTAAAAAAAATTCAAACTAAAACGGTCAAAGTTATTAAAAAAAATATTTGAAATATTTACTTTCGGTTTAACACTAGAAAAAATCAAATTTGGAATCTGATTTGAAAATCAAAAAGAACAGTAAAGTTTCTATACAAAACACTACATTTATTATTTCAATATGAAACTAAAATTCCAAAGAAACCCTTCCGTCAATCAGGTGAATTATATAGAATCCCATATCTTAACAAATAAACCTCAAATAAAACAAATATTATGTGTACAAGTTCATATCCCCTAGAAGTACTAATATGCCCAATATGAACAAATTTTAGAACCTCACTTTTTTTCGTTGTCCACTTCCGTGAAATGCCCCGTATGTGAAAGTATTTCCCGACTAAACGCCTTAATCGTTTCCTTGACCACTTTTGCTGTGTGTGAGGGTGCATTATCATGAAGCAAAATTATGTTGCCTTTTTTGATATTCTGGTCATTTTTCACGCAACGCTTGATTGAAATCGATTATTTGTTCGATTCATACCATTCAGTATTAATAGTTTCGCCAGGTTTTAACAGCTCATAATAGATCACCCCTTCTGATTCCACCAAACACAGACAATTGTCTTCCGTCCATAGGGATTTGGCCTTGCCGTCGATGTCGATGGTTCGCCTGGTATTACCCATGATCTTTTACTCTTAAAATTCTCAAAATATATCTTATTTTCATCGCCAGTCACAATTCGATATAGAAATGATTTTCTTTTGTACCTGGCGAGCAGCATTTCGCAAGTGGTTTATCGGGTTTCCTGCTGTCTTTCATTCAGTTCATGTGGAACCCATTTTCCTATCTTATGTATCTTTCCCATGGCTTTCAAACGTATAGAGACGACTTCTCGTGTCACATTTAATACGAAAGTTGTTGATGCGTTTGAGCGGCATCCTGATTCGTCCAACAGTGCTTGCAATTCGATGTCTTCAAACTTTTTCGGGGGGTCTTCCACGTTCTTCGATTCTCACATGAAAATCGCCACTTTTGAATTTTTTAAACCACTCAAAATACTGAGATTTACCAAAAGCATCCTAACCGCAAACTACGACAAGCATTCGATTCGATTCTGCAGCAGTTTTCTACAAATAGTAACAGAAAATCAATGCTGTCCGCAAATTGTAGTGTCCAGGCACAAAATTCGACATTTTCAACACTATTACAAACTATGCTGTTGTATGAAACTTGTGGTGTTGTAAGTTAGACATCTTTGTCAGATGTTAACAAGGAAATGGCGCCAATGACGCGGTTTGACGGTAACTACATTGACAGCTAGGGCTATCTATGGGCCGGATATGATATGGGCCGAATATGAAACCGGAATTTGGTTTCATCTTTACATACCTGGTAAAAATTGAAATGTCGTTGGTCTAAATGCATTGAATTGCGAGGAAATTCTAAAAATCTTGGGTTTTTTATCAAGCCAAGAACTTTTTAATCGACCCTGGTACATCATGCAAAAAGAGCAATTCAAAGACTACCGAACATAAATATTTTAAATGATTTAATAACCTAAGCATTAACACCCATACAAAAAAATGCATGAATATGTGAATCGCCTACTCTCGTAGCCTTTCAGTGCGGTACTAAAAAACTCTTTGGTTTTAGATTATCTTGCCTGCTGTAGAAGTGAGAAGAATTCTTTTTAAAAACGTTTTATTTCACTTCATAAATAAATGCTGTTTCGCTTCCGAGCGCTCGTTTTGGAGAGAGTCTCATATTCCCTGGCAGAGTCAATACCCAAATAATATTAGCATAACCTAATTTAAACACAAATTTTCGATATATACCTACCTACATATATAGATATATTTTACCGAATAATGCAGTATTTGAACATGTTTTGTTAAGGGTTAACGGGGGGTGAAACAATTCAATTATCGACCCATCACCGTGTTTTGCCTTTTCGTGATTATTGCACACGGTTTGACCGGTTCGATGCAGGAAAACCAAACGAGTCTGATTAAACGTCAAAAAATTATCGCAACAATTATAACGGGACACAATTTTCCATCGATAATTGTTGACAATTAGTTTGGTCTGGTCCCCGTACGATTCGAATACCGCGGTCGTGATGTATGGTGCCGGAACGAGGCAGTCTGTATTGTTTTAGTAAATTTTAAGCGACACGGAAACAGGACATTAATCGCTGAATAATTTTTTAGTATTAGTCTTTGATTTCAGTACTGGTTTAAAAATTAGATAATCTTAAATCAAAAATATAAGACTATAGGCGACCCTTCTTTATGTCTTTTCACTTTATTTTTTCACAAAATGGTTTAAATAATAAATTTAACTGAGGTAGCCAATACTTGATGGAAATTAATTTTAAATAAATAAACAAAGATTAATATCTAAAATTTCCACTATATTTAAAATTGTATGTGTAACAATTGTGTCGACACACAATGCCTTTTTCAAATACGAACTGTGTTAAACTGACAGTGAGAAAAGTAATTATAATCTAAACTGTCCATCGGCCTAATAATGCCATAAAAATGATAGTGGGGAAAGCCATTTTTTCAACCTGTAGGAGGGCAATATAAGTTCATGGTCATTTAGCAAAATATCCAAATTTTTTCTTTTTTTAATTTCTGGGCTGTCTAAAAGATTTAATTTTTTAGATTATCATTAAAAGTATGGGTCTTTAAGTGGTTAACAAAATGAGAATTATTTTGTTGTTTAGTATAACTTTTTTTATGTTCATTGAACCTAGTATATAAAGACCTTCCTGTTTGTCTAACATAGACTTTTGGACACGACCTACACTCATTAAATAAAGTCCTGATTTATAGAGCTTGTTTGTTTGATTTCTACTATTTTTAATGAGGCGTCCAAGACTATTGTTTGTCTTGGAAGCAATATTTATATTGTCTAATTTGGATAAATGTTTAGAAACTAATTTGCTATCTCTTCATGTATGTGTAATTGTTTTGTACGATGCCTTTTTGATATTATTGATAGAATATATTAAATTCATTTTCATAATTTTTTTCTTGATTATTTTATTTGTAATGTTTCGGTCGTATCCGTTATTTACTGCGATCTGTTTGATGATATTCAATTCTCTATTATAATTATCTATTGAATTAGTTAAATGCTGCCATCTTTTGTAAATAAGGATGACAATATTTGTTTTGTATAATTACACCTGTTTATGATGTTAATCATAAAATTATTATGATGTAAATGGTCCGTTATATTTTCTTGTTAATCTTTTTCGCTATATGCTAATCATTGATCTGATTTTGTCTTAATTTTTCAAATGCAAGAATTTTGATTCTGTAAGCCACTAGATGTTTTGTGATGTGTCTGAATTTAATAGAATGAGTTTGTATTCCACTCCAAGGTGATCTCTATTGCGTTCATTATCTTTGGGCTTTATGTTAGACTGGAAATCTATATAAAGTAACTTAGATTCTTCATTAGTAAAATTGCAAGTTGTAAAATTGACGAATGTCTTGAAAAATTGGTGTTTCATGTAATTTGTAATAGGTTTAATTTTGTTGGTTTCTTTCTTGGATAGGATGTTTTCCGATTTGTTCTGTTGTTATGAACTTCTTGTTAATGATGTCGGAAATGTGTTTCAAAAATATCGAACTCAATATTGTTTTATGTCTATGGGTTAATTCACTATCTATCACTTTAAGATAAACGAATTATATATTCCGTTTGGTATATTAAATTTTTCTACATTTATGTAGCCATTTCTTCAAACCTTGTTGTTGCCCTTTCTTTGCTAATTCTGTCCTGTATTGTATTGTATGGTATTGTAAAGGAAAAATTTGGATATTTTCTTAAATGACCAGCTGGACTTGAATGGTTCACCGTTATTTAACTGATATTCCCCTCCAAGACGTTCAAAAAATTAATTTCCGCACTACTATTTTTTATGGTATTATTAGGTCGATAGACAGTTTAGGTTGGTTTAAATAAGTCTAAATACTAATATGGAAAGTGAAAGTTTTTTCATACCTACATAAAATATCTGGTAAAATGTAATGAAGTGGGTCTGTTACAATATTAGCAAGTGCGGCTAAGATATGTATATGCACGTATTAGATATGGATAACGTTTTTACAATTTTCGATTAAAAAAATGAATATTAAAACCTTTTTTAGTAAATATTTTACTTAAGTGGTCAATTCGAAACCATATCATTCACGTATGAACTCGGGAACAATAATACCATTTACAATCCATATAACGGACCATTTTTGGATGTTTTTGTGAGTAGAAACAATCAAAATAAGATTTTGATATTGTTTGGAAGATATACTTCGAGCTACATTCCTAACGATTCGAATCATATTAAAACCTTTATACAAAGATAATTATGACAAAAAAGTCAAAGTTAATTAGGAAGGTGTCCACAGTGGATGGTTAAAATAAGAATGCTGTAGATAGATTAAATAGAAAACATATGTTTAAACAATTGTGCAAAAATCTTCGGCTTTTCAAAGAAAACAGGAACAAAAATAAATTCATGTTAATACCGTCTGATGTCAAATTAACACGACAGAATTTTGAAAAAAGAGGACTTAAGGTGGTCTATAAACCATATAATAAACAAGAAGTGCTGGGTAATTCAAGCGATAAAGTAAAGCGACTTGAAAAATATCGAAATGAAAAATCATTCAATGAAATTTTTCACTTATTAATGTAACGCTTAGTTAACTTTATGGTTCATGATTTTTACAAGCTTCGTTAGGTACGGTTTTCATATAAATAAAACATCCTTTAGTTTTAGAATAAGATCTCCTGATGATGCTAACATGGTTAGCGAAACGCACGTCGAGGAATTTAAAAAAGTTATTTGGTGTTTAGTGATAAATCTCTTGGAGTTTGATGTAAGCAAGCTCACATTCGTTCAGTCGAGATCACTTAATGCGATATTTTGATTTTTTATAAGGATTTTGTCGGTCGTGGTACTCCATAATCACAAGACTTGACACCAAGTGAGTATAATTTAACGCAATATTATCAGAATTTTTGACTGAAAAAGAGCTGAATATTACAAAAATAAATATTTAACACGAATATATAACCATTTATTTATTTTCATTTCAGTGAAAAATAATGGCAAATACATTATGGATTACAACTATTTTTAATATTGTAAATATGGTCCTTGCAATTTAATAAATAGGTTTTCAATAAGAGTGTCAGAACTTTGAAAAGTAATAAGGCAACACTGTGTGATATGTGAATGTCACTTATAGACTGTTATGTTCAATTCACCATGGAAAAATAAACGATTCAACAGCGCATAGAAATTGGAAATTGTAAGGCAACCTCCCTTTTGCGAAAAAATAATATTTTCCGACGAAGCGAACTTATGGCTTAATGGGTTTGTAAACAAACATAACTGCAGGATTTGGAAAGATAAAAATCCTTAAGTGATCCAGACGTTACTTCTTCATCCTCAGAAAATCACTGTGTGATGTGGTTTTAGACTGAATAAATAATGGGACCTTAGGTTTTTGAAGATGATAATGAAAAACATAATGCTATTATTTGTTCTTCAAGATAAAATAAAAATTACCGGATTAGCACTTGTTGTTATCAGTGAGTCTAATTTTAAAGTTCTGATAATCTTATTGAATAACCAGATTGAATACACCAGACACTAAATTGAAAGTTTTATAAGAGAGAAAAAGAAAAATAAAGCACGTGAATGAAAACGCTTTCAGCATTGCTCGAACGAACAAAATAACAATTATTCAACCAGAATGAAGCAATTCTTATTAAATAAATAGTAAATATCGTGAAAAATATTCTGTTATCGTAATAAAAGGAAAATAAAGGAACAGGGAGAGTGGAAGGCAGCACCTTCTCGAACCGAATAAGGACTGGTCTAGAAAAGCAAAGACGATTCTTTTGTTGGTAAAGTAAAGGCACAAAACGATTATGTTATACAATTACCGTTCTGCACGGGCATAAAGTTTGGGGAAAAGTAAAATACGACTACACGCGAACACCTGTGAACGTGAAACTCATTACGGTGGAGTTTACGAGACAGTTATTTGAGGCTGTTCGGGCTCTTTCTACTCTCAGATCCTCCTCTTCGTTTTATCTATATTGTTCGGGCGCTTGGTTGGCGGGTTTCGGCGTTCTCTGCTCGGTCCTAACTCAATTTTAGATCTCAGTCAAGATGGTCGTTTATTCTTTCACAGTAATTAAACTGAAAGATTACCTAATATCTGGTTCAATGGGAATTTGTTATGGCAAACAAATTGAAAATACGAAAAGAGGTACTGCTCGGAAAAAGAGTCAAAAGAAATATAGTTTAAAAAATTCTGCTAGAGCCGAAAAGTAAGGTGAATTTTTTTATGAAAATTTGCACGCTTTACGTGTCGATACAATCATTTGTGTTTTAATTTAGTACGACCGTCTTTGATATCTAACAGAGGTTTTTTAAAATGAAAACATTTATCGACCAAAGAATTTGCAATAAACCTAAATCTTAAACGGAATAATAGAATTTTTTACTTTGTTATCTATCACTTTTATTTTTTAACTTTGTGTGACTATAGTTTCGTAAAACAATGTTACATTATCAAACACTACTTTAAAAGTAAGATATTACACCTTTTTATTCTATGTACCTAATTTTCACTTTTATTGGGGACAATTTTTTACAATATCTTAAATAGTGAGAAATTAAATGTTTAATTTTTTGCTTTTTGGCGCCATATGTAAAATTTATAAATTCGTAATTTCGGGAAATATATGTCCGATAATTATGAAATGGTTCGCAAAATTAGAATTTTATTTCATTAATAGATATGCAGATTTGTGTTTTTTGAATCTGGTCTGAAAATTTCGGCCCGTTTGTCACACATAGCAGCTACTACACTCGTTGCAACTTACCATATAAACTCCATATTTTTATTTTGTGATGTTTTGTCTTTGACATTAATAAGTAATTTAGTGGTTGACTACTGGGTTTTAAACGATATTTGTAAATTTAACTTGGAAAATAATTTTTCAAAACCGGATAAAGCAAAAAAAAAATGTTTTGGTTTAGATATGTAGACAATATTTTGGTTTATTATATTGGAAATGGCAGACAAATATAAGAAACATTAAAGCATTTAAATATAATCCATCCAAAAATAAAATTTACAATTGAAAAAGAATAAAATCAAACAATAAATTTTCTGGACCTTCCAAACAAAACCAAACCAAAAATATCCAAACAAAATAATACACTAGAATTTAGAATTTAATCAATCCACCCCATTATAAATATGCAGCATATAAGTCTATGATCCACCGAGCTTTCACAATTCCATTATCTGAAAATAATCGAAAAACAGAACTGCAAAAAATTCAACTAACAGCACAAAATAACGGGTTCAATGAAAAAGAAATTATTTGCTTAATAAATAAAAAACGGAAACAATTATTAATTCATCAAATATATCCAAAAGTAAAGCAAACAAATGATAAAAATACTGTAAAACTACATATTTCGGACCAATTTCAGAACAAATAGCTCGCTTCTTGAGGAAGCATAATTTGCATTTGCATGGACACACAAGATCCCGCATTTCTAAAAAATATTTTATACACAGATGAAGCCACATTTGCGACAAATGGTATCGTATTATGACAAAATATTAGATTATGGGCTCAAGATAACCCACATTGGGTGATACAATGTAAGAGACAATATTGTACCAAGGTTCTACTACGCTATTTTAAATGACATAATTATTGGACCATATTTTTTTTATGGAAATTTGAATGCAAGTAAATTTCTTACATTTTTACAAAATGAGTTTGATGATGAAATTGATTCGTTGCCTCTTAAATATCGGTACAATTTACACTTACAATTTGACGGGGTACCCATTCATCATGCAATTAACGTAAGAAACGGTTAAATAATAATTTTCCAAATCATTGAATTGGACGAAACCGTTCTGTGATTATTGGCCGCCGAGATCCGCGGACCTCACGCCTCTTGATTTTTTTCTCTGGGGGACAATTTAAAATAAGGTTTATGTTTCAATGCTCCAAACTCGAGACGATCTTTGTGATCGTATTAGGCAGGCTTGCCGTGGCATTACCAAACAATAATTGAACAAAGTAGTGAACAATACCCGACGACGTATTGAAAAGTGCTTGATAGAATATGGCGAAATGGTAGAAATGTCTAGTATTTAAGTTTTATAATGCTAATTTAAATCGACCTGTAAACAAAGGAAGTTCTTTGTTAAACAATAGTTTGTTATTAGAAAAAATATTAATTATTAATTATTATTGTAAAAATATAAAATAATATCAAGGATATCCAGTAATTTAGAACCATAAAAATCGATACATTTTGGTTTAAGGTGATGCTGGTCAAGAATCTGTTGTTAGTTTTTCTCTAAAAAAAAACCTAATAGTACTTTTCGAAAATGGAAGCCATAAAAATTGACGCAGTTAGCCATAATAGTAGCAAAAAAAACATGTTTTCAGCCGAAACGGATTCGATTTCAGACGAAACGGAGGAATAGAGCTCGAAAACAGCCGTTTTCCAAGATCTATCCAACAAAAGTTTATAAAAATCGATTCAGAAATAAACATTTTAAGGGGGTGATAAGTCCTTATCCTGGACACACTGTAGATAATGTGCAACAATATTTTAATACTTGGTATAATTAACTATTATGGTGTTTTTTTTTTGTAAAGGAGGAGGTGATCCAGAAAAGGTTGGGAACCTTTGGTTCAAATCTTTACCTCGTAAACTTACATTATAATTATCAACGATAAATTTCATTATACAGTCCATTTTATATAGTACTAGAGTGTAAGAAAAATATTTGCGTGTTTTTCTTTATTTATAAATAAAGGATTATAGTTCAATCCTTTAGAGAGAGATTTAATTCGATTTCAATTTTTTCCTCTGACACACAACTATTCCTTTTTCAGTATTAAAGTGGCTGCGAAATATTCAGTCAACGATTTTTAACATAAACGTTAATATGAATAGCGAAAATAGGGCAATTTAAAGACATTATATTAAAAAAGGGTTTAAAGCGCCTGGCGCCGCTCGTGAGATTTGCGAAGTAGAGGGAAAAGTTGTTATAACAATCCGCACTTCTCAGCTCTAGTTCAAAAACTTCTGGGAGGGAGACATGAGTTTTGAAGATAAAAGGAAGATCAGGTCGTCGCCGGTCTCTCAATGCCAATGTTTTAAATGTAGACTAGTCGTGATACCGGAGAGAAATAAAGTTACTGGCTCAAAGATGGGTTGAGGTTATATTTCGAAGAATAACTTACAAGTATATATTTTTAAAACAGTGAATAACTAATTACATCAAAAACGTAAATATTTTTGCTATACTCTAGTACTTTAATTCAATATGGACATGTATTGGCGTGGTATTCCGAGTTGATAATAAGGTGAGCATGTTCTGTAATTTTAAGTTGATTTCCTCTCTCTTACTGTCCTATTACCAGGTGTTGCGGTTAATGATTCTTAATATATTAAGAGATGGCGTTGAAACCAAGGTTCGCTTAACAGTCTCATCTCTTATGTAATTTTATTCCTACGACAGTACATTTCAATCGTTTAAACAATTTCGAAATAGCGTCATATTTGTTTTCGTATGGTAAACATGTCGAGTTTCGAACCAAATAAAGAACATTGGCGGCACGTACTGCTTTTATTGTTCAATCAAAGAAAAACGCGAGTGAAAGCCGTCGTTCAGGGTCAGCTCGTAGGTTTTTAAAGTGAGAGGGCATAGAAGAAAATAATGCTGTTGAAGATTTTTTGCTTTCCCCTTCCACCTTTTTACTTTTCGTGCTATTGAAACCCTATACAGAAGATGAACCAGGAAAATATTAAAATTGTGTACTGCTACTACTAACAAAGACATTGGAGGATGGGTTGTTGCTTGTTGCGCAGATAAAGGAATTAATAAGTAGGTACTTACCGTTTCCCGAAGAGTAAACCATTCAAAAGTACTACTCAGTGTTGTAACTCGTTTGGGCTTCAAAAATGTACCCTTACAAAATACAATTTATTTTACTACATTAAATGATACCTAGGGCTAATTAATGTTCAGAGAAGATGAGATCTGAGGCGACAGAAGAAAAGATTACTCGGTACTTAGACATTTATTCTCATCATGTAAGACAGTATCGTGAAAGCCAAAACAACATGAGAGGGATTCGGTTACAATATTAAATTAACTAGGTTAGTAATATACAGGGAATTTAGTAATGAATTTATAGACAATAAACAGTAATGAACTGAATCTAATGTGACTAGAAGGATGCTAACTTATCGTTGGTCAGTCAATTTACGAAATTCTTCGATGGGTGTCGCACAGGCTACGTGAGGCGGAACGTTGGTCTGACAACCCCTTAAGGTTTCAGATATTCTGTGGGTCGCGAGCACTTCGAGGACACCCAAAGACTTGCGTGGAAAGAAGCCAAAGATTCACCCGGATCAACCACATGGACAGGAAAAATATGAAAAGGTGGAAACAATCCCCTACCAAAACAAAAACTAGATAGAGATTTTATTAATATTGTGAGAAACATTTTAATGGGGTTAAATTATTCTTACCCCTATCTGGATTAAAAAGAATTATTCGTCAGACGACAAATAATTGCACGGCCAAGAGGTTCTCTAACTAAGATGGTCCAAAAATATACCTCGAAGACTTCGGGGGCAGCTGGCAGCGTGTTAGCAATAACATCCAGCAAAGCTGCTAAATAAGCTCGGCACTATTCCCAAAATATTCCGAACTCCAAAACTCTATTCAGCGAAAATTTCGCACTGGGTCAAAGCCTATTGCTGCACAGTTGACTGCTCTCGAAGGGAGTCGAAAAGGGAACTCTGAAGGGAGGAGACCAAAAATGATTACTTCGAAAATCAAGCCCGCGAAGTAATTACGGAGCTCTCTGTTCGAGTACTGTCAATTAACCAAGGTACCAGTATCGGACTGAGGTGAACGAAAAGTAACGAATTAAAATTCATGCGTTAGTTCCAGGACTAAAATAGATATAAACTAAAGAAACATGGTATCGATCCTCTGTTAAAACCTATTTAAATATAAGTAAAGATTGATCAAGTAAACACGTATTTATCAACTCTCACAAATTCTCGATACTGTTGGAATAAAATACGGCCCTCAACACGCAATACCGGGTACACAGAATGACCACGGACTTGCGTACCTTGTGAATAGTTCGGCAATGCATTAACCTCAATGACTCATCGCAAAATGTACTTCTTTTTTATTTCAGTACCAATGCCAAAATATGGAAAGTCTTAATAACTTAAATCTTAATACAATATGATCTGATATAATATAACTAAATTTGGTAAATAAATATAACCGTAAAAGTGTGTAGACACATAGCAAATCCCAAACCAAAATAAGAATTCGTGAGGCGAACGAAATAAGCAACGCGAGACATATCAAACGCTCTGTATCCGTCAAATCAACATTTAAAATTAATTACCGATACGCTTGGTCGCAGAGAATCTATGTCCAAATCGCATGTTTACGAAAGCAGTTAAATCCCCGTATTCTGGCAACCAACAGAACACCTAACGCCAACGACGAGATAATATGACGTAGCGTACGGTCGCTGGAGATAAACGTACGACCAACGATGTAAAAATTGTGGCGAGAGGATGGAATTTTTATCCGCATTATTTGGTGTGATGGGTCGACAGACGTTCTTCTACATTTGGAGATTTTCATTTTTAATAATATCTTAAAATTAGTTAAAGGAAAGAAACTGAACGGAAATAAAATATGGTGTTTTGCTCTGAAAAATTGTTTAGTGTTATAAATGCTGGAGGGGAGTCGCACCAACGCCCTCCCTCAGGAGCCGCCACTGCGTCGTATACTAATGGAAACATACGGTGACAATGTCCCAAAGCAAGACGCTTGTGGGAGTTGGTTTAGACAATTCAAAAATGGTGATTTCGACTTGAAAGACAAAGAACGCCCAGGTCAACCGAAAAAAATTGAAGATGCCGAATTGCAAGCATTGTTGGAAGAAAACGATATGCAAAATTCAACTAGAAATGGTAGAGAGGTTAAATGTTGGTCGCCAAATCATTTGTGATCATCTACACGACATGGGAAAGATCCAGAAGGCAGAAAAATGGGCACCACAGTGTAGCTAGCGATGGCGCATACTTGAATAAACTATTTTTTACCTGTCTCCCACATTAAACGCATTTTTTTAAGAAAAAAAATAGAATTATTAACTGCCACACCTGGTAGATATGAAAAAATAAAAATGACTTTCGTTCAAAGAACTTCTTAAACCATTCCCTGTTTTGCCAGGTCATCAGGTCATCAGTTTGTATTAAATTATTTTTTTATATACATATATATATATATATATATATATATATATATATATATATATATATATATATATATATATATATATATATATATACCAAACCAAAGAAAAGAAAGGAAATCTAATCTAAGTATAGCATCAAATACTGATAAAATATTTTAATAAATAAATTCCTGTCACAACTTAATTTAATTCCCTGCTCATCTATTTTTCAATTCAGCGACCTTTTACCGAAAAAGAGCCATCAAAGTTAAAATAAAGAGCTGGAAAAAAAAACGTCGATGATGAACACCCCGAAACAGGGAACATCCATTTTCTAATATTTTAAAAAGTCAATCTACGATATTAGGAAAATAATATATGATCCGTTACCGTTAAAGGGCGATCGTTTTGTAAACTTTTTCGTCCCGCGAACGCCATATTAATACCGTTTTATTCTCTTTGCCTGACACAAAGAACGTAAATAAAGCGTAAAAAGGAAGCTGATTGATTTCCTATCAGACTTTTACAACGTATTAGTACTTCATAACCGAGAAAAACACTCTCGTATACTAGCTATCCCAAAATCCATTTAAAAAGGTCGATATACCGGGTTTCCCAGTTATTTTGCTTCGTTTAAGGGTGCTTCGTTTTAAGGGTGCTAAGGGTGCTAAGTATTTGCTTCGTTTTAAGGGTGTGCATAATAAAATGTTTAGGTTAGTAAAAAAAATTTATCAAACAGAAAGCATGGAAGCATTTTTATGGGCATGATACACTAGTCAAATATAAATAAAAATAAAACTATAAATTATTAGGTTCTCAACTTAATCATCGATTCCTAGACTTGATCGACAGTAAAAATCTATTCCAATCTGGATTTTTTCCCGTCGGAGAGTTATTTCAAAGAGCCATCTTTCAGCTTCAAACCGAAGTATTTTATACGATCCTACTGTAAATATAACTTGAAAAATCACTTGTAGACGAGATATTGTTCGAATCAGCTCGGTTGTGTATTATAAATTGTTCCAAAGTGGTCAATCGGTCACTGCTGACAGTTATCAGTTGCATCTGATTCGCGTTAATGACATTGTGGACAAAAAACGAAAGCCTTTTTTGCCCATAATGTGTTTGTTGTTTTGTTTGTATGAGAATACGGAAAAGAAACGAAGGAAAGTAATTTTGTTTCAGAACAACGTCCGCCCACATACAGCACAATCGAGAGAAATAAAAGCACTTGAAAATTACGCGACGAAACGTCCTGAAAACCCAAATACTTCTCTGTACTTAAAATGAAGCCCACCAACGGATGTGCATCCGGAGAAATTCTTTAGCATACAACAGCATTCGTAAATCACTATATATATATATATATATATATATATATATATATATATATATATATATATATATATATATAGAACGAGGTGTACGGCAGGGTGACGCAATATCGCCTATTCTTTTCTCGGCTGGCCTTGAAGAAGTATTCCGTAAACTGGATTGGGAACAGGATGGGGTAAAGATCAATGGTGCAAACTTAAACCATCTTAGATTTGCAGATGATATTATTCTCATTTCACAAGACCCAGAGGAGCTGCAAAGACGCATACAAGAACTGCAAAGGGCTGGCGAACCATTTGGCTTAAAAATAAACCTGAAAAAGAGTCAGGTTATGTTCAATAACTTCTCTCAGGACAGAAGAATTTCAGTTTTAGGAAGGGATTTAGAGATTGTAGACAGCTTTGTATATCTTGGGCAGAGGATTTCCATGGAGGGGAATACCGCCCGGGAGGTGGAACGGCGTGTTAAATGTGGCTGGCAGGCATTTGGTAGGCTCAACATAGTATTTAAGAGCAGACTCCCACTTTGCCTGAAAAGAAAAGTATTCGATCAGTGCGTTCTACCCGTTATGACATACGGAAGTGAAACCTGGACACTCACATCGCAATCAATTCAAAAACTTCGGGGCACAGAGGTGAATGGAAAGATGTATGCTTGGCATTACAAGACGAGACAGAAAGTCCTGCGCATGGATCAGGGAACAAACAAAAGTCTGTGACATCATTGGAAGAGTAAAACAGTTGAAATGGAGATGGGCAGGCCATATAGCGAGGCGATGGGACGACAGATGGACCAAGGCAATCCTGGAGTGGATACCGCTTGATCGCAAACGTCCGCGAAGAAGACCGAAAGCACGATGGACTGATGACAGTATATTGGACCCGAGTGGCAGAGGAAAGCCCGGGACCGTGAAGGTTGGAAGCATGCTGAAGAGGCCTTCATCCTGCAGTGGATCGATATGGGCTGATGATGATGATGATGATGATGATGATGATATATATATATATATATATATATATATATATATATATATATATATATATATATATATATATATATATATATATATATATATATAAATATGTTCCTATCAGTAATGTATAAAGTTTTCACTAACATAATTTCTAAAATAATATTAAAACAACTGAATGACGCACACCAAGAGAACAATCAGAATTCAGAAGTGGATTCAGTATAATGGATCACAACCAGGTTGTACAGCAGGACATAGAAAGGCACCACGAATATTATCGACTGCGAAAAAGCATTTGACTCCATCTCAAAGCATGCGATAATGGATGCACTGCTTAGCCAAGGGGTAGATAAAGCATATGTAAACCTGTTAGGATCGATATATGATGCAGTTACAGCCACAAGACACCTTGATGATCTTGAAGTGGGAATTAATTTAGAACGAAGTGTACGGTGACGCAATACCGCCTATTCTTTTCTCGGCTGGCCTTGAAGAAGTATTCCGTAAACTGGATTGGGAACAGGATGGTGTAAAGATCAATGGTGTAAACTTAAACCATCTTAGATTTGCAGATGATATCGTTCTCCTTCCAGAGGTTCCAGAGGAGCTGCAAAGGGCTGGCGAACCATTTGGTTTAAAAATAAACCTGAAAAAGAGTCAGGTTTTCGGTCAGGACAGAAGAATTTCAGTCTTAGGAAGGGATTTGGAGATTGTGGACAGCTTTATATATCTTGAGCAGAGGATTTCAATGGACCGGGGGATACTTAACATTGTGTTTCAGAGCAGACCCCCACTTTGCCTGAAAAGAAAAGTCTTCGATCAGTGCGTTCCATCCATTACGACATACGGAAGTGAAACCTGGACACTCACATCCCAATCAATTCAAAAACTTCGGGTAGCACAGAGGGGAATTGAAAGATGTATGCTTGGCATTACAAGACGAGACAGAACGTCCTGCGCATGGCTCAGGGAACAAACGAAAGTCTGTGACATTATTGGAAGAGTAAAGCGATTGAAATGTTGATGGGCAGGCCATATAGCGAGGCGATGGAATGACAGATGGACCAAGGCAATCCTGGAGTGGATACCGCTTGATCGCAAACGTCGGCGAAGAAGATCGAAAGCACGATGGATTGATGATATCGTTAAGTATATTGGACCAGATGAAAGCCCAGGACCGTGAAAGTTGGAAACATGCCGAAGAGGCCTTCATCCAGCAGTGGATCGGCACGGGCTGATGATGATGACATGTTGAATATGCATAGAACAAATTATAAGAAAAAATCACCCTTGCAATATTTTTACACATGTTGAATACACACAGAAGAAATTATCAGAAAAAATTATCTTTAGATCTTTTTACACATTAGAAAAAAATTTACACATACTGTATAGCCATAGGAGAAATTAGAACTCTTTACACATGTATATGTATAGATGAAATTATCAGAAAAAAAATACCCTTGGACCTTTTTTACAAAAACTGTATATACGCAGAAGAAATTATCATAAAAAACACCCTTTGAACATTTTACACAAACTATATACTCAAGGGTGAAAAACTCACCCTTGTTCCATACAGATATGGAACAAGGTTTGGCATGTTTAAATATTGGGTTGTGATTATGTAACCAATATGCAAAACCTCTTCAAAGTCTAAAAATATCACCACAATCTTACTAACAGAAAAACTGATTCGAAATTTTCGTGGAAGCAATGAGCCCTTCCATATTCCATACTTTGTACTTTTGATTCTAAGTCAAAGTCTATCACTTGATCTAGGTTTAATCCGCCATCACAAACTTTTCCAAAAGTCTTTCCGAAACAAATTTGCCTCTGTAATAATGTATACAGGGTGTTGTTAATCAGCTGTTAACATTCTAAACACACAACTGGCAAGTCTACTACGTTAGTGGCAGTAACTTGCAAACAACAAAGAAATTTTAACGAATTAAAACAAATTTTTAGAGTACCTTTTTCCTTCCCTGACTATAATACTTGAAAGATATATGATATATTTTTTTGTTTTGGTTAGGTTTAGTTTCCATTTCTTGTTATTGGCATTCTCTTGAATTTTCCAAGCTGTTTTATTGGAAGCTATCTAGTGTAAATTTCCTCGTACAACTCTTAATATCGTCCAGTCAGTGTTTCTTACCCCCAGCTTCTTTTGAGCTGATCTGACAATCCATTGTAGGTTTATTTTTACTGTTGAATACTTTCTTTTCAGGTATATTTTTTGACTGTTCAGGTTCGAATTGTTATTCGAGTTGTCCCATAACTTAGTTCACAGGGTTTTCTATATTATGGTCATCCATCGAGGAACTTCAGTTATCGAAAACTGATATTCGATGCAATGCGGCTTTCTGCAGGTATATATATATATATATATATATATATATATATATATATATATATATATATATATATATATATATATATATATATATATATGAGGTGTACTTGGGGGAATATTTAGAATACTTCAATTTCCTTTCTAATCCATTTGATCGTTCGGTCGTCTATAAGAATACGTAAGAACAAGGAAATAATCCTGACGATGAGAGGATTATATCCGGCAAGGTTTCGAATTTTATCGTTATCTGTTTCGTCATTTCTGACCGTATTTTATCACCCATTCGCTAAATATACGGCGAGCCTGGTCCTGAGCCGTAAGAAAAAAATTTATAACTTTAGATTTTACGGTAAAGTTGGAATAGGGGGCGTTGCGAGCGCGCCGCGTGTCGGTTGTAAAATTTGAATTTATGTATTTTTTTATTGGTCGTTGGACGGGCGGATTAAAACAAAGTTTGCGATCGTCAATCTAAATTTTTTCGAGTTTTATTACGGATAATAAATTATCTAGGAGATTGTTGAGGTTTTTTCTCCTTAATTTTTAATGTTTCGAGGCGGGCTTTTACTAGCCGATGAAATTGTCAGTGAAGATAGAGTAAAAATGCTGAAAGGATAGAAATAAATTATTCTAATGATGAATATTTCTACCTCAATGCTGTTCTTCCAACTGTAGTGTAAACATGTATTTATATATTCCATAAAAAAACTTATTTACGGCTTCTCAACAATATGCATTGTTGAGTATCCTCGAATTCGCAAGCCCTTTAACTCAAATTAAGAAGAGTTTTCCAACAAATATTTTTTTACACTCTGTGAATGCAGGTTTAATTAACCATATTACTATTAAACTTGAAGAGATTTACCACTAAACACCAAAACACTTTTTTGAACTGCTCGATGCACGTTTCGCTAACCATGTTAGCATCATCAGGAGATGATTAATCTAATTCTAAAACTAAACTATGTTCTATTTATATAAAAACCTTACCTAACGAAGCGTGTAAAAATCATGAACCATGAAGTGTACTAAGCCTTACATTAATAATTGAAAAAGTTGACTGAAAGGAATCGGTCCTTTATCTCGGTTCATGATTTTCTTACATTTTTCTATTTGAATGCTTTCATATGCATCCAAAACCCTATTATTATTAACACTTTTAATTAGTCTTAAATTACTAATATCTATACTGTGGTCATGTTCGATTGCATGTTGGGCAACACAAGATTTTTCATTTCTCCCATATCTAATGTGGGCAATATGTTCTTTATATCTTGTCAATATGGATCTTTTTGTTTTTTGTAAATTATATGTTGATTTTATGCAAACTCTACATGATGCTATTAATATGGCTGCTCCCTTAAAATTAGTACAACCTAGAAAGTTCCCTTGGATGAGCAAAGAGCTAAGAAATGCTCAAGTTGAGAGGGACAGAGCGTATAGAAAGTTTTCTTTCGCAAAGAATGAACATGATTGGAGAATTTATAAGCAGAAAAGAAATATTGCACTGTCCATGATGCGACTTGAGAGGAAAAAGTACCTTAATAATAATATCAATGCTTGTAGGGGGGACGGGAGGAAGATGTGGAGAACAATAAAGGATTTGCTGGGCAATGGTAAGGGGCGTGCCGATGTTTCGGGAATCGACTTTGATACTCACTACGGACCTACGGAGGAGAACTTCAATAAATTTTACTTCGATAGTTTGTATGAAGTAGAGCAGAGTATCGAAGAGCAGGACTGGAGCAGTGATGTCAAAGTATGCAAGACTCACGATTTTTCTTCACGAGTTTAAACATGTTACTCTAAACAAATTAAGAAAAGTTGTGTTTAGTTTAAAAAGCCGAAGTACGAGTGAGAATGAAATTACGATAAGGTTAATGAAAAAATTTTTTCGTGTCATCGGTTATCCTTTATTGTACTTAATTAATACAAGTTTTGAAACGAATACATTTCCTGAGGACTTAAAAACTAGCATTATTGTACCAATTCTAAAAATACCAAAGCATAGTATACCAAGTGACTTTAGACCAATTAATTTATTACCTGTTGTTGATAAAATCATTGAGACTAACTATAGTATGTACAGAGGTGAAAACTTATTTTGAAACCAATAAATTGTTATTTTCTGCTCAATCAGGGTTTAGGACAAAACATTCTTGTGAGACGGCTATTCAGTATGGCTGCGCAATATAGAGGAGCGATATGAAGGTCGGAAAAACTGTGCTTAGTGTATTTATAGATTTAAAGCGAGCATTCGAAACTATTGACCGGGATATACTGTGTAAAAAATTATTAAGTTATGGTGTAAGATCGAAAGCCTTAAAATGGATCAAGAGTTACTTAACAGACAGATATCATAGGACGAGGGTTGAGGGAAAAGTGTCGGCAAAGAGGGAAAGTGCGTGGGGAGTTCCTCAGGGTAATGTTTTGGGCCCGTTGCTGTTTTTGATATATATCAACGATATTTCTACAATATTGGATAAATGTTTTATTAGTCTTTTTGCAGATGATACTCTCGTATCTGTGTCTGGGTATAATTTGCCTGAGATGGTTGAAACCATGAATAGTGAACTAGCAATACTGTTTAGATGGCTATGCAAAAATAAACTTAAACTAAACGAACTGAAAACAAGGTGCATGGTGATAGGGTCTAAAGCAAACTGCAAAAGACTTAATGAGTTAGGGTTAAAAATAAATATAAATAATTGTGATATTGAAATTGTAAATGAAATTAAATACTTAGGAGTACTGTTGGATCCTCAGTTAACATTTTGTAATCATGTCAGTTATCTATGTAGAAAGATTGGGAAAAAAATAGGATTCTTTAGTCGTATATCGTCACATTTATCACCATGGTCCAAGAGGCTTGTATATAATACTATAGTTTTACCCCATTTTACCTATTGTATGTCTGTGCTGATATCATGTAATAAGGAGAGTATTGGTAGACTTCAAATACAGCAGAACAAGGCTATGCGTGTACTATTGAACTGTAATAGGTATACACTGATAGAGGTAATGTTGCGGTCATTGGATTGGTTTTCAGTTGCGCGGGCCATTGAAGGGGCTAACATTCGATTGACATATAAAATAAAACATAATTTGTTACCTGATTATTTGAATACTTTTTTGGTACAAAGAGTAAATATGCATTCTGCTAAATTCGCTAGTCATGAGCCGGATTGATACCACTGACGGACCGGATTTGGCCGTAGTTTGGAGACTCCTGCTTTAGACAATAAATTCTGGCCTCTGCATTTTCGATTATCAAAAAATAACTATGCCAATACTTTCTTTCTGAAACTTTGCATACCTTTTGAGTTACTTTCAATTTAATTTCATATAATGAGCAATACAATTTACCATTTTAGCAACAATTCGTTTGAAAACTTTCAAAGACATTCTCAGTGTTTCCAACGCAGGAATACTTTAAGAATTTACTTAATCTAATTTTGTTCAAACAGGGTCTTGAAGAAAAGAAAATCAATGAATAATGCGTGAAACAAAATTGTTTACTAACAAGTTCTACAAACAACAGAGCACGATAATGGATGAAAGTGTATTTTCGTTTTTAGCAAACATTTTTTTGAATAAGTTCAGGTATGAGGTTAAGAAATAATTAAAGAACTGCTTAGAAGGATTTTTTTTTGTTTCGTTTGTGTTTATTGTGTTACAAGAGGCAAAATGGAAATTCCATATCTATGGCTAGATTAACAGAGAGGAAAATAATTTCAATGTAATCTGCTTGGCTTTTAATACATATAGGGTGTAAAGGATATAACTTTCCAAAATGTAACCAACGATTCTCCACATTATTTGAAACAAAAAAGTATCTTACAAGAAGGGTCAAAATCTTAAGAGTTCCCGCGAAAAAAAATTGCAAAGTTGCTAATCTTCAATCGAAAAGCTATAATAAGAATTACAACTTTAAACAAATACGAGTAAAAGCACATTTGACAAAGAGTAAATGGTTAATATTTAACGAAGAAACTATAATAAACATTGTTAAAACAATATTTTGAAAATTAAAAATCAGCTATTCAAGCCAAAAATTGAAAGTGGCAACATAGTACTAGTTACTTGTTATGGCCGATTTAGACCAAGCGAGCGAATGCTCATTCTATTCGTGCTCTTTCAAGTTTGTTTTGTATAAACAATTATAGGGCATTCTTTCGATGCTTCGTCTATGTTCGACGGGAATTTTTTAGAATGTTCTAAGATTGCTCGCTAGTTTAATATAAATACCGCAAGAGCTTGCGAACAATGGCCTAGAGCGTTCTTCTTCTTCATTGGTAAAAATATAAATATAGTTATGGATTGAACTAATAAAAACTGTCTACAATTGATAAAAGTTTACCAACATTTTAGATATCTGTGGGATCCGACTGAAAATTATAAAAATAAAGAACACAAATAGGATGCTTGGCAGGACATCCCAACTACAATGTAATGTAGTGTCCAGGAAGTTAAAAAGATAATGGAATTGCTTCTTGCATCTTAACGTTTTACCGTGAAAAGCAAAAATCGCTATGTACAAAAATGGACAGCAGCTCAGATATTACCTGTAAATCAAGATGATTTGTATTCAGATGGCTGGTGCAGAGACAGCATTACATATTGTGGCTTTAGACATTTTAGTAAAAAACATAAGGCTTGCATAAAAATTTCCACTTGCCAAAAAGCCTTAATGTCACTCCTAGTATGTCATAGAAAGGAATTGAATTTGAATAATTGGTGTTACTTTTACAAATTGTTAATCAGAGGCAAAATTCTCAAATCATTAATTATTAATCAGAGGCAAATACCTTTGATGCCATTCAACAAAAGTTTTTATATTGACCACTTTCTTCTTGTTGTTGCATATCTATCATAGTATCTCCTATATTATCTAGTCTTCATTTTTGTATTAAATTCGTCATCCACCAATATCTCTATCTTCTTTTTTTTTAAATAAATGAGACATAACTATAAATACAGCACTTAAAATCGCAATATCGCTCTCACTGTCGCACATAGTGCTGTGAACCCTAGTCTAGTGAACTGTTGAAGACTGAGCGTTTCTCTCGCTTTAATTAAACGTCCCTAGAGCATGTGCAAGAATTCTAGTTCTATTGTTCTCGTTCTTGTTCGTTTAGTATTCTTTTGATGTTCATGGCAAACAACAATTATCGTTTACACCCCTTTATCAAGAAAGAACGTTCTTGTTATAGTTCTAGTTCTACACTGTTTTGGTCTAAATCCAACTATATAATTGAGATGATCCCGTGCGTTGGTTGATAAAAATTATTTCAATGTGTAAATTTAAATTCCATTTAAAACCAAAATTGCCTTCTATACTCGAATATGTTTCTTACACAGGCCAACAAAAAAAATATTCGTAAAAACTTTTTAAACCAATATATCTAAATCTCATGTATTTTTGGATGTTGAAACCGTATCTGGTATCAGTTTTTTTGTATCACCCACAGTTCTCTCACAATATCACATCGATTATATTTCAAAACAGGGAAAATTTGATACAAAAAAATAAAATCTTAAACCGTACTTTTATTTCAATTTTTACTTACGATAACATATTTTACTTCAATGCGGTTATTTTAAATGCTTGTTTGAATTTATTTTCCCTTTTCTCTGTAAAGTTTCTTGTATAGCTTTTTTTCCGAAGTGATGCATTTTATTGTTTCCTATGAAGCAACCAACACCCATCACGTTTAATATTCCACCGTTTTCCATATCCGTTATGTTCTGATAGAACCGTTGCCCCTGCTCTTCACTCACGCCCAACGCCTAAGTTTTTAGAAAAAAAAGCCAAGATGGTTGTGCAAGAAGTGGACATAAGGCTCATCAGACAACCCAGATTTTTGAACTTGTCTATTACATTAGCTACCATAAGTTCATAGTTAGGGTCTTTCACATTGCCCAAAAACTTAATCACAATTTCTTTAAACGATATTCAAAACTCCTTTTCCTTTGTAATCATCCCTGCTTCAAAGTTGGAATCAAACATCATTTTATAATACTATCGAACATCAGGCCCAACGAAAACCCCTGCTTTCAATTTGGCTTCTGATAAATGAGGGAATCTTTTACACACATATTTAAAACATTCACCATCTTTAGGCAAGGCTTTTACAAATTGTTTCAATAAGCCTAACTTGATGTGTAGTTGTGGTAGATGAATTTTTTTGGTCTACTAAAGTTTTATGCAAAACGTTCTTCTCCCCAGGTGTTAAAGTTTGGACCAATGTACATTCCCTGCTCTGCTGTCCCTCTCACATATAGAACATGGAAACTTTGTAAATCCCTTTTGTTGACCAAGGATCATGGAGACCACGTTTAAATCTCCACATAACATCCAATCGTGAATTGGATAGTTAATTTTCTGTAAAATCTTGTTAAAATTTTCCTTTATATGGACTGAATAAGCAACAAGCAGTGAAGTATAAGTATTTCTGTTGTGTAACTGAACACATTTTAAACTAATTTTTGATGAGTCTATAAAAAGCCTCCAATCTTCCTATTTGTACTCAATGCCAAATTCGTTCATAAGACTACTAATATCATGGCAGTAAACCTAATTCTCTTCCTGCTTGAAAAACTGAAGAAACTGTTGATCTTTTGTTCTATAATAGTAAATAGATGTTCCAGATTCCAATAAATGTTTTTCTTTCAGCCTAGAACCAAGCAATTCTGATTCTTCCTGAGTCAGACACAAATCTCTCACTAAATCATTTAACTCAGCTTGTGTAAACAACTGCGGTTTTAAATTTTGAACATTGAGAACATTGAAACTCACCGGTCGACTTTTATTAAATTCAGGTCTGGACTATCAAACTTCATCACTAGACTGAGGTGGCTCACGAACAAGAAGTCCCGGTCCATACCCTACCGGTCGATTAGCTGAGGCAAGGTTAGGATAGACAATTACATTCTTATTTTTGGAGTTATATCCAGAAACATCAACGCTGCAAAAATAACAATAATTTGAACGATTATTTGCTCTCTCCATAACATGGATATTGCAAATGTAAAAGCTTTCTTTCCTTTTTTATACCATTTTCTAAGATCGTCGACACATAACATACTTTGTGAGGAGCCCAACATTTTTCTTGATGACCGTTTTCTATACCAAAATATGCAAACTGTACTTTTTTTTTCAAAGTCAGTAATGTTTCTTCAAAGCTTTTTAACTACAAACTCACCACATATATAACAAAAAGTGTTAGGAGACTTTTTACAACCACGATTAGCGATACTTAAGAGTGTGAATTAAATCACATGGGTTATACACTGCAATGCGAAGTTATATCAACTGGACAACAAACAACTGTGCCATTTATCAGAACTGCCAACCGAATAACATTTGATTTTACTGCCAACCTTATAACATTGTGATTTTATTGCCAATCTAATAACACTTGAATGATAAAAAATTCACATTTTGAAAATGAAAATATCAAAAATTAGTAGGTCATACGACTTTCTTATTATTATATACAGACTCACCACACCAAAAAACATAGGAATTAGGTAAAATTATCAAAAAAAATGTTCATCGTTGGTCTGTATTTTTAACGGAGAAGCAACAACCAGAGAAGACATTTACTATAACTTTTTCAATGTATCCGAAAATTAGATTAACCATGTTGGGCTTGCATAAACTCAAATAATAAACATTTTAAACATTTAATTTAATAAAACAAACATATGTTTCTTAATAACATGTTATAGTGTGAACAATTAGTGCTTTTAGTGAAAACTAGTAATATTAGCTAGACGTTAAACGTTAACGTTAAACAACAGTTATGTGTAATTTTAATTTTGTTTCCTTAGTTTTCATTAAGTTTTATTTAAACTAATTTTAAGTATTACTAATTTTGAATATTAAAAAACTGTCAGTACTACTGACTCGGTAGAATAGGCACGCGCAGGTACCACCTTTCCTGTAGGTTCGATTCCAGCGCTAGGGTGGGTGTTTTTCTTTAATTCTTCTGTCCGTCTTAGTTCCTGTTCAACACACACACGTCTATATACTTACAGATACACACACACGCCCACACATATCCACACCTAAATATCTGTGATTGTTTCTAGGCAAGAGTGTAAAATCCGACAACGAATTACCCCTCAGTCACGCCAGTTAAAGGCTGGATAAGGCCGGATGCCTTCTGAGAAGTAATCTACGTTGGTCACTCGCCAGTCGGTAGGCTTCCTGATAGACTTATGGGTAGGCACATAACCAAGGGTTGATAGCCAGAGGAGGGTGCTGGTCTGGGGTTGACGGTAGTTGATGACCGCGGTTCGGAACCCATGTTAAGCTGTAGGTCCAGTCACTAAATAGCTTAAGATGCGCCTGATGCGCCTCTAACCGTAAACCCTTTTTATTTACCTTTTCTGTAGCACATATCGCTTGAATGAACTATGCTATTAAGGCGGGGCGGTTTTATGTTTCCATTCGTTTCTATCATTTATATAGGGTTTGTTCGAAGAGGGAAACAAACAAGAAAAAACTTTGCACAGATTAAATTTAGGAATCTAAATTTTAATCTGAGCACACCCAATCCGATTTCGAAGTGGTTCTCTCTCTTGTTAGAACAAACCTATAGAAATATGAGAGAGTGACAAGGAAATGTTTTGAAAATTATTATTGCAATAAAAGAATATAATCTACAGAGTGTCCGCTAATTAACAGTACACAGCAAAACTGCAGATTTTTGGGTAAAAATATTGCGATTTAATCCCACTTACCTTAGTCCAAAAGTTAATAGTAACCAAAATACAAGGTGTTAATGTTACAATTTTGTTTTCGATTTTTGTTAATAAATTTATTAAAAAGTATCTTCCTTGGACCAATTTTGGTAACGTGGGAGATTTTTTAAGATAAGAAATTTAAATGTCTCGAAAATTTTTATGTAGGTTATAGAAGAGGCTGTCTGGGATATTATTCTACGTTTTAAAATCACAACTTTTTTGCGCCTATGTATTCGCATTTTTAATGAACATATTATTTTGTCCACGTTTTACGTAAATAAGGCATACTTTGTAAATGTCGCTCCGAGTTACCCTTCTCTAGATATCTGCATTTAAATTGTTCATTGCACCATTTTAAATTGCACTTTTGAAACATAACATTTGTGCTTGCTTTCTCTTACACTTCATTCAGACTTAGAACTGGTTCAATCTCTACTATTAAAAGCAAAAACTTGGAGCTTTTAATATTTAAAAGCCAACGGACTGCAATAACAACGTCAAAACAAAAACACAATTGGAATCATAATACTACATCAATCATAATACTACACACTAATTTTTGGGATATGTTAATGATATTTATATTGACAATGACAATGAATTTCAATATAAATATCATTGACATATACCAAAGATAAATTTACAAATTATTATTTTAACCTGAAATAATTACTAGATTTCTGTAAAGTAAAGTTTTGGGGTTAGAGGCGCATCAGCAACTGAGAAGGCTATTTAGCGACTGGACTTAACGTAGGTTCTGAACCACGGTCATCAGCTACCGAAAATCCCGGTCAGCACCCCTCTCGGGCTATCTACCCTTGGTTTTGTGCTTAACCGAAAGTATCTCCAGACGCCTACCGACTGGCGAGTAACCAACGTAGAAAACCTCTCAGAAGGCATACGGCCTTAGTCAGCCTCGAACTGGCGTGACTGAGGGGTGATTCATTATAAAATTTTACACTCTTACCTAGAAACGTTCATAAGAATTATAAAAAAACTATTTTGCCTAGAATGGGAATCGAACCCGCCCCACATTAACTGCCGTATAGTCAGGCTGACGCCTTAGAGACCACAGCTAACGTGGCTCCTATATGTATGTTTCGTTTTTAATTAGTTGTCCATTTAAAAAGGGAATAAATAAGACATATTTTTATTTTGTTATCACTTTATATATTTATATATTTACTATATATATTTATTTTAGTTATTACTTTGGAAAAAACGTGTACTGTAACGGCGTCATGATTATTACAATCTGAAATAATTACTAGACTTCTGTGGTATATAAATTTATTTAAAGGCCAAAGAAAAAAAAATCGTTTGTTAAATCGGCATAAAAAATTATTGTTAATTGTACTAACCGTGAAATCCCAATCTTTAATCATTAGGTTAGATTATAAATTAAGTACAAAATATTATATGTTTTATTAGGAAAAAAAGAAAAAAAAAATAAAATAGCGAACATGAATTTGATTTGATTTGAACTGATTTTTTTTCTGAAAACTATATTCAAAAATTAAAAAATAAAAAAAAAACGTCCCATTTGGGCAATTTTTAAAAGTTATAGGTGTTAAAAAGAGCAATGTTCTTGAAAAAATTTGTTGGGTAAAAAAATTTCAAAATTCTGAGAAACGTATTTAGTCGGGTAGAAAAAGATAAAAAAATTCAGCCAAATCGAAAGAGGTCGGGTTCAAAAGTGGTCGATTTGGCATTGAATGCCCCATATATTTGGATCAGATCCCCTTTGTGGGTCAGACCTTGGCGTGGTAAAGGAGTTTGAGTAGGGCAATGAAGCTTGGAGCTACACCGTCTGGAGTCTATGCTCCTGGGAGGGTGACCCCTGGCGGACAGGTCAAGCCAGACGCCTCAGACTAACATGATCCAAACTCTGCCAACCCGCAATGGACCAGCGTGGCAGATTACGTTCCATACCTTCAACATGATATTTCAATATGACAGTACAACCTTAACCACGGCCCTCATTCCCCGGAAGTCAAGGGGCAATTACCTACGGCAGCGGCAAGACCTGCCCGAAGGCAGAGAGTGCTAAGAATCACCGGGTTAGATCATGCAACCTTTGGACTTTTGACATTGCTACGCTTAATATAAGGACTATGAAAACGGAGGCACGATGCAAGAACTGTTAATCGAACTTGATAACATACATTGGGATATTATTGGGCTCTGTGAAACACGAAGAAAAATTAAACGCGAATAGTTAATTAAACTGGGACCAACTGAACACGTACTCTACACTCGAGGTAAGGAGAATGGACGATATGGGGAATTGGATTCCTCATCAATCGAAAGTTGAAGGACAGTGTAGTAAAATTTCAAAGTACATCTGACCGACTAGTCCAATGCGTCATTCAACTGAATAAAAAGTTTAAACTTCAAATCGTCCAAGCTTATGCACCAACTATAAGCCATAGGGATGAAAAAATTGATTAATGTTATGATGATGTGGCCTAACTTTTATACAAGGAGAAATGTAGGTACAAAATCCTGATGGGCGATTTTAATGCCAGAATTGGAACAATAAGAACTGGTGAAAATATAACTGGCCCATATGAAACTTGTGAGAGCGACAATAGAGGCGGAGATTGATTGATTTTGCTGAAGGACAAGAGATTTATATTATGAATTCGTTCTATAAGAAAAATATCAGCTGAAAATGGACATGGAAAAGTCCATCTGGATTCACAAGTGAAATTGATTACATCATAACTATAAAACAATATTTTGCAATTGTACTGTCCTTAACAATTTTAATGTTGGAAGTGACCACCGAATGGTACGAGCAAAATTAAGCATTAACTGTCGAAGAGAGCGCAAAAGAATGGTAAGGTCACAGAAGGGCAAAGTCAATTCTGGGAAGTTGCTGGAGAGGGGCAGAGATTTTGAAATTGCTTTGTCGAACCGCTTTGCTGTGTTACAAGATCCGAAGGAAATGGAAATATCAGTTCAATATGAAGAAATCGCTAACAATGTGCTTCAAACGGCTGCTGCAATTAGAAGGCTGCTGCAAGCACCAGAAGAAAAATGTCTCAAACAAACAAAAATCTCCAATGAGACCATTGATTTAATGAAGAAATGACGGGCAATGACAAATGCAGGCAGTTCTTTTGGCAGGATCGAGTACGCTGAGCTTTGCAAAACTACAAAAAAACGTATCGGAGAGGACACGTGCCGATTCAACATGCGGCTAGTGCAAAAAAATCTGGAAGAAAACAAAGGAATAAACAAGGCTAAACAGAAGCTGAGAAGCAAAAGAACGCAAATGTATGCCTTAATGTGTAAAGATGGCACAGTGTGGAAAATACAGTTAACTGTCGAATTGCTAAAAACAGGTAAAAAAAGGTAAAAAGTTAAAAAGTATACTCAAAATGCCCCAAAGAACAAAAAGTACCTGACATGAAAAAATGCAGAAGTGATCCTTTTACATAAAAAAGAAGCACAGGAAGATTTTTTTAAAGATTTTGAGCGCTATATATATATATATATATATATATATATATATATATATATATATATATATATATATATATATATATACCGTCCAATAAGCCTCCAGTAATGTACAAAGTTTTCATTAAGATAATATCTAAAAAAATATAAAGAAAACTGAATGACGCACAACCAAGAGAACAAGCATGATTCAGAAATGGATTCAGTACAATGGATCACATCCAGGTTGTACAGCAGGCCATAGAAATGCACAACGAATACACCATGGCACTGTGCTTGGCTTTTATCGACTACGAAAAAGCATTTGACTCCATCTCAAAGTATGCCTTAATGGATGCACTGTTTATCTTAGTTAGGGGTAAATAAAGCATATGTAAATCTATTAGGATCGATATATGATGGAGCTTCAGCGACAATTCACCTTGATGATCTTGAAGTGGGAATTAATGTAGAACGAGGTGTACGGCAGGGCGACGCAATATCGCCTATTCTTTTATCAGCTGGTCTTGAACAAGTATTCCGTAAACTGGATTGGGAACACGATGGTGTAAAAATCAATGATGCAAAAAAAAAACAAAGATGATATCGTTCTTTTTCCACAAGACCCAGAGTGTTCTGTTCTGTTCTGTTCTGTTCTGTCAGTTTTAGGAAGGGATTTGGAGATTGTAGACCACTTTATATACCTTAGGCAGAGGATTTCAGTGAGGAGTGATACTACCCAAGAGGTGGAATGACGTGTTAAATGTGGCTGGCAAGCATTTGGCAGGCTCAACATAGGGTTTGAAAGCAGGCTCCCACTTTGCCTGAAAAGAAAAATCTTTGATCAGTGCGTCCTGATGATGATGATCTCTACGTAGCAAAATGAACATGCCTGTCAAATTTCAAATAGCTGTAGGTTTGGTTTGTAGGTCTTATAGTTTCGGAGATTTCTTGATGATGAGTCAGTGGTATGTCTCCTTTATATATATATATATATATATATATATATATATATATATATATATATTTATATGATGTGAAGTGATGAGGAAGATGTATAAGAAAAACAACATAGCTTAAGCCTTAAGGCCAGAGATAGCCTTACACAGTATTTTAGGAACGATAAATTACTAAATTGAATGCAAATAAACGCAAAGCAATATCCACCTCTGAATATCACACAAATACAAGCTCTTTTGACGATATTCTTTATAAGTTCTTGATATGTGGCACATGATGTCTTTTAAATAACTTTCCAAAAGTGTATCTTCAATCTCTCTTTTATTCTTGATTTAGTAGAATACCAAATTGACAATATTCGTCAACCAGGTGGTCAAATAATGTTTGTGAATCAAAAAATAAGCCTTCCTGAAAGGGTGTCAATTATTATGTCCTAAGGTTTATTCCTTAAGGGCGTGAAAGAAAATTACTTTTAAGCTTCTTATGTTTTCAAATTATAATCAAAAATTCGGAGCGTAGTCAAACATTTCAGTTAATCTGCATTATTTTCAACAAACATTTCCAAAAAATCTATAAGGATTTCGTCACATTTTAATACATAATTAACAAAAAAAAACGACTCAAATATCAAATAGAAATTTCCGTGACAAAGGAGTTTAAATAAACCAACACCAATTTAACTACACACCTAATTAACTGAACAATATGGTTTGGCTATTGAATTTTTAACGACGATAAATGTCGAACAACAAAAACCGCGAAATTGGAAGGACAAAATAAAGGGACGACATTCTCATTCAAATCGGATCGGAAATGGTTTTTTTTTGTTCGCGGTGGAACAATCAGAGCCAGTTACTTTCGACAATTTAGACGTAATACCAGAAAAGATTTTCGATATTGGTGGTAATTACGGTCGGAAGAAACTGTATCAGTGTTTTGCTAATTACTTTTGAAATTTTATTTTTTTTTTGTATTGTTTTATTCAACATAAATGTAGGTGTAGAAATATTTACTTTCTTTGTTTATTTATCGATGAACTCGTACCGATTTATCCACTGCCACTTCCTGTTTTTTCTTCGGCTGAATTATTTCCGGCCCTGTGCTTTTATTTTGTGTCTTTTTCAAGTACCTGTTTTATATATCTTTATTGTCTCGTGCTGTTTTAACAATGTACTTATCTGTTAGTTAGTGTTTTAATTGGATATCGCTTCAGTTTTATGTTTTCAATGAACAATTTATTTTTTGTTGAAAAAAATAACCCAAATATGTATTTTAATATAACATAAATTGAAATAAACTACACAATTAACGACAATATACAAATGTCAAATGTTTGATAAACATAGGCAAGTATAAATAATTTCTTTTAGCATACGGGGCTTAGAATGAACAAGTTTATTTGTCTCTTGCGACGATATTTTCCTCAATTATTCCATTAATTAAGACATTTTAATTCTAAATTCTATGTTTTCTGATCTGAGACCAACAAATGCAACAGATTGTTTATAATGTTAACTAACCTTAAGTTAACTAACTTATGTTAACTTATGTTAAACTTATGTTAACTAACCAATCCGTCTTCGTGGCCGTATACTTTTTTTTCTAAATTTTTCACTCCAGTTGCTGACATACATCCTCAAACCATTACACTCCCTGCGCCGTGCTTTACAGTTGGGAAAATGTTTTGAATCTGAAGAGCCATTTCGGATGTCCGCAAAACGAAACACTTCCCATCCGATGAAACGATTACTTGTAAATGAACTTGTGAACGATTATTTGTAAACTTTTACTCGATCAAAGATATTTCGTCGTTCTCAGTGAGTTAACTTTCTTAGACGTCCAGAACGTCTTTCATTGTCCTTAGTACCCCTTTTAATGACGTCGTGTACCATAGAAACATTCAATTTTAACCTGTTGGCATTTTCCTATTTCCTAAAGATAAACCATTTTCCCGAAGTTCACAAATTGTTTTTTACATCGATAAAGGCAAATCATTCTTTTCTCACACATTGTTTTTAGCAAGACAACAAACGCATTTTACTATAGCAGTCAGTAGTAATTATCTTTAATAATACAGGTCGACATGATTTTTGTAACATTGATGAGAATGCTCCTTTTGGAAATGGTCTAGCACGTTCAATTTTAAAATATCTGCTTCTCCGTTATATCAGACTTTAGATTGGGCAATGCAAGAATTACAACAAGACCGTAGAGAAGATATTTCCACAATATTCTACGAATTCTATAGTTTAGTTTGTTTCTGTCTCGTTTGCAGTACAGTTAAGTGTTTAAGTCGATTTTATACAAAATGGCAAGTTTTGGTCTTCGATTTTGCAAAAATCTAGTGGATAAGTTTTGTTATATATCATCGTAAGCTAGATTTATATCCGAGGAAGTCAAAAAAGCCTATATTTTATATTTTAAGTGCCAAATTGGCGATCAAGATAAAAGTTGGGCTCCTTATGTTTGCTGTGTGCGTTGTCACGTAAATTTATGCAGTCGGTGCATCGCACAAAAAAAAATTATGCCATTTGCTGTTCCGATGATGTGGAGGAAACCTACTGCTACTTTTGTATCACTAAAACAGAAGGGATTTCAAAAAAGCAAAGGGACAAAATTCAGTATCGAACTTCAGTTCAGTAACCCAAAAAAGGTGCTTCTTCCACCTCGCCATATTAAGCTTGGACTAATGAAAAACTTTGTCAAAGCTACAGACAAGGAAGGTAATGGTTTCAAGTACCTAAAAGAAATATTTCATCAAGAAATTAAGTGATGCTAAACTAAAAGAAGGCATATTTATTGGACCTCAATTAAAAAAGCTGCTCTGTTTTCAAGAAAAATTAAATGAAAAAGAATTGGCAGCTGGGAAGTGTTCGTAAGTGTGTTGTAGTAAGTGTCACGCGATGAATGCCTGCCTTGAAAGCCTGTGAAATACTAGGGTGTTGTGTGTCCTGAAACATGCATTTTTTACACTCCCTTTGGATTTTTTCCGGAAAATTTGAGTGCAGTAAGCGACGTACAAGGAGACATTTCACCAGGGCATCAGAACGATGGAATCAAGATACCAGGGACGCTGGAACCCATCTATGTTGCGCTTCTAAGGCTGGTTTTTAAAAAGAGATGATGCTATAGAACACAAGAGGAAAAAGTGAAAGTTTTTGTCGCATGGCATCTCATGTAATATATTTTTTATTCACATAACCTCAGTAATGTCTGCAAAAATTTAACATGTTTTACATATTTATATTCAATAAATATTAGATTGTAATAATATGTAGACCCCTCCTTTTTCCCCACTAACGACCCATTGTAACTTTTTCATATATTTTTCTTTGTACTTATATTGTAATTTTTTCAAATATTTATTTGTGTTAATTTATTTATTAAAAAATAAATTTTTCATTAAAAATATTGAATTTATAAATGTTACACTGGTGATTTATGTGAAAATACTTTGTTAATTAGTTAAGAACGACTAGCCTATGTCTATTCTAATGTATCTAATTTGTATATTTACATGATATATTACTGTTGTTAACAATAAAAAGATAATCATTAGAGCAACAAATAAATGTAACTGGAAGCCCAAACATTGAATGGAAATCATCACTGTCAATAAACAACAATAAGGAATCGCCGAACAAAACCAAAAAAATATATATTTTCCATTTTCCAAAGAACGCGCTCAAGATTAATGTTCCCCCTTTTTCCTTACTGTCAGAACCTTATAAAACTACCCTAAAAGCCTTTAAATATTTTTTAATACGGATCCATTTTAAACTTTTCATATCTTGTATTATAAAAGCGGAGCTCCAGCTACACCTCTCCTATTAATATTAGGCTGATGCCAGATTACGTTGTGCCATCTTCCCGAAAAGAAGATTTATCTTTTAATATCGACCGGAGAAAAACTGGATTTTTCGTTCGAGTCTAACTTTTTTTTTTAACTTTCTGGGCGTCTTTTCTTCGAAAGCTTTTCTGGCTTTTTAATACACCACTTGTATTTTACTTCATTAAAACTCTCGCTGGTTGTTTGTTTCGGGATTTTTTTCTCGTTGCTTTCTGTTATTATGATAAAAGGAGACTACCCCGCATACTCGATAAACAAGACCGAAAATGTACCGGAGTTTTTTTCTTCTTTATCGAAAAGTTTTTTCATTAAGATTTTTCGAACTAGAAGAAATTATTCAGTGTAAAGATAAAAGTTGACGATAGGTATGTTTTATAACAAATATTGATTCGCTTTGAAATTGGAAAATAAGTACGAAAGCATAGATAGTTTCTTAAACTTCTAAGGAACTGCATGAAAAAAACATCATCTTTATTGATATATTGGCTGAGAGATATTATCGTGTTTTTGTGACAGCCAAGCACCTTATTTTCTAACAAATATATTTATATTTACACTAGCTAATCCGACAAATTTGTTTGTGATCGTTTTGTAAATTTGTGAAAAAGTATTGGAAATATTTAAACACAGTAAAAACTTTGCCACTTGCGCAACACAATTCAGGGGTTTAATTTCTGTACTTTAATGCCTTACAATGTGGGCACACAACGCTCATTGATCCGAGAGCAACGGATTGGTCTGCACTGTAATCAATTGTCATGTTGTAACGGAATGCAATTCATTGTCACGCTATTGGTTACTTTTGACCGATGATATCTCATTCGATGCATATCATCGTCGTTTGCATTTTCTCTTTCTTCTTATGAACGTTCTTCGCGTTCGTCGTTCATGAACTCTTCGCGTTTCTTTGCAGTTCGATTAGATCGAAAATTCGTTTGGTTTGTAGCATTGTGAGTTCTGCGACCTAAATTGCTCCGTCTTATTGGCGGCATTGCAATGCGATTAAATTGTGTCAATTCAATTCAATTGTATCGATTCCGACACAATATGCGATGTGAAAAATCACAATTCAACTGAAAATGGACAATTGATTCACTTTGTTCATATATATATATATATATATATATATATATATATATATATATATATATATATATATATATATATATATATATATATATATATATATATATATATATATAGATTTATATATATATATATATATATATATATATATATATATATATATATATATATATATATATATATATTATTATTATTCACGTATGGGCCCCGGTGGACCACGCGAAGTACAATTAGAGGCGTTTGTTGTTGTTAGCCTTCCTTTGCGCCCATACTAATTTCATTCTTTCGCTATGAGCTTTTTTTCTTTCGTCAGACCAAGTTGTTCCAGTCTTCCTACATTTTTCTCTCTGGCCAACCTTCCAAACGTCAACCTTGTGTCTGAAACAACCTCTATCCTGAATTTCACTTTGTATAATATTTGCTGATCTTAGGTCCTCTTTAATTGCAGCAATCCATTTAATTATTTCTACTTTAGCTCTACTCCTACTTTCATAATATTCAACTATTTGTCTAGTTAGCCTACTCGGATTCATCCGTTTTATGTGTCCGTAAAACTTAAGTCTTCTTTTTCTCATATCGCTATGTATATCTGTGTATTGTTTGATTTCTTGGTTTTCTCGAAGTCGGTATGTTGTATTTATTTGTTTGGGGCCTAGGATTTTTCTTATAATGTTTCATTCCTTCTTTTCAATGTCCTCGATGTCTCTCTTTCTATTCAAAATGAGCGTTTCTGCCCCATATAGACATTCTGGCTTTATAACTATGTTGTAATGTCTCAGTTTTGTGTTTTTAGATAGGCATTTTTTGTTGTAAATATTTTGTGTAAGTCTCAATGCAGTTTCCATTTTTTGACATCTACCCTTATTGGCCGCTTTTTCCAACCCATTTTCCATGATTATTTCACCCAAATATTTGAATTGAGAAATTCGTCTGATGTTACCATATTTTGTTTTTAGAAATGGTGTTCTTAGTCTGTTGCAGGTCATGTATTGTGTCTTTTCAAAGGAAATTTGGAATCCTACATTTTCTGCTGTTTCTTTTAGAATTTCAATCTGTTTCTGTGCCGTTAATACATCTTGAGCCAAAATTGCTAGATCATGAGCAAACGCCAGACAATCAATTTTGATGTTGGTTCTTCCCAGTTTAATGGGCTGGTCAATATTCAGGGCCGACTTTTTTTTCACGCCACTCCTGTATTACTTTTCCTAGAACACAGTTAAATAAGAGTGGCGAGAGTCCATCCCCTTGTCTCACTCCAGTTTTAATCTCGAAGAGCTCTGAGATGTCACCCATAAATTTAACTTTTGACCTTGTGTTAGTTAATGTTGCTTTAATAATTGCCAGCGTTTTCAGATCTAGTCCTTGTTCTTTTAAGATTCGGAATAAAGATTCGCGGTCTATAGAATCATATGCTTTTTTGAAATCTACAAATGTACAGAGGAGATTTTTATTGTACAGTTTTTGATGTCTTAGGATCAACTTTAGATTCAGGATCTGCCCGGTCGAAAAACTGCTTGATATTCACCAATTTTAGGTTCTAACTGTCCCTGTGCTCTGTCTAGTAGACATTGAGATAGAATTTTGTAACAAACTGGGAGAAGAGATATTCCTCTATAGTTGTTTACATCCGTTCTATCTCCTTTCTTGTGTAATGGATTAAAGCATCTTTCCAATCTTCCGTAATCCGTTCGGTTCGCCAAACTTCTTGTAGAATTTTGGTTATTTCCTTGATTGTACCTGGACCAGCGGATTTCAAAAGTTCAGCAGTGATTCCATCTTCACCAGAAGCTTTGTTATTTTTAAGCCGCTTGATTTGTCTAATTATTTCATCTTCATTCGGTGGTAATGAATCTGGGTTTGTTTGATTAGGGTTTAGTGTTGGTAATTTGTTTAAAGGCTCAGGACAGTTTAGTATTTGTTCAAAATATTTCGCAAGTCCTTTGCAATTGTCTTGGTTATTTAGAGCTAATTGTCCGTTTTGCTTTTGGAAGCAAAGACTTTGGGGTTGATAGCCTGTTAATTTAGTTTTAAATGTTTTGTAAAAGTTTCGGGTGTTATTTGTTTGGAAATCTTTTTCTATTTCATTAAGTTGATTGTTTTCATATTTTCTTTTAGTTTGTCTAATTAGATTCGATGTTTCTTTTCTTACTTCCAAAAAGATGTTATAGTTTATTGCTGTGTTTTGATTGTTCCAATCTTTGAATGTTTTACTTCGGCTTAATATTGCTTGCTCGCAAACTTCATCCCACCATAGATGTTTTCTACGTTTTTGTAAAGGGACCAACTTTAAGGCTGTTTTAATAATTTTTTGTTTCAATTCTTGCCAGTTCTGTGCTGGTTGTTTATCAAGCTCTGTTAGGGCAGGTTTTATTTTCGTTGGGTCGAACTTTGGTATTAGCAGTCTCTTTTGAATAAGTTTTCGAGGTTTTAAGCTAAGTTTGATTCTAGTCAAGTAGTGATCCGTGTCTATGTTAGCTCCTTTCCTGACTTGAACATTCAAAATCTCTTTATAATTGGGATACGAAATGGCAACATGGTCAATTTGAAATTCACCTATGTACATGTTTGGGCACCTCCAGGTCTTTTGTTTTGTTATTTTCTTTTTAAAATGTGTTGACATTATTTTTAGATTAAACTGCTAAACATAGTTCAACCAATCTTCTACCATTATGGTTAGTCCATTTATGAGCGGGAAAACTGCTGACTGTTTTCCTGTACTTTTTTTCTTTCCCTAGTTGGGCGTTGAAATCACCCAATAGGATTTTTACATGGTTAGAGGGAATTTTAGAGATATTCCAGATTCTTTTCCAGAATTTGCCAGGACTTATTTACTTTTTCAGGATTAGATTTATTTTCTTCGTTAACTGGGAGGTGTGCATTGATTAATGTATAGTTTTTGTTAGCACACTTGAGGGATAGTGTCATAAGTCGATTATTTACTGGCTGGACATTAGTTATAGAACCAAAAATGTTTCTTGAGATACCGAAAGCAACACCGAGATGTGGTGTATTTTTGAGTATTATTTTGTCAATTTTACTTTTAAAAGTCTGTAGTTGCCGAATTCCAAGGTGTTATCATCTGTCAATCTGGTTTCTTGCAAAGCTAAAATTTGGATTTTTGCTGATTCAATGTTCCCCCCAATTCGTGTAGTTTTCCTGGACGCAGGAGAGAATTGATATTTACCGTTCCAAAGAAAGTTTTTGTTTTCGGTTTCAGACGTTGGCCAGAGGTCTCCGACTCCCTCTGAAAGATTTTGCGTTGCGTGTAAGCCCGGAAATCCCAGAATCCGAAAGTCCGGTTGTACCAGCAAAGGTGGCAGAGGATTGTCTACCTCCTTGGGTAATTTTGTAATTACTAGTACGCTTCATCTTGTACTTTGAATTAATTGTTTGAACCATGACGGTTCAGACTGGGGGGTTAGTTCCAGAATTTAAATATCAGCCGCACCACTGGTGAACAGACGCTGACCACTCAACCGCTTGATACAAGTCAGACGCTAAGTGGATTTAGTTTTTTTGTTGCCTTGGTTCGGGGCTGCTTATTTTGAGATATTCGCAGCTGTCCATTAATATCTAATGAAACTTTCACTATCCACCACCCGTGACCCGTCCAGTACCTTAGGCGAGGTATACTGGAGATATATATATTTATATATATATATATATATATATATATATATATATATATATATATATATATATATATATATATATATATATATATATATATATACAGTTGTGGTCAAAATAATAACGAATTTGTTACAGAATTATTATAATATTATTAACGTTGCGTAACGTGTTCTGATACAAAAAATATTGATAAAACAAAACATTATCCTAGTGTTACAAAAGTTACTACAACTATCAAACAATACGTGCTTTTTTCGGGTAAAAAAATAAGAGTATATCACTGATAGCCTTAAATTGTGAAAAATAATGCTTATTAACAATCTTAATAAACACAAAATATTAATATTTAGTAGAATATCCTTTTTGTGTAACGACAGCCGGTAAGAATAAGTTTCAACCTGTATAGAATACCAAGTTTTCTTGACTTCTTCCCGCAACATATTTTTGTTTGATGTTTTTTATTAGCAATACCTTTTTTTTTAATGTGCCAAAGATTTTCTATTGGATTTAAATCCAGAGATTGCAACGGCCAGGACAACACTTCAATTTTATTTGCTAGAAACCATCGTTTCACTATTTTCGCGGTATGTTTCGGATCGTTATCCTGCTGGTAGATTCACTTTAGCATCATATTCATTTCGGCATAAGGAAGCATAATGTTTTCTAATATTTCCATGTCGGTTTCTTTGGTCATGGTATCTTTAATTCAATATAGTGGATCTACACCATTATAGGAAAAGCAACCACACAGTTTAATAGTTCCCCTCCATGCTTTACTGTGTCTAATGTATTTCACAGATTTAGTTTTTCATTCTTATATCGCCTAACGAACCGTTTTCCATCTGATCCAAAGAGATTTATTTTTGTTTCATCACTAAATTAAATATTTTTTCCAATTACGGTTGTAGTTTTCATTTAAGTTAAATCTGGTAAAACTTAATCTATTTTGAATATTTTTTTTTAATTAAATGTGGTACCTTTCTTGCAACTCTTCCATGAATATCCATCTCTACCAATCGTCTACGAATTCTCCGTATATTGATTTGTTAGCCCATTTTCCGTTTAATGTCAAACGAAGTGGAAAATGGGTATTTCCGCGCCTCTCGTACAATACATTTATCCAATCTTCTGCTTGTTTCTCTTGGGCGACCTCTGGTTTCTGGAAATATCTTTATTAATTTTGTTTTCACTCCGCAACTACAATATTAAACGCCTCTCTTCGGGAGTACCATGCTTTGCGCGACCCATAGTAACATTTAAAACTATATGGATGCATGAACAATGTATTCCAAAGATATGAAAATATATTCGATAACAATGAACGAACAGCAAAAAATTTAAAAGCCACTCTTATTTTTTTTTCACCTAAAGTTTTTATTATCTGATAAAATAAAATAAACAAATACATTAAATAATGGTATTTTTTCGATGATACTTCACACTCTTATTATTTTGACCACTATATATATATATATATATATATATATATATATATATATATATATATATATATATATATATATATATATATATATATAATATGTATTTATTTACCAGTTACCTTTCAAAGCAAACAAGTACCAAATTATTTATGTACAAATAAGTCCTATTTCCGCTTGGACGAAGGCTTTTTGATGACCGAGTCGCCGGGTTACGCGTAACACTATGGCTTTTGATAAAAGCCGCCTTCGCACGATCGGTGCCGAATTTTTTGCTTTATTTGCTCCAACTTTTCATTCGTTACAATAATTTCGAGTAAACGCCACGTATCTGTTATGCTTTGTACGCGATTTATAATGTCGTGTAAAAGCAAAAGAAAATTAGTTTATACACGGAAAAAAATCGTGTTGCCGCTTAATGTAAAAATAGATATGCTTAACAGTTTACGCCTTGGCGAGTCGTTTGCAACTATATCTCGTCTTTTTTTTAATGTCAATGAATCAACTGTGGGATCCATCAATAAATCAGAAGACAAAATAAGGAATTCTACACTTTCAATCTCACTATTAACAAAAATTGTTCCTGATCCAGTAACTAAAAAATGAAAGCTGCATTAACATTACGGATTGAAGATTCTATCCAGAAGGGAGTGCCTCTAAGTGGCGCTGTAATCCGTGAGAAAGCTAAACGTCTTTACGCACATTGTAAACAACCTGGTAATGAACATACGGATGAAGGATTTCAAACATAAGAAGGTTTCTTTTTTGCAAACCGTATGTCATAACTAGTAAATGAATAAACAAAATATACAAACTAATGGATCACTTTAATGCTTGGGGCATTGTCATTAGAATAATATGCTTTCTCAACTCAAAACGAAGCTTTGCTCTCGTTATGTCAAATGATTTTTCCTCCAGCGAGTTATTTGTTTAGGTGTGAATCTGGCATTTTGGTGTGGTGAAGCTCTTCGAAGTTTAGGTCATGGAGTTTTGCAGCAATAACCCAAGAAGCGCATTATCGTGGTAAAAGAGCAATTTCTTTATAGTTGGATGCGGACTTTTATTGCGATTAGCACTCTTCAGTTGATTCAGAAATAAAACCTAATAGTCCCCGATAGGTCCCCTTCTGGTTGGTAGTCTATGAGGACCACATCACGACTATTTCAGAAAAACCTAGTCAAGATTTTTCCTGCAAATAAAATTGTTTTCACTTTATTCGACACATTTTCGCCTGCTCCCACCCACTGTTTGGATTAATGCTTTGTACTTGGCATCTAATGGTGAATTTTTGCTTTATTTGGGTTTTTCGCCACTATCTAAAACTCAAAAAATATCAAAAATACCTGTTCTTATTTAAAGAAAGAATCACTGGGTAAAAACAAAAAACCAAACAGAGACAAATTTCTCAGTGATTCGTTTTTGTAATAAATTTGCCCAACGAACAAAATTTTAAAGATATAAAAATGTTATAAACAAATTTACAAACTTTTAACGTTAACGTTTCGGAGGGTACCCTTCCCCCGTTTTCAAAACTAATCTAAAAAATAAATTATATTAATTTGTAATATATAAACTAACGAGTGAAAGTAAATATATTTTTTTGTATATGTCAACGATACTTACATTGACAACAATAGATTTTCATGACAGTGAGCCTCCCGATTGGCGAGTGACCAACGTAGAAAACCTCTCAGAAGGCATCCGGCCTTACCCAGCCTCGAACTGGCGTAACTGAGGGGTGATTCCTTGTCAGATTTTACACTCTTACCTAGAAACATTCACAAGAACTTTAGAAAAACTTTTTTGCCTAGTACGGGATTCGAACCCGCTCCACATTAATTGCCGTGACGTAAGGCCGACGCCTTAGACACCACAGCTCCTTAAATGAAAAGAAATAGGCATCTTGGAAGTGTTTTGTAAATGTAGTAAAAGAATTTCTGGGCAACAAGAAATACGAAAATTATGAAAACCTCATAGATGAACTCTTGAAAGCCTATGAAATACTAAGGTGTCGCATGTGCTTAAAAATGCATTTTTTACACTTTCATTTGGATTTTTTTTCCGGAAAATTATGATGCAGTAAGCGACCAACAAGGAGAGAGGTTTCACCAGGACATCAACACGATGGAAGCAAGATACCAGGGACGCTGGAACCCGTCTATGTTGGGCGTCCACTGCTGGTTTTTAAAAAGAGATGATGCTACAGAACACAAGAGTAAACAGTGAATCATTTTCTCATGTAATATATTTTTTATTCACATAATCCTCAGTATGTCTTTGCATAGATTTAAAACTTTTTACATATTTATATTAAATAAATATTATATTGTAAAAATATGTAATTTTTTTCCGCTCCACCGACCCCCCGTATACAATACAAAAAACCGTACGTGTTACTGTAATCAGTTTATCATTTTCGGATTTAGGACTACAAAATAATTCATATATGGCTATTTCCATCAATATTACCCCAAAAAAAGTTTAAATTTGTTGCCCTGTATAGGCTGAACACTTTTGAGGAATGTTCATTCATGTGTCTTTGGTCAACTGTTGACAAACGAGGCACCCATCAAGCAGAAAGTTTTTACGTATTACGTTTACGTTACGGGACCAAAATATCGTATATAATGCAGTAGGCACTTTCTATGGAGATGTTTACAATGTTAGCAAACTCGCATACGTCCAGTTTGCATTTAAAAACCACATTGTGGATTTTTGTGACTATCTTGTCGGCCGCAGTAGTTCGTAGCGGTTTCGTAAACCACATTTAAAGTTAGCAGACGATTTGTTTACAGTTGGGGTAAAACAAAAAGGAATAATCCTTTAAATTGGGATCCAACTATTTTTGTATGTCGGTCGCGGTTAAACCAAACAAAACAATTTGAACACAAACCAACAACTAAATACACGCATTTGAAACTTTTCAGCATGCCACATAACGAAATATACAAATATCGTAGAAATTTGATCATAACTGCGCCATTTCTGTCAGGCCGATAACTTTTCAAACGACCCTCGTACTAAACATTCATTTAATCCTGAAATCCACCTGATATAAATGTGGACAACCAACACGACAAGTTGGTAATGATTAACAAGAAAACACTAATTTTCTTAAACGACGGCATACGTTTATTGGGTTTTTTTTTCAGTTTCGATAAATAAGCTGTTTCTTTGAATTATATACGCAATTTAGCACTAATAACAAAACTAATCATAACATTTGACCAGTCCTACATTTGATATTGTTTTTTAAATCTAAAGTAAAAAAAAAAAGTGAAATAACTCGATTGGAGAAGATACCATGGAACGGAAAAAGAAGAGAAGCGCATGTCGTAGATTAATTTTGAAAAATATTGTTGATGAAATGCAAACAACAAAAATTATTTCTTTTAAATAATCAAATGTGTTTAAGAGGGGCTTTTAAAATATTTTTGTCCTCAGAAAGCATATAAATTAAAAAAAGTTATGGCGAATAAATCTCAATGACAGATTTAGGGAAAATTTTAGTCATATTTTTGGTGACCTTTCAAATGGACTAATTCATTATTACCTTTCAGGCTGCCGTCTCTTTTTAATCTAATGTCATTCCGCTTTTACCTATAATTAACAATTTTTCGTTTGACTTCATTTAAATTTTATATCTGCATTACACAAGTAAATTACGAATCCGTTTAGATTAGGAATAAAAAAACGATAAAAAAAAATCAATATGTTTATTTGTAGTTGAAAAGTCCAGTTGCCAAGTGAAGCGAGAAAATCTTCACTGTACGAGGGTTCCTATTTATGTATCCGGAATTGGCAACAATGGTGTTGCTAGACGCCACCTAATACATACGTCATAAAATTTGACAGTGTTGAATGTATATATACTCAGCATGTTTTGTCGTACGGATGCTATTTGTGTTGCTTAGTCACTTGACAATTTCATCTCAGTCAAAATGTGGAGTTAACTAGTGAGAATTTTCGTGCGATGATTTACTTCGACTTTTAACGTGGATTATCTTAACAACAGTGCATCGATTAACTCACTTCGACTTTTGGTGATGAAGCACCATCTATATCACCTGGTTTAATGAATTCAATCGTGTCCGTCGTTCGCTCACGGATAAATTTAAAGGTCGTCAAAAACCGGTTGTTGTGCTAGAAAATATCTATACTGTGCGCGAACTCATAAAGCACAATCATGTGACATATTGTGAGATTAAGGCATCCCTGGGCATTATTATGACAAGCATACACAAGATTTTATATGAACATTTAGCCGTGCAAAATATTTAAAGCATAATTTCACAATTACTCAAAAAAGGCTCTTGTCGAATGGCGCAAAGAAATGCCCAAAAATACAATCGAGGTTCAGACTCATCAGGGCGCCGACATATACCATATCATCAAGAATAGGGAGACCCTATCCACAGCCAACAACCCATGTTTTCGCCGACTTCCAGTCAGATGGCGTATATATGTAGTGTTAGATTTTCTTGGACTGCGTCGAATGAGACAGCAATAGTTGAGTGTCATTCAGCCGTTGAGTTGGCCGTGTTATGTCATCCAGTTGAAGGAAGAAGTGGGGCTCCTTCCCGGTCAAGCAACCAACAAAAATGTTCTTTCAGGCGGAGACGCAGGTTGTTCTGTGTTCCACATGAGATTGTCGAACCCAACGGTTGGGTGTGTGATGACACTCAGCTACTGCTGTCTCATTGGACGCAGTCCAAGAAAATCTAACACTACATATATACCCCATCCGACGGGAAGTCGGCGAAAACATGGGTTGTTGGCTGTGGATAGGGTCTCGCTATTCTTGATGGTATGGTATATGTTAATATCTGAATGATTGTGGCGTGTTCATATCTTTTTTTCCTTTATTTGGGTTTTCCTCCACTATCTAAAAACTCAAAAAATATCAAAAATACCTGTTCTTATTTAAAGAAAGAATCACTAGGTAAAAACAAAAAACCAAACGGAGACAAATTTCTCAGTGGTTCTTTTTTGTAATAAATTTGCCTAACGAACAAAATTTTAAAGATATAAAAATGTTATAAAAAATTTTACAAACTTTTAACATTAACGTTTCGAAGGGTACTCTCCCCCCGTTTTCAAAACTAAACTAAAAAATAAATTATATTAATTTGTATTATATAAAGTAACGAGTGAAAGTAAATTTATATATTTATAAAGTTACTTTATATATTACAAATTAATATAATTTATTTTTTAGTTTAGTTGTGAAAACGGGGGGAGAGTACTCTCCGAAACGTTAATGTTAAAATTTTGTAAAATTTTTATGTCCTTAAAATTTTGTTCGTTAGGCAAATTTATTCCAAAAAAGAATCACTGAGAAATTTGTCTCCGTTTGGTTTTTTGTTTTTACCCAGTGATTCTTTCTTTAAATAAGAACAGGTGTTTTGATATTTTTTGAGTTTTAGATAGTGGCGAATAAAGTGGCAAATAAAGGAAAAAAATATGGTATATGTTGGTGCCCTGATGAGTCTAAACCTCGAGAGACGAAACATATGTCATTCAGTTGAAGGAAGAGGTGGGGCTCTTTCCCGGTCAAGCAACCAACAAAAATGTCATTTAGGAGGAGACGCAGGTTGTTGCGTGTTCCACATGAGATTGTGGAACCCAACGGTTGGGTGTATCGCAGTCCAAGAAAATCTAACACTATTTATATATATATATATATATATATATATATATATATATATATATATATATATATATATATATATATATATATACCAGGTGTCCCATTAAGGATGGATCGCGGCCGTATCTTGAAAACTATTTATCCCACAGCTTTAGGGAAAAAAAATTGTACTAAAAATGATCATGAGAGCCGGTCGCGTTGGTGCGGCGGTAAGAGCGTCTGCTTTGCCGAATCCGCGCTGGAGCGGTAGCTGGTTCGATTCCAGCGCTCGGATGGTTATTTTTCTTTCTTCTGTCCGTTTATCTTTCCTAAATGTTTGTGATTGTTTCTAGGCAAGAGTGTAAAATCCGACTACGAATTACCCCTCAGTCACGCCAGTTAAAGGCTGGGTAAGGCCGGATGCCTTCTGAGAAGTGTTCTACGTTGGTCACTCGCCAGTCGGTAGGTTTCCTGATAGACTTATGGGTAGGCACATAACCAAGGGTTTATAGCCCGAGGGGGGTGCTGGCCTGGGTTTGTCGGAAGCTGATGACCGTGGTTCGGAACCCACGTTAAGCTGTAGGTCCAGTCGCTAAATAGCCTAGTTGCTGATGCGCCTCTAACCCAAACACTTTACTTTACTTGATCATGAGAAATTCACCAAAAATATTTTTAAGCTTTTAAAACGACCGCAAGAGGGCGTGACGAGCTAAACATTTTTAAAAATCTTTTTTTTTTGTGTTGTGTTGTTTCAAGTGTTAACCGAGTAAGAAAAATTCTCAGTTATAATTAGCAAACTGTCTCCTACAACTTTGTTTTATGACATTTTGTCGTAATTTCAGGTATATATATATATATATATATATATATATATATATATATATATATATATATATATATATATATATATATATATATATTTATATATATACACATATATATATATATATATATATATATATATATATATATATATATATATATATATATATATATATATATTTTTATATATATACACATATATATATATATATATATATATATATATATATATATATATATATATATATATATATATAAATTAAATTGGATAATTTAATCAAAAGATATTAATAATCAAAGATACGCATATGTGCTCCTAAATCGGGAAGCACAGAAGTGCTTCTCTTGAGGGTTGACCTTAAAAAAAATATTGCATTGTTATAAAAATGTCAACTTTGCTATTGATAACATTTAGATGTATATCTCTAAAACGAAAGGATTTCTCCAAGCAACGCTCCACGACATCTAAAAACAATTTGTCCTCAATTTCCGGTCCTAATTAGCAATCGTAAACGTTCGTGCGACCAAAAGCAAATCAACAGAACAGCAGATTGTCCGCATCCGGCTTACCCCCACCGCACAGACACATATCCCCCTTCCGACCACTGTCCCACCCCTAACACCCACCGCAATCCCCACCTCCCTATAACTCAGAAATCGCGCACACACTCGCACACCAGCGAACACGTCCGCTCTAATTAGATCGGCTGCGGAATAATAGACCAGGTCTAGCAACTAATTCATTAGCGATACACAAACGGGGAGAGGTTTGCGATACCGGCTACGCAGTTCAACACCAAGGACCCTTATTTTCGCAGGACAAAGAGACTGTTTTCGCGACTTCGCGGCTGATTTGGTCGGGCGATGAGGTGGTGGCGGACGGAGGGAGTATGAGAATTGGATTCGATTATATTTACTTCGTTTTGTGTTATTTCCTAATAATATAAACCATAAATTGACGGAAAAAATACTTTCAACTGATTTAAGACAACTTAAAAAAGATTCTCTTTCAAACAGAGTATATACAAGGTTTGTAAATAAAGTAAGGACAGTGGTTGCATAACGTTCGATCTGGCAACGCTGCTGGCTGCCCCTTTGGAGGACCGGCAGACCAACATCTATGAGTTTTCAGAATGAATTTGAACTTTCTAAAGTCACATGGTGATCTGTAGCAAACCTTTCCGTGAACCCGGCTCACATTTGATTGACATGATTAGATGTCCCGAAATTCCGACTTTAAGCGGGTGCCGGGCGAAAGGCCAAATTATACCAGTTCTGGCAAAAAATAAGAAATCCATGTCACCGTGTTAATTGATAATAGGCATATTTTTGAAAATCTTGAAATTCGACACTCAAGTTTATATCTTTTTTCACAAATTTCCCAATTTTTTAGCGTTATTTTTATGACGTAATCCTAAATATGTTACCATGTTATTAATCGCAGTCACAAATCAAGCAATGAACGTTGTTAATTTAGTAAAAAAGTTTCAATGAGTAGTGGTTTAAAAAATTATGTCAGGTTACCTTGACACTTCATATTTAAAAAAAAATATATTACACTATCCAGGGCACGTTATTTCAAAAAATAGACCACTTACTCAAGATTTCAAAAAAGTACAACAATTGGCACTTTTCATTCCACAAAAATGTTATTGTTTATTTTTTTTTGCAAAAGGACCACATTTCAAAAAACTTATACCATGATAAAAAATACTTTTGTGAGCTCAAAAATGGACTTCACCAATGTAAGTGAGATGGACAGTGATAAAGTGAGATAAATAGTGACGCTGTTCGACGTCGAATTAGGAAAAGACAGATTGACATTCAACTTTAAGACGCCTCGTTTAGTGAAGATTTCAAAATGATACAAGTGGCATTTTTCTTTCCACAAAAAATATATTTGCTTCTTTTTGCAAAAGAACCTTATTAAAAAAAAATTCAACCCAAAGGCAATGTGTGCGAGTCAAATTAATAATTGTTCTATTATTTTATTAAGAAAAAACTTAATCAAAATTAAATGAGAGGAATTATTGTAATACTTTTATTTATCACAATATTTTTCTTTAAAACAAAAGCAAATGCTCAAATTGTTTGCCTTTAGCACGAACACTTGCTCTGTATCGCCTCAGAAAAGATCTTTTCACAAGTCGTGCGAATCTCATTGCATTTGTTCCTTCTGCTATTTCAACAATTATGTGGCGCAGTTCGGCTAGATTTTGTATTGGTTTCGAATACACTTTTTCTTTAATGCAGCCTCAGTAAAAGAAATCAAGGGGGTTTAGGCCCGGAGAACGAGGGGGCCACTCAATTGTACCACGGCGCCCAATCCATCTTTCGGGGTACTCTCTCTTCAAATAATTCTGTATAGGATGAGCAAAATGCGCTAGGCAACTATCTTGTTGAAACCACATTTCTCTGTAGATATTGAGTTGTACATCTTCTAACAAAGTCTGCCAATCGTTTAGGAAAACATTCAATTAGTTGCCGCCATAGAAAGTTTCAGGCAGCTTAAATGGTCCAGTTGTTCGTTCGTTTAAAATTCCGGTCCACGTGTTAACTTCAAATTGATACTGGGACCGGTCTCCACGGGTTAAACGCGGATTTTCCGTGTGCCAACTATGTAAGTTACACAAGTTTAAATAACCGTATTTTTAACGTCGATTCGTCAGTCCATAAAATTTTGTTTATAAATTGCGGATGTTTACGTTTTTTTCGTCAACATTGTTCTGCAAAAATCGATTCTGGGAGTGTAATCATGAAGTAGCAAACTTTATACACGTTGCACATGGGGTGATATTACGGGTGATATTCGTATCGTTTTAAAATTCGATGAGCAATAATTTTCAGTATTCCAGTGTGTCTTTCAATCGCACATACTGAAGTGCTGGGGTCGTTTTCGATTTCACTTAAAATCGCGTCGTCGTCTTGTCCTGGAGGTCTCTCATCTGCCATACGAGCACTAAACAATCGTCCTTGCGAGTATGAGATGTGGCAGCGGCAGAGGTATTACAACGACAATCACCGTAGTAGATAAGATGCATGTTCGCATATTATTCCGCTGTGTAAAGATAGGGCATGTCGCAAAACGTGTTAGTATTGCTAAATAGTAACTAACACAGTGCACAACACACATTAAGTTCAGGGAAACAAAGCGAAAGTCGTTAGCACAAATTCAATATCAAGTCCAGGGTAACACAAGCCAAAATCGTCAGTACGGAAGTTACACGATTACGAGAAGATGCGCAGTAAATAAAGGAACGTAGCGTACTGAATACTAAAAAACATTAAGCAACAATTGAGCATCGCCGGCACTATCCGTCTCGTTCACTATAAACGTTGAATGTCAATACGTCTCTCTCTAATTCGTCGTCGAACAGCGTCACTATCTATCTCACTCTATCACATCTGTCCATCCTACTTGCACTGTTGAAGTCGATCTTTGAATACACAAAAGTATTTTCTAATTGCGGTAGCCGATACTTGATGAAAATTCATTTTAAATAAATAAGCAATGATTAATATCTAAAAATTTCTACTATATTTAAAATTGTATGTGTAACAATTGTTTCGACACACAATGCCTTTTTCAAATATAAACTATACTAAACTAACAGTGAGCAAAGTAATTACAACCTAAAGTGTCCATCGACCTAATAATACCATAAAAAATGATAGTGGGGAAATCTATTTTTTCGTCAACGTCTAGGAGGACAATATAAATTTAATAACGGTGAACCATTCAAGTCTAGCTGGTCATTTAGCAAAATATCTAATTTTTTTCTTTTATTAATTTCTAGGCTCTCTAAAAGATTTAATTTTTGGATTTATCTCATTATGGAAATTTTAATGGACAACTTAGAAAATAAGATAAATCAACATCAGTTGTTTAAATCATGACTTTACTGGTACAGATATGTGGATGACATTCTAATTTGTTTTACAGGTTCTGATAGACAATTAAATCAATTCTTAAATCATATAAATTCTTTACATAAAAACACTAAATTCCGGGTTGAAAAACACAGTGTTTAATTCACAGTCCAAAAAATGAATGGATTTTATTAATATGTAGAAAAAGGAATTTAGAATGCCGTGTGAATAATACATGAAACAACCCCTCAAGTCTCCTTCTCCACCACCATCAACACCAGAAACAAAAAAAAAACAGTCACTGAAAAATCTATTTAACGAAAATCCCTATCAGGTAAAAGGAACACACTTAACCTCGATATATTAGGAAATATAAAACCACTTAAGCCTTCGTGTACGAGGGAATTTATTGGCACGTATAGCGGGCATAAACCGCCTTCATATTTTATTCAAATGACCGGCAAGGAGGCGGCAGCGAACTTGAAGGGTCGGCGGGTGGTTCGAAGCAGAGTCGAGGGAGGTGTGAGGGTTGCTAGTGGGGGAACGGTTGGAGGTAAATTGGCGCGGTCTGCACCAACCCTAAATGATACTTTTCGTTTTTGGAGCGGGCATTGATCGTTGTTGCATTATTTATATCTCAGGGTTGCCTCTGAGTGGCGTACGATTTTTTCGTTTCTACCTTCACCCCCAGTGGAGGAATTACTTTTTGGTTTTTCATGATTCAATTTAATATTTAAAGTCTAGATAGAAAGAAATATTTCTAAGATAGTTAACGGGTTACTTGTATTAACATTTTTTTAAATATAAATCAAAAAGTGTTGAGTTTGCAATGTATAGAGGTTAATAATTATGAAATAAGAGTGTAATTGGCAAGAGCACTGACCTCATCCATCAAGAAAAAAGAATAAAAATGATTCTGAGAGAGACAGGAAGCGTAGAGAAATTAGGCAGTTGAGGCCCTCAACTTATAAGGAGCAATTCTTGACTCCTTGCCAGATTTTCTCTCTGCTGTAGCCTGGGTACTGCTAGTCAGTTGTTCAGTCTGTATTTTTTACTTTTGTTTATTGCTCTGATGTAGTGTAAATTCTTTTCGTATTTCATTTTTATTATTTTCATCTCTAATAAAGGGCGAGGCAAGTGTCACGCTAGCATTTGGATTGGTATCTTCTTTCTTCATGAAATTTGTGACAGTTTGGGTTTGGCTGAATTGTAATGCAGACATGCAAGTCTTAGGGATCCAAACAAAAATTATAGATCATACATTTTGGAGTGTAGTGGGAGGGATGAAGGTGAGCTCCCAAAGCATTGGAGGATGTCAATTGACTGAAAAAAGTCAGAAAGTGTAGATGAATGTAAACTGATTTTTGATGTCTGAAATGATTTTTATAGAACACAGCGCGATCACGTCTTCTTGCTTTTTAGAGCCAACGGTGAAAAGGTTACGATATGAGGGGATAAGTGGAAAAAATATTACAGAAAAGAGTTCCGAAAGTAGATGAAAATACAGTATTTTTATTATTTTGATTGAGAGACAAAGTCAAATGTAAAGGTAGAAAATAGCTAATGTAGGACAATAAAGAAGGAAGAGGACAAGGAATCAGTTAAAAAGAGATTCAATTGGTGAAGTAATAGCTCTACAATCGCCTACAACATCCGGAATTATCTAAAAAGAGTATTGGAGGGAAACAGGATTTATAATACTAATACGAATGGCAGCTCGGAGCGAAAAAGCAGAGATCCGACGCATTGTAGACCGAGAACGAGACTAGACCTAAATGAAATATTGAGTGCACAATTTTGACTACTTTTCACCAGATAGAGACATACATGAATTTATATATGTGAAGAATAGGTATAGGGAAGAATGAATGTGTTTTCTTCAGGTAAGACAACAGGGGCAGTAACAGGAGGGAGAAAATGGCGCCTTGGACAGAGTATTTTCCTGTAATAATGAACAATTGCAGCCTAGTACAGACATTTTAAAATTTGCGTTCAAAAACCACTAGGGAAGAGAATGTAGACAGTTTTGTAACAGGCTTTCACGAACTCTAGACGGAGAAACTGAACAATAAATCAAAATATCCTCCGTAAATAGCCTGATGGAGATTATGGGGGGTTAATATAATGAAAGATTAAATTACGTTTGGCTACGTTAAAGAGTATGAAACTCAGGGCAGAACCTTGTGGAGCACCATTTTATAGGAGAAAGATGAGGAAAAGAGTGCTATTGTTAGAAAAGTGAGGTATTAAGTTTCTTTGGTGTGGAGAAGGAACACCAGATATTATTTGCAATATTAATTAATCCATTGTGGATTTATACTCGTTCTGTTCATACTAAAACTTGGAAATAATCAAGTGAGATTCGAGAACTAATTTAGTCATTTAAGTACCACGCGTCCATCATCTTGCAGAGATAAGTGAGTGATCGAAGTCTATCAATATTCCATATAATAACAAGTAGAGTCCCTTCTCCTCTCTTTATCGTATTATTTCCAGGAAAAGGGAAAAACAGAGCCAGGGAGGTCAGAACCAAGGGGAGGAAGATATTATGGGACCCTGGCGCGTGGGTTCACATTAATATTTGTGACCGCCCTTTCAATATACATATGTCGCTGCAAAAGCTTCCGTAATCAGACAATCCTAGAAAACAAGTTTGAACAAGATTTGTCCTATAAGATAATTTGAAGATGTTAATGGATGATGGAAGGAAAAGATGGAAAGTATTTTGTTTTATTTAATTAAATAGTATTGAATTTCATTTTTTTTTTCCATGACCCTCCGCAAAAAAAATAACAATAAAAGATAAATTGCAATTGACTATTTATTTATAAGTTAATGTAATTTTGAAATGATTTATTTTATTCTTTATATGGACGATTACTTGGGTCTTGAATCGAAAAGGGCATACAAACAACTATAGCGAGTTGAAAATATCTTCCAAAACAAATAATTTTTTATCGCAAAATTTTATATATCTGAATATTTTTCAAACCGTACCGACTGACTTCGAAGATATTTGTTATTTCATCAAGTTTTTTTTCCTTGCGCTTTGATAAAAATCAAGTATTTTTCGGTACAATAACCCCTTCTAAATTATTTGTATTTTTCTGTAAAATCGGGCCCAATATCTTTTTTTAACATCCTTTTCAATATAATGATACGTACGGTAGACTAAGACACTACACGGGGTATAAGGGAAAGACCGAAAATACTTCTACTAATACGACTCTTCATCTCATTTTAAACAAAAAGTTCCTTTACAATCAAGGTCAAAAACCTAAAGGTTCCATAGAAAAAAAATGCAAAATTACTAAATCACCAATTGAAAAGTAATTTTAAGTAATTTTAATTTAACTTTAATTTTAATTAGAAAAAAAAATTAAGCAAATATATGATAAAGCACCTTTGGCAAATATTAATTTGTTATAGAAAGAACATTGTATTTTTTTTTATTTAAGATTCAGGCCCTATATCAGTCCTGAAGGGTGTGGTAACGTCGGATTATCGCCACAACAAAGATTGATATTTTGATTTTGCGACAAATTACGACAAACACTATTTTAGTGTTGCAGTGTTTGCATTTAGGGTTGATTTATAACCAAAAATATATTCTGTACGAGAATATCAGAAAATGCCTCTAATTTGCAGGAAACCTCTCGAAAATTTCAAAGGAGGTAGGCGTATTTGCGGGTAACGATTAGGAATTCTAATCTAGCAAAATGGAATCCGGCAAACCAGAATGGATGGTTTCAAGCTAAGAATGGTTTCAGCCTCAATTAATTTTGTACGTCTTCAGGTTTAAGATGCTTGTTTTCAAAAAGTGGGTTTCAACTTCCAAATTCTTTTAATACAATCGTAGATCTACAGTCATACATTTTTCAAATACCTATAAAACTGATATGATTATTGAATTTAGACATCTCAAGAAACAATCACAAAGATTTTCGCTGAATTTTGATGAGTGGATTTTTCAAAAAAATTACAGATATTTCAACGTGACTGTTTATCACAAAGACACGTATTTTAATCTTGGTTTGATTCGAAAACGCGGTTCATGTACTGCGGAACACAGTATCAGATTGGTCAAAGAACGTCTGACACGTTTTGGTCTTGATTTTGAAACCGATATTATTTCCGATATATAGTTCCGTAAATTCGGTAATTCGTATTCGAAAATTCGTAAATTCGGTAATGCAGACATGCAAGTTTTAGGAATCCAGACAAGAATTATCGATCATAAACTTTGGAGTGTAGTGGGTAGGGTGAAGGTGAACTCTCAAAGCATTGGAGGGTGTCAATTGATTCAGAACTCAGAATGTGTAGATCAATATATATTACATCATATATGCCAACTAATTGGGCTAAATTTTGAACTGATTTGTTTTTTATAGCAACGGTGAAAAGGATACGATATGAGGGGGTAAGTGAATAAAAAAGAGTTCTGAAAAAAGATGAAAATACAGTATTTTTATTATTTTGATTGAGAGACAAGTCAAATGTAAAGGCAGGAAATAGGCGGCGTAGGGTAATAAAGGACGAAGAGGACAAGGAATTAGTTAAGGAGAGATTCAATTTGTGAAGTAATAGCTCTACAATCGCCAACAACATCCGGAATTATCAAAGAAGAGTATCGAAGAAAAACAGGATTTATAACACTAGTACGAATAGCAGCTCGGAGCAAAGAAGTGGAGCAAAAAAATAAGTGCGGACACGGCATCAGATTGGTCAAAGAACGCCTGATGCGTTTTGGTCTTGATTTTGAAACCGATATTATTGGCATGACAACTGAAGGCTCAATTGTTATGGTAAAAGTTAGTAAACTTGTATCTTGCTACCAGCAACTGTGTTTCGTACACGATATACAGTTGGCTATGATCGACACTCTATACAAAAAAAATCGAAAGAGAAGTAGAACTTTCAGAAAAAACATTGACTGATTTAGATGACGACGAAGATAGGGAAGAGATAATGAAGAACAAAGTTTGACGCTAATTATCGATCGACAACCCGCTTAAGTGATTCCCCGCTACAATGATCTGAAAAAAGTGCGAAAAGTTGTAAGGATTTTCAGAGCTTCGCCAACCACAGAAGACATGTATTTGCAGAAATATATAAAAAAAAACAAGGAAAATTCTAGATTGCAGCACTCGTTGGAATAGCTTGCGTGATATATTAGATATATTTTACAGTTTTAAAGTGTATTGAGAAAGATCTCATCGACATAGCATCTCACATAAAATTTACGGATGAAGAATGGTACAAAGTCAAAAGAATTAATTGACAGCTTGCAGCCCCTTTAAATTGTGCGTCGAGGTATTATATAGAAGAGGTGCTACCCTAAGAACTGCAGACAACGTTTTTATTTATTTTAGACAAGTTGAAGAATCAAGACACAGATTTAAGCGCTGAGCTATCCGAGGCGCTTCGTGTAAGAGTATAAGAAAGGCGCATTAAAGTTACAATGATGTTGGTTTACTTGCAAAATCCAAAAATACATGATCAAGAGTTGAAGACATCTCATCATACGTTTATGATGCCGAAAAAGTTTAAAATACGTTAAGAAATGAAAAACGTTTTATGCAGAGTTAGTAAAGATGACGTCGAAAATGACTAGAACTTGTAGAAGTGGTAATGGTTGCAAATGACAGCCAAAACTCTTTGCAAAATAATTTAACGTTACAAGAGGAACTAGAAATGAAGACAAGACAAAACAATGAAGACTACACTAAACATACAGGAACTAGAAAAAAGAAAGGTTTTGAAAAAGTATTGAAAGCAGAAATGACGGCATACGAAACTGATGGAGTGACAGGAAAATACTTGACTTTGATGCACGACTATTTATTGACACTCAAACCAACAAGCATAGAAGCAGAAAAAGCTGTCTACTACTAGTATTTATGTTTAGTTTAATACGGTCTTTTAATGTTGTGTCATGGTCTAATCTCTTTCTAATTATCAAAAGTGATTTATCAACTGGTACATTAGTAAATAAACTCACCACGTCAAAACTAACCATTAAACTTTGGTTTGTAATTTTAATGTTGGAAATGTTATCTAAAAAATCTGACGTATGTTTAATACATGAATTTGTTTAACCGAAAGTGGATTTAAAATGTTTAATGAAAATTTTGCTGGTTTATAACATGGGGAATCTATACTACTAAATATAGGGCGAAGTGGTATATTAGTTCTGTGTATTTTTGGTAGACCATAGAAATGAGGTGGTTTACTATAATGTGGTGTAAGTTGTGATCTTTCTAGATCTGAATGATGAGAAAACGGGAGGAGAAGACCTCCCGAAATGTTAACGTTCCAAATTTGTATTTATTTTAGAAAATTTTAAAATCTTTTAAAATTTTGTTCGTTAGGCAAATTTATTACAGAAAAAGAATCACTGAAAAATTTGTCTCCATTTGGTTTTTTGTTTTTTATCCAGTGGTTCTTTATTTACATAAGAACAGATATTTTTGATATATGTTTGAGTTTTAGATCGTAGCGAAAAAGCCAAAAAAGGAAAAAAATATATGAACCCACCCCAATCATTCAGACAATAACTCAATTGATGCTATTTTATTACTTAATTATTTAAAATACTTTTATAATTATTTTGAAATTTTAATGTTAAATTACTTAATACTGTAATATGTAGATTGAAAAGACTGCTTAGTTATCCAAACTTATATACAAATTAATGTGATAATTGTGATGTAGTTTAGTAACCATTAAGATTGGTTATAATTATCCAAGATAGACTAATATTAGATATATAAAAAAAAGAAACAATTTAATCCGCCCAAAGTTACTAGCATTAAAAAACTAATAGTTATAATCATTATATACATATATAGATATGTGCAGTAAAATAATAAGAAGCCAAACTCTAAAATAATGTTGTTAAATAGAGTACTACCAATTGTTGATTCTTGTACTTTTTATTAAACTTGGTTTGATTATTG